>JAUTXW010000750.1:0-244409 GCA_030620095.1 Kuschelorhynchus macadamiae
ACTTACTAGAAACTGTGCAGTCTGTGGAGCATAAAGAACTGTACGAACAGCGGAAATTTTACAGTCAGACTGCAATATTATCAGGGGCTGAGTTAGTTTAGTTAAATAAAAAAATGAGGTGTTTCTATGGGAGGCAAAAATGCCAATTGATAATTTTATTAACTTACCCACCATGCTTTAAAATTCGTAAAATTATCTTTCAAAGATTTTTTTAGATGATTACATAAGCTTTTCCAAAATTACTCTGTGAAAATGGTTTTTAATATTATTGTAAAAGGTATACCTTTAAAAAAATGTGTATTTGATGAACCAAAAGATCGGTATATCTAAATTTTTAGCATCATATTCAAAATATCCAATGGTTAGACTGTATTTGAAAAAGGTTTTAATTTGATAATACATGAAAAGGCCTTTCAACTTAAAGACAACGAATTTTATCGATATTAAAAAGTTAATTTGGGGAATCCAAAACATTTGTATAGGTTGTCCAAAAAAGAAAAAAAATTTAAAAACCGAACTAGTATGTTTTTTTTAATTAAACGTTTTTTAGATTGCCAGTATTGTTTCTCTCGTGAAGTTTTTCGCGAAATTCCTGCCCCAGACATAAAAAAACATGTTTCCTCAAAATATCCAATCGTTGAGCGTTATTTGGAAAATCTTGTAAATTTGGTAACACATGAAAAACGCCTTTGAATGTAAAACGATTCATTTTATAGATATTAAAACATGAAAGTTAATTTTGATGGTCTAGACCAGTAGATCTTGACCTTTAAGTGCTGTGGGATCATTAAACCAAACCTTTAGCTTGCCACGGACGACTAACCGTTTGTCAGTGATGTTATTTATTAAGATTATTTTATAAATAAAATACATACCAAGGACTTTCCAATTATTAATACGTTTTTTGACACGTGTTTTATCAACTCCTGGATATGCTGTTCAATGCTGCTCAAAGCTGAACGCATGTAAGGACTGACATCCAAATGATAGATTAGTTTTACAACTGTTGCAAATAGGGTGTGTTGCTTCTTGTATTCCTCCTTTAATCTCTGCACAGTATTAATTAATAATTGATTTTAACGTATCAAACGCAGAATAGTTATCTCTTTTAATTTCGCAAATCCACAAGTAATTTTCCAATTGTAAATTTGTTACTCTTATCAATTAATAACAATTTAACCTCTTATAATTCAGACAGCTTCGCTAACATGTTTTCTTTTGACAGCTAACGAGTGAGTGTAAAAAAATAGGGTTTTGTGTTCGTCCATTTGTCTGCAAAATATTTTGAAAAGACGAATACTGAGTGCACTACTTTTAATAAAGTTGTCTACTTTTATCAATTATTCATTGTATCATCAAAGCATTCCGAGAGTATTTCGGTAGCCTATGTTTGACAACCAATGTCATTTGGTTTTATTACAGCTTGATCAGAGCGGGGACTGCAAAATCCAGAAAGCTTTGCTACTTAATGTCATGTTTCTCAAAGATTAATTAATTTATTATATCTATAAATCTTGGGACATTGTTTACTCGTCTTGTCCCTCACCTGTACTCAGACATTCACTCTTCCTTAAACTTTTCATGTGGTCATCCAAATATATAAGAAATACGAGTAGTTGAGAACATTATACAACGTCTGTGGATTAAACACACTGCATCCCAAAATATGTATAAAGTTTTATCTTGTCAATGATCATGTTATTCAATTTTATTAGACATTTTTTGAATACCCGACTTCACTCCATTTTTCGATACTGAAATTTCATTTTGACATCTTGAACACACCCCTTCGATATTTTTAGTATACAAGACTAACCAAAGTTTCACCGATGTGTTTTTTTTTTGGATTTGGCAATTAAACCTGAAATTTCCAAGGACACAGTCAATGTCCAAACTGTCTGCTAATTTGAATTCGAAACGTTCTTGTTGATGGTTACAATCAGTGGCGTAACAAGACAACGTGGAGCCCTGGTGCCAAATCGTAAAACCAGGCCTCCTTCCTTCTCTATAATAAGTACATATAAATAAAAAAAAATTCATAAATCAGCAAATCGGATAGGTATCACAGAAAAATGAAATAAGGTTATATATCAACCATAACATATTTCATATAAACTATTCTAAATAAACTTAACAAAAAAAGAAACAAAACAACATTCTAAAGCATAAATAATTCTAATTACACCGATTTACGATTAGACGACTGACTGGTGTTACTTTTGTCTATAAATTGAAAAAAATTGTCTATTTTTACATGCTTTTTTTCTTTTAGCTGCTCCCCATTCGTATTGTAATTCGTTTTATCACAACTACAACGCTGAATACTCAACAACTCAATACAAAACAAAATATAAAATCAGTATTACTGCAATTATACGCCTGTTTTAGTCTATCACCCAACAAAGCCCGGGTCTCACGGGCCTAATGGGTAATGCGACCCTGCCCAAAGCAAAAATAACTTAAAATAAACTATCAGTTCAGTAATTATTTTGCATTTTCACTCCCTATTCTCCGTAGAAATTCTGTTCAATAGATCTTTACCGACATAAAGTGGTCCACTGCTACAGAAATGAACCTGCTCCTGCTGGCTGGTGAAGGCCAAGTAAAAATTAAAGAATGTTTGGCGCGCGTTAATCTATACACACGGTGACACGGTTTGGCCTAATAAAAGTCGCGTAGTTTTGTAAATGTAATTTCCTTATTTTTCCTATAGTTTTTAGTTCTATCGATAGTTCTAATACGATACTTTTTTCTGTAGACTTTAACCAGGCTTATAGGCGCGGGCCCTGGCGCAACCGCAGCACTCGCACTATTGTAGTTACGCCACTGGTTACAATAATTCAGATGGACGGTTTTTAAATTGCCCAATTTTGCGGGCTTCAGAGCGTCATTAACAAGAATGTCTTTACTATTATTATGAAATACTTGCATTTTTCTAATAATTACAATACGTATATTATAAATAAATTAAATTACAATAAAAATATAGGGACAGTGTTGATAAAACTTTTAAATAAATTTCTCTTTAATAGGAAGTCTGATTTTTTCAAATAAAATTCAAAATATTTCGCCGTCGCGTCGACGCATCGATGTCTATGTTACCTATGTTTCATTTATCTTTACGTTTTAATAAGTGATGATTTCGAGGACCAGTTCTGGAACTTCCACGGACCATCAGTGGTCCGCGGAGCATTGTTAAAAAACCACTGGTCTAGACGGTATACAGATTGACAAAAAAAAAAACAAATGAATTTAAAAAACGATCCACTCTATTTTTTTAATTAAACCTTTTCAAATGTCAACATTGTATTTTTTACCGTTTTTTTTTATAAAATATCTGCGCTGTAAATGTGTCAATTTGGTAAGACGCAATAAACGCCTTTCAATTTAAAGCTATACATCGAACATATATGCATACATATCGGTATAAAATTAGAGGGCTCAGAAGGTATACAATTTTCCAAAATAAAAACAAATACATATAAAAAAACAACGTCTTCAATTTTTCAAAAATTATATGTTTATATGATTATCGACAAATTGTTTTGCCAGTGCTTTTCAATAAAGTTTTAAACTTCAGGATGATATCCTGGGACATTTGACATGTTTAGGGTATTTTAACTATATTGATTCTTCAAAAAAATTACAGCAAAAAAAACTTTATTTTTTGTTGTATGCCAGACATGTATCAGTATGGTCAAACACACAAAATTAAAGCGATAAGTTTATTAGACGTAAAAAACAGAGCATCTAAACAGGATGAAAAAGAAATTCCAATTTCTCATATCGCCAGTAATTTGTTTCTCAGTAGTTTTCGTAGGCATTTTCAATTTTTGGTTAATATTTATTTAAAAGCAATATATCAAGAGTTAATAAACGTAGTAAGAACTTACATTAAAGTTATCGGTATTTCGTTGGCCCGCCACCCACACGTAACGCCTCTGCTACCCTCTCTGGGATGCTATGCACCAAGTTTACAATAAAGGCTTGGGGTATAGCTTCCTATTCCGCTCTCACAGCATTCGCCAAGTCATCTCAATTATTCATTTCATACTCACCTTCATGTACGAGTATCTTCAATTTCATTCTGCTTCATACATG
Organism: Kuschelorhynchus macadamiae; assembly: GCA_030620095.1. NCBI lineage: Eukaryota > Metazoa > Arthropoda > Insecta > Coleoptera > Curculionidae > Kuschelorhynchus > Kuschelorhynchus macadamiae. Next base: position 4,102 of record JAUTXW010000750.1, read on the forward strand.
CTTTATCACATTCACATTAATGCCGGAAGATCTTCCAGGCCATTCTATTCGCTCAATGTTATTTTCCTTCAAAATTTCTAAAATAATTCTCTTTTAGATATCGTTCATTCTTTTTTCTCCATATTAAAGTTTGTGGAAATTACTACACCTGCAGCTGCTCGTAATCTATGATTGATTTGGGTAGCACTGTGAGTGTTTATAGCTAAAACGGCATCATCTTCATTGAACAGGTTTATTTAACCTTTTTTCGAGACGAGACGAAATCAAAATATCGAGACGAGACGAGATGAACACTTAGTCTCGTCTTGTCTCGTCTCGCAGCATCACTAGTTGAAATGTACTGCAATAAATTTTATGTTTCCTACACTAACTAATTAAAATTAATTTCGGGAAACCATGTATAATTACCGTGTACTGGAGGCTCCAAAAAGTTTACAAAAATAAAGAAACAATCAAATCCTATTTTTAAAAATGTGTATTAGAGTGACTATTAAAAAGCTACAGGTTGATAAACTTAAAAATTAAATTTTCAAAAAATTTGATATTTGGCAAAATTTTCAAAATTTCGAAAAATCTGCCAAATTGTTTTTTGCAATTTTTCTAAGGATTGTATTATTATCTAAGATTAAACTGGTAAAATTTTGGTGCGGATCCAAGATGGTAAAACAAAATGTCGGTTTAATAAAATATTTAAAAATTCAGCCTGAAAAAACTACTTAATAGATTGATTTCAAATTTTGTGTAAGAATTAAATGTGGTAGAGAGATGAAGTGGTAAAATTATAGCACGAATTCAAGATGGCAGAACAAAATGGCGGTCAAATAAAATTTTTGTGTCACGTTTTAGCGTCCCTAGATGTCAAAAATATGTTTTCTCAGTTCCGCCAGTTTGTGTGTCTGTCTTACTCGATTAACTTTGATCAAACATTAAGAGTGATATGGAGATGACCTTTAAAATTTCAGTAAAAATCTAATGTGGCGAAACAAAATGGCGGCCTAGGGAAAGGTTACTTGTAAATTAGTAATAAAACACTAATTATCTCATGATTTCACTTTTTTATTTGTAACAAACGTTTTCAAACACAATCCACATTGAACCTAATTGTCCTTATTTTTTATATATAAAACGAAGACTTAGTTTTTATGTAGCATTTTTGTATTTACAAACGTTTCGACAAGTTTTTGCCTTCATCAGTCCTTTATAAAACAATGTTTTATAAAGGACGTAAAGATTTTAAAAAATATATAATATTTATGATCCAAAGAAAATTACAAATTTAATTTATTTCTTAACTCACAATAACAAGAAGGTAATCTCCGGCATCATAATAAAATATTAACCAACAAAACATTCATAAACAAACTTTCTGGCACAGTATTCGACATTTAGTTTTGAAACAACACATACATTAAAACACTGAAAAGTTAAAATTCGACTGACTTGGTTTAGGTATTTATATCAGATGTTTAGTATTATTAGTAGGTGTTCTGTTGTTTATTTTTTCGATTGGATAAAAAACGTAAAGTTCATTGTTTTGCATTTTTGGTATTTTATGGTTTTTGAAATTAGCGCAGTTAATAAGTTTATTTATTCCTGATATAGACAAAATTATGGAAAATTGAAATTAAAAGGTTTTTAAAAGGCGATTTTAATTTGAAAGAGTGATCATATAAAGTCAAAGAAGACTAGACTATATCTCCCTCTTTTTTTGGTTAGTTTCTGTTTTCAAAATTTTTATCTCCTGAAAATTAAAAGTATTGGAAGTTTCGTTTATATGTTTTGTGAGAGCGGCGATTGATCCAGTTTTTGAGATATTGTGAGGCTTGTCCTATTTATACAGCGAGACAGTCGTATATATATATATATATATATATATATATATATATATATATATATATATATTTATAAATATATATTTTCAAACCTTACTTTCTAACAGTTGCCTAAATTTGTGGAGAAAAGTTAACTTTTGACAACATGGTTTGCCCATATGCAGATGCAACAATTCCGGTAATATATTTTACAAATGCTTCAGTTTTTGGCCCTAGCTATTCTTATCCTCACTTCTAATCATATGGGAGATATCGAGCATGTGCTGATGCACAAGGTTGCCACTTTATAACATCTACTTTGACCAACATTAATTGTTAATATGTAAACTGTAAATTTCCACATACTTTTTAAACAGTGTAATAAACATCTTATTGACTTGGTTGGATTTTGTCGTCATATAAAATCATATTTTTTCTGTCTGGAAAGCAAAGCATCAGACGAAGAAAAGTCAAAATATCTTTTTACTAAGAACTATTAAATTTGTTTAAAAAAATGTTAAAAGTAAAAATAATGGACTTGCTATTATGCATTGCTTAAAGTAAATATTTAATTATTTCTCATAGAAATTTCTTTAATACAGTTATGCTGCATGCCGAGTTTCAGTGCACTGTCTGGAAATGTTTTCATTATATTAAAAAAATTGATTCATAAAATATTTTTAGACACCTTGTAATTCAAAAACGAAGCGTCTGCGGAACTATTTTTATTTTATATGAACTACATTACCCCCTTAATTTTTCAACACCTTTCTGAAACATCCTGTATTTTATGAATGAGGATTGAAGTTCTGTTGGTAAAATGTTTCCAAAACCGGCTATAAATAAAAAATTACATTTTCACAGCCATATTTTTTTCATTTATGTTAACAGTGTAGTTCATTGTAACTTTAAAAATAAAATAAATACATATTTGTACTAACTTCCATATATAGACCGAGAGACCTAAGCGATCCCAAAATCGTTTTAGAGGAGCACGAGAAGCATGACTTCGATATTTTTTGTTTAACTATCGTTACTCAATATATCGATTACTATCGACATATCTAAATAAATCCGGTCCCTAGTCAAGAGCGATTGCTTTTCTCAGTAGTTTTAAGTTAAGTTTCGTCTTCTATTTCAACACGTATGTTGTCGATTGATGTTGAGATATTAAAAAAATAGGGCATACCTTGGTGATTACAAAAATGACAGATTGAATAATTCTAATAAAGGGGATTGTTTAGAATGTAGTTTTTTTCAATGGTTAATGGTACAGGACAGATTTTGAGTAATTCGTATTCCAGTATTATAAGATCCAATAGCTTAAGACCACATACAACTCCCGATAACGGTTTGAATGAATAACAAAAATCAAACTGTGGTTTATATATGATGGACCACCTGCACACTTCAGTGGCGATGTAAGAGATAATTTAAAGAAAAAAAATTGGGTTGGTCGTAGCGGGCCGACTTCTTGGCCACCAGGTTCTCCTGAACCTAAATCATTTTGATTTCTGTTTATGAGAACACTGAAAACAGTAGATATTATTTAGAAAACAGTATTTAAAACTATCGACATTTTTTGCTTAACTCTCGTTATTTTTTATATCGATTACTATCGATATATCTAAAAAATCCCAGCCCTAGTCAAAAGTGATTGTTTTTCTCAGTTGTTTTGAATTAAGTTTCGTCTCCCACTTCAACAAGTATGTCTTAGACTTATTGATGTTCAGATATGAAATTAATAGGGCATACCTCGGCCATTATAAACATGACTAGACTATTGACAGATAGAATAATTTTAGTTAAGGGGATATTTAGCGCAGGAAGAGGCATTAATTTCGAAGTCAATTATTCCAAAACATGTTTTTTGTAAAACACTTATTTCACATAAAAAAAAGTTTGAATTACATATTATTCGAACAACAAAAGTTTCGTCTGCTAATCATTTCGAATTAATTATTTTTAACAGTTAATATTGTTCAAAGTAGATCTTCTAAGTGACAGTCTTACTCATCAGTGCATAATCGATATCACCGCATGTTTCTCCCATATAATTACAGTTCGAAGAAAAAGTTTCAAAAACAAAATGTTCGAATGACAATAAGTTCGAATAACCTTTCGAAAACCTATCGATTTTTACCCAATGATAATCAAAAAAGTTTCCGCTGATACCGTTTAAAATTATTTGGTTTAATAAAAAAAAATCCCAATTAAAAAACAAGACTAGCCAATATCCATATGGAGATTTATGTTAGTTATTGTTAGTTTGCGTTAATTTTGAGTCTTCACTGCTTTTGGTTTGTTTTTAGGAAAAATTGATTTCTTATCGTTTATTTTTTAACATATTTTAGGCGTATCCTCGGATGTAAGATACATTTGATTTTTTAGACTTATTTAAATAGGTAGTATCAGGAGAAGTTGTTCGTTGTTAAAAACTGTTTATTGTCTCGGGTCTTGACTTGCCCATAGGCACAAACCAAGATAACTTCCAAATATTAATTATGTACCAAACATTATCCTTTACTACTCAATTAAAAAATAAAAAAGTATTCCACGAGGGATACGTTTACGTAAAATATAAGTCAAATATATCAACTATTTAAGTTCAATCAAACTGTTTGTTCTTCGAATATTTTGTAATCGAACGTTTTGTAATTTGAACTTTTTGTCATTCGAAATAAATTTTTTTGGAAATGTATGTTTCGAACTTTTTGTTTTGTTTGTTAATTACCTAGACCCGTTTAACCCGTATTTTTTAGAATGATTACTGGTACAGAACTTGTAAGATCCAAGACTACATGTAGTTCCTGATAACGGTTTGAGTGAAAGGCATAAATCAGCTTGTAACTTTTTATTTTAGAGAATGGCCATAGAAATCTTGTGAATATTTGTACCATCTTAAAAATATTACATGCGTCAATGTGCGCCTGATAAAACGATGGCTACGCAACAAATGCGTATTCTATTTGAGAACGGGCAATTGAGAAATATTAAAAATATTTCGCTATTTGATCAAGCAACAACGTAGTAAAATCTTTCTAAAGCCGAAGACAATCCTTTGGTTCTTTTAATAGGGCCATTCTTATAAATTACTCTGATAACTATTATAATCCTATAATAAGAATAGTATACTATTTCGTTTCAGCTTAACTTGCGATTGTTATGTTCTATTTTTTGTAGTTAACTAACATTAAATTAATTAAAATCAAAATAATCTTAATCATTGAAATGATTAATTGAAATAGGAATGGTTATATGGGGAGATAAATAACTCTAAACCAATGTATTGTCAACAAGCTCTTATAGTTTCTAGATCTTCCGTTTTAAGGTATAGCTAGAAGACTGCGTAACCTATTGACTAAAAAGAACTGATAACTAATTTAATATGGCGGATCAAAATGGCAGCTTAATAAAATTCTTTATAAAATATATTAAGAAAGTAGTTATCCAGGTGACTTGAAATTCTTCACAAAAATTCGGGGTGATATAGGAATTAAATTTTAAAAATCTGGGCACATTTATTTGATTTCAAATTAAAATTGTCAAACAGAGTAATACATTTTTTAAATAATTAAAAATTATTATTTATAACAGATGTTTCCTTTAATAAAAAACCTAAAGATTTAAGTATTTCTGAATTCTACATGAAGATCTAAACATACTTCTTGTAGCTAGTATACCGTTTGACCTGTATTAAAAAGTGACTAAGACGACTGTTTTAATTTGTCCTTGGCTCCAAAACTAACAGCTTTAGAAGTAAGATATATCAAGTGGACATAGAAATAGATATATAGAATATATTTCTATATATTTCAACGTATTTGAAATCATAAATCTAAACTTTTGGAATAATATTTGCAGTGAGAAAAACCCCGCAAATAAAATGGTGTTGCTGGAAAAAGTTTATTTATACTAGATGTTTATTTATTAAATCTAGAAAGAAGTGTGATTTAGAACAATTAAAACGATTTTTCTGAAACCAGTTTATTCAGATCTAATAGTGAACTATGTTTATTTAGTTTCAATAAACTAATGCCCAAGTTTTCCTGTTTAAGTGTTTAAAATAGCCTGGTTTTCTGAAAATTAAACTAATTCCTAGAACAATGTCGATCAACTTCGGCCGCCTACCATCTACTAGAGTACCGAATTTGGACCTAAAATAGCGTCATTTAGCAATATATTAATGGCTTACCAAACCCTAACATTTTGTGGATTAAGGAACTATATGGACCACTTTCAAGCTAAGTGGACCCTATTGTGTGCATGTTTTCATTTACATTTTCTTATATGGGATCATGCAAGAACAGCATTCTACCGACCACACACCAACTTTCGCATATTGTGTGTAGTGATGACGGTACGTGTGGGTATATCATCGAAATCGAGGCAGATTCAGCTTGTCGGATTGAGAAATTTGAATTTGAAGTGAAGTGCCATTTGACAAGACCAATAAATTAACCTCATTTTTTTATTTATATTTTTTTTTTATATATATATATATATATATATATATATATATATATATATATATATTAAAAAACAACAATTTTTATATTTTAAGAAAATTTAAACAGATATCAAAGTGGCCACGGATAAACAAATAAATAAAAAATTGTATATGAATTGTTTATTACCTGTCAAGTTTTGATAAGTAATACCTAATTGTTGAGTTTTTACCTCGTTATCTTACATTTTTTAATATTTATTTACTCATTTATTTATTTCCTATTTATATTTTCTTTATTGCTAAAAATGGCTGAAAGGCGAAGTTATGAAAAGTATGATATGTTAGTTTGTTAAATACAGTCAAATGAAAATAATGTTGAGGCTGCCGCCCTTTATTATAACAGGTATGTAGGTATCTAGTTAACTAGTAGTTAATAAAATCTATTATAAAGCGTGGTAGGTATATTTATTCGAAGGGGTAGGTGGTTTACCTCTGGGTATTTAAATTAATTTTCCACGGATGCCATTGTCCTAACTATCGTTTTTCTGATAATTATTAAGAGAACAATTAGGATCTAAAAGGTGAAAATAATTTTAGGTATCCTGAGCGACGACAGCCTTTTGCCACAATATTTTCAAGACTGAAAAAAAAATTAAATGATTATGGAGCGTTTATTCAGCCACGACCAAAATCATATAATAAAGAAAATCGCGAAAATGATGAAATCAACGTCGTGGCCTATGTCGAGGCGAACCCTTCAGTCTCATGTAGAGCTATTGAAGCTGGAGTCGGTGTTATTAAGTCTAGAGCACAGACAATATTAAAGGAATACAATTTTTTTCCGTACAAAGTAAACATAGTGCAACACTTGCACCCTGGCGATGCCGAACGTCGATTAAATTTTTGCAATCGGTTCCAACTAAAAGTTAGAGAAAATGTAAATTTTGCAAGGATGGTTATGCGGTCTGATAAAGCACACTTCTCAAGTGCTGGTATTTTTAATCGACAAAATACCAGATACTGGCATTAGGAAAATAAACATTTAGTATTTGAGCGGGAGCAACAAGGTCGATTTGGCTTTAGTGTTGCATGCTACATTTTAGGCACACAACTCGTTTATCGAATATATGAAGGAAGTCTCTCAGGGGTTCGTTACCTAGAAATATTGCAGGAGGTAATACCAGAGTTATTGGATAACGTTCCTATGGCGCATTTAGATAATATCTTCTTTCAGTAAGATGGTGCACCTGCACATAATTCTAATTTAGTACGCCCGTTTTTGGAAAATCAATTTCCTCAAAAGTGGATAGCCACTAATGGGCCAATAAAGTGGCCAGCGCGGTCTCCCGATCTTTCGGTGCTGGATTTTTTCGTATGGGGCTATATACAAGATAAGGTCTATAAAACCCGCCACCGAACAATGGAAGAACTGCGCGAAGCTACCGAAACGGCATTTCGAGATTTACAAGGGCGATCAATCATATTATTGAATGTTCTTAATCGAATTTCAAAACTGACTGAATTTTGTGTTAGAGAAAACGGAAATCATTTTCAGCAATTCTTGAAAATAATAAATAAGAAGTAAACTAAACCATTAAGTATTTATTTTGCTAAAGCTATTAAAGCTATATTTTAAAAAGTTTATGTTGAATTGTTAAATTGTTGAGTTGTTATGTTAAAATTGTTCAATGCAAATTGTTAAATTGTTAAAACGTTATGTCGAAATTGTTAAATTTAAATGGTTGAAATGTTGAATTGAATTGTTAGATACTTGTTACTTGTTTTTATTTTCTTCTTTCTTAAAATTGTTATTGATGTTTGGTAATATATTTATATTAAATTTAGTATAAAATCTTAATTGAAACTCCAATTTAAGGTATTTATCTAAGTAGATCTAGGTAGTGGAATAGATACAGCAAATGTTTTTCATGGCTCTCTGGGATATTTTAGAAAAAAATATTTAAAAATCTAAATTTTAGGCCAACGGATACAGATAAATACCACAAATTATATATTTGAAAAGCTAAAAAAAACTTCATCGAACTGTCATCCAATATACAGGGTGTCCCATTTAAAAAAACATAATATTGGTAAATAACTCAAAAATGGTAGGCGATAAAAAATCTGACTAGGCTACTGGATTCTACGTAAAAAACTGCATAATAAGCAGTTTTTACCGTTTTGTTATCTCAAACGGTAAGCGAGCTACGAGGAGGGTCCCAAAATGCAGTATTCTCACCCTGTATCTCAGAAACGAAGCGGTCTGGGAACTTTTTGTTTACGGCATCTTTAGTTTCACAAAAATCGAGCATAGTGTTGCGAAAGCCGCAAGTCTCTATCTTTTCAAATAGCCAAGATACCCCGTAAAAGCATCGAAATCTGGACACCCTGTACATTATTAGCTTTGTAACTTACAGAATTTTCGCAACGTGGGCGGTTAACAACAAGTTCACATGCCCTGCCTTTTCCACAAACCTTTACCGGAAAAAATATATATATTTAAAAAGATGTAAAACCTCTTGCTATATTTTTTTCTCTCGAAACTTTCAATGTTTATTTCTTTTCTAATTCTTAATTCTAATTATTTTTATGTATTTGGAATTTGCAGTTCACATGGTAAGAGAGAAAAATGTTTCTCTCTTCCGGGTTTTCGACGTTTGAAAGTTTTCCGTTTATTGATTTTGTCCTCCGTCTTTGTATTTCCCTATTTTTAGGTATTTGTGGATTACAATATAATTTTTTAATATCTAAATAACCACACATTTTTGTTCTTTCTATTTAAAATTGATACCTAGAACAATTTTGGAAGATATATTTGATGAGGACAATTCTTTTTAGATTATACTTCACAATATATCGACTCATAAACCAAAATATTAAAAATCGTACGTAGTTTTAAATATGGTATGTATTGTTTCAACTCGTTTATTAGACAGACTGTCTTAAGACAAATGCCTAAGAACAAAATAATAAATGAGTTGATATTAGAACACCGTATATATTGTTATTATATAACGCTGGTTTGCTAGTCTGGTATAAATATTAAGACTAATAAGAATTTGTTATGAAATTAGAAGAGAAATTGGGGCATTTCTGTCACAAGAATATTTTTTAAATTGCTTAATTGGGTCTTTATGTTATAATATTAAAATAAACTATAATTTTATTTGATTGCCTTTCTATGTTATTTTTAAAAAGTGTCATAACTACTGCGAAATAACCCCTGACTGGAATAAATAGCTCATCATCAGCAATATACAGGGTGTCCCGGATAAGAATGAACTCTACAGGGATCTCGTTAACCATTACAGATACAGAGATGTTTAAATTAGAAAAAAAATAAGCTCTACTGAACCATGCAATATGATGTTTTTAAATTTGTAAAATATCGCGTACTTCCGAAGATACTGCGGAAAAACCGAATATTCGTGATTTCATTTTAATTTTTTTCTCGCTCTACTTTAAAAGATATAACAAAATAAATTTTACATTTTTATCGCTCTACAAGGTGTCGTAATTAGATTTATAACCCGACGTTTCGCTTTTTCACAACCATCATTAACATTTTTTAAATAGTCGAAAAATTTTGTTTTACACATTCATCAGACGTTCTGCGCTGAAAGAAATCATCAGTGCTAATTGGTGGTGTTTCCGAAGGAAAGAAACGTATCAAAAAATCTAACTACGCCATCTTCAGAGAAGAAAAAGTTGCTATGGAAATGTGAAATTTATTTTGGTCTAGCTCTTTGTCGAAAATTCGGCTTGGCCAAGTAAATAATTAGCAATAATAATTATTGCGTTTTTATCTCTTTTGTAGTAGCTATTTTTTTTTTTTACTGAAAAAATATATTTTTAAAATAATTCTTTGAAACAGCATTAATACTTTTTATTTTCCCTGTCATTTAAGTATGAAAGGCGGCTTTGAAATTCAACAACCGTTGCAATTGTTTGGATCTCTTACTATGGATACCTGTCAGTTTTAAATTTGAATATTTTTTTAAACTGTTATGCCTATCGTATCGTAAAAAATGGTACATTATTTTAATCAAGACAAATTCGATATGATCTGTTGTTATACTGAAAGTCACCAAAATTATACGCAAGCAAAAATGCGTTATTTTCAAAAATACCCCGAATGGCGACAACGAGGCTGATCCATTTTTAGAAGGTTAGTGACTAACTTAAAAGAATTTGGCACATTTGACAGGCTAGTGCTTCATCGTGAAAAAAGACATGAAACCGAACAGGTAATGCGAATGTTGCTGGCTGTGGAAGAAGATAATAATATAAAACTCTGTACCATTGAAGAAAAGCAAGAGGTATCAAAAATAGTGGCTCATAGAATTCTTCATAAATAGAGATGACGCCCTTATAAATATCGTATCTGCCATGCGCTGCATCCTGGAGATGCAGAGTGTATAATGACTTTTTGTGAGTGGTTTACAAGGAAATGCGACGAAAATCCCCAATTGCCCCACAAGATCCTTTGGACTGACGAAACTTCTTTTTCTAATAATAGTGTATTCAACAGAAAAAATTACATTGTTGCTCAAGAAGAAATAAAAACCGAGTCCTCACATCCAAATATCAGAACCGGTTTGGAATAAATGTTTTGTGTGGCATTCTAGGAAACAGCGTATCGGACCAATATTTTATGAAGGAACTCTTACTTCAGAAAGATTTGGCCAATTTCTAAGAAGTGAAATTGAAAACGCCCTTGACGACTTCCCTTTAAACTTAACCAACAACGTGTGGTTCCAACAAGATGGGGCTTCCACCACAATTCGAGGTGTAACATGGATTATTGAAGAAACCCATTTGGGAATAATTTAATTGCTACTCATGGTCCAGTGGGCTAGCCACCGCGGTCACCAGACCTTACACCCCTGGAGCTTTTCCTTTGGGGGTACCTGGAAAATGAAGCTTATTGGAAAACATTTTAAAATGTGGAAGAACTAAAAACCGAAATACGAGCAGCTATCAGAAAAAAAACACCGGAAACGCTAGAAAATGTGATGAACGAAATTGTTTATTGTTGTTATTTATGTTTGGGAAATGATGGCTGCATTTTTAAAAATAAGAAATCAGTTTATTGTATTGAATTAATATTAAGTTTATAATATAATAATAATACATAAAACATATCTACGTTATTCAGTTGAGTTTTTTAAATTGTTATTGCTAATCATGTAAATAAAAAAACAAATTATTTTCTTCATATTATTGGTTTTAAAATATCATTAAAAATCACCAAATTTTAGCAAACAAGATTATTCTAAATTTTTTTTCTGATTCGACTATAAAAGCTGGATCAAAATAGATTTCACATTTCCATAGCAACTTTTTCTTCTCTACAAGATGGCCTAGTCAGATTTTTGATACGACGTTTCATTCCTTCAGAAACATCACCAATTAGCATTGATGATGGTTTTTTTCAGAGCGAAACGTCTGATAAATGACAAGTGTGATATGCCGTTGGCTTTAGAATTAAAATTAGTCTTTTAGGAGTAAAACAAAATGTTTTGACTGTTTAAAAAAAAGTTAATGATTGTTTTCTTGAGTTAATTGCTTAAAAAAAAGTTAATGATTGTTTTCATTTTGTGTAATTTACATTGTCTACAGTTTTTATGTTTTTGGAACGCGAGGAAGAGTTCTCCTGGTAATAGAAAATGATCAGTAAATTTGCTTCACATAGAAATAAAATCATACCATTCTAGCTTACAAAAATAGTTTTCAGTTATTTTTGCTGAAAATATCCTATATTTGGCTTCACAAGCTGTGCCATAATTTTCATCATTTTTGTGATCTCATTTTGGTGGCGTCCCGGGTTATAGCTTCGGTAAATAGCTAGTCACCTTCGTAGAGAAGCTAGATTTAGCCCATAAAATTTGGCAATCTACTTGAATTTACCAATATGTAACCATTAAACTTATTTTTCATTGGCATTCTACAAAAAAATTCCTCTTATTTTCCTTTTTCAAAAAGTATGTATACAATAGTTTTAGCTTAGGGCTGTTCTTTTTAACCAGTCGAATAGATAAAGGTTAACTTTGTGAGAGGAAAGGAAATGAAAACCGGTGTTCATATTGATTCTTATAGCAAAAAAATCAGTTTACTGTACGCGTACCATCTCCATTTCTGTACACAAACGCTAATTTAAACTGGGCACGAAGTAGTGTGCGCAATTGCAAAACGGTTTCCCATCTCTTCAAACATGGCGGCAAGTACCGTCACGAAGTTTTCCATAATTTCTATTTCAAAAAGCTTTAAAATCATAGTCTGCAATCATAAACTGGAGTAACTGGCAATCTAGAAAGGCCAGGAAAAGGGGATCCCCACAAACAATCTATTTCCACAGGACTAGAAGTATGTGATTGTCTATTTATTTCAAATTTCAAATTAACCCTATGGTTTCCGTTAAGATTATCTTTTCATACAGTCCGCTAAGATTTTCTATTTTCATTTTCGTGCTAATACTCGTTCAGCGCAATATTCTATTTTTAGGAAACAGTTCTTAGTATTGCAGATTGTAAGAAATAAAATCCACCCTTTTCGTCCTTACAAATTATACACCTGATACGATATTTTTACCGGCAGATATTCTACAATCAGTATCATCACGTACCTAAAAGTATGAAAACACTATTTTAGGCAATTATTGAAAAAGTACATAAAACATATTTCTACAACTTTTATTTACCTAGTACAAATATTTAGTAAGTTCTTCAAGTTTTTAGGAAATATAATATTAATAAAAAACATTTCGTATTACTAAAGTAATAATTACCTAGAAATATATTAAAGAAGCAATAAAAGTATGTATGTCGGCTTTTTAATTATTACATTTACTTTCTATTGTTCCACCGATCAGTGTATTTGAAACACGATTATGATTAAAACGCAGAAGTTCTTTTTTTGTTTATAGTATTACGATTATGATTTAACAGAGTTACGGATTACTATATTTATGTATATTTTTAGTGCTTCGAAATGGAATAATGTTTCCTATCGTTAGTTCTCTAAATTCATTATTTGCACCTATATAACCTATCTACTTAAAACTACAAGGAAATACATTACAAGAGTAACTTTAATAATGCAGTATAATTAAAAATAAATGCAGCCTGCATTAAAATATTACTTGTATATCCGTTCTATTTTCAGAATGCTATTGAACAAATTAAATTCTGCTCTCTGTAGTTTTGTAAATGAAAGATTGTCTTTCACATGTTTTAATATTATCAATAAAGCAAAAAAACACATTCATACACACATAATTCTGTTAGGCTAATGCGAATCGTGCGAACGCAGATTTTTGATAAAGTCCTTTTGATTGTGGTTATGTGTTTTTTTCGATTGTACGCAGAGACAGTCCATCAGATATACTATAAGTTTATCACTTTTAATCATTCGTGTCGCCGTTTAAAAGAATTGCGCAACAAGATTAGCCGCGGAGTTCTCGAGAGCGCGAATGAGTCTATTTGTTTAGAAATCTGTGTATGCATAATTCAGTTAGGAGGTACAAGGCGGCTATATACTAGCAACACTGACCGTGGAATTGTATGGAGCTACACGAAAATATTTCGATGGATCCGTACAACAAGGAATGCAATGTAAAAATGGGATCCATTTAGGGGGTATTTTAACACTGGATGGATAAGCAAAGATTGATTATACTTCGAACATAGGGTCCATTAGATATAAATAATTTAATCACATCAACCTTAATATATTTATCCAACTGAGTTGCGCTGTAATGAAAATGATTTAATAAATATTAAACACATTAACATACGAAGCGCTAGAAAAAGCTTCGAAGAATTTGTATTGTTTGTTGGGAGTTTAAACTGCACTTTTGATGTCATAATTTTGAGTGAAACCTGGCAGGTTGACTGTTTAGATACATTTGAGCTTACAACTTATAACACTCTTTATTTAAATGGAAAATTCAACCAAAATGATGATGGTGTGCTTGTTTTGGTCAGGAGGGGTATAATGTTGTGACTTTACGAGTAGGTATAATGTTGTGTCTTTTTCAATTTTAAACTTCAAATATAATGAAATAAATTATCAAATTTTTGCGCTATATAGACCGTCATCATCTGATGTTACTACCTTTCTTACTGACCTTAACGAAATACTATTAAATAAAAATAACAAAGCAGTGTGTATTTTTGGTGAAGATATAAATATAAATTTAATACATCAGAATGGAGCTGTAAATAATTATGCAAATAATCTGACCAAAAACGGATTTTTATTCACAACTTGTGACATGTTTCCGTTTTTTTTTTGTTTGACCAAACTACAGTGTTAGCGAAACATATTATGTCACAAGTTGTGAATAAAAGTGAGAATCTAAAACAGTTTAAAGTGTTTTATATTCATTGTTGATAATGGATTTTCATCAAGTAAGGATCTAGTCAATCAAGTACTTGCATCTCAGCTATAATAAATAAAGGCAAATATTAGAGAAAACTCGAAGGGATGATGTGTGTGACAAAAACCAAAGCAAATCTGCAAATGAAGTTTTTTAGTAATAAATTAAACTACGCCATTAAATCTGCAAACAAAAAAATCACAATAACTGCAAATAAAAATAAAGCAACACTTATAAGTGAATATAAAAATAAAAATTATAGAAATATTCTAAATAAACAAATGAAAGAAACTTAAGCAAATTACTTTATAAATAAATTTGATAAAACCAAGCTATCCTATCCTAAAACAAAAGTTGTAAATAATAAATGAGAAACTGCAGTGTAAAATACTACTCATAATAATCAAAGTCTCTCGCTGAAGCATGACAACAATATTTTACAGCAAAATAAAAAGATAGTTGCAGACATATTTAATAAATACTTCATAAATTCTGGTAAAACAATTCCGGACAAATTCTCTCTTGAGAAAACATTTAATAACAACCAATGCAAATATATTTTTATGCCAATATCTGAGGTGGAGGTAATAAAAAATATAAACGCATTAAAAAATAACTCTGTACCTGGATTAGATGGAATTATTAGTAAAACGCTGAAAGAAGTTCGACATTCCATTGCTAAGCTTTTAACACATATTTTTAACTGTTCTGTTTCGACCGGTATAATTTCATGTTAATTGAAGATAAGTCGGTTTTCATACCTATTTACAAAGGAAAAGAGACTTATTTACCGGATAATTTCCGGCCGATGTCTCTAATTAATATTATTGCAAAAGTATTGGAAGTTTGTATAAGGAATAGAACCACGAGCCACTTTGAAAAACAGTGAGAAGAAAACGCACTTTAAGAGGTATCAAACATTATTTATAGCACCATTAATAGAAATAAAAAAACTTCTAACGATTTTTTCAGATTTGGCCAAAGCTTTCGATACCGTATTACATGATAATCTTCTAAAAAAGCTAAGTAACTACGGAATAAGGGAAGCCATAACTTATTAAGAAAATATCTTGATAATCGGAGACAATGTGTAAAGGTCGAAAATGATTGCAGTGGTGTTGAAAGAGTACAATTTGGCCTTCCACAAGGAATCGTACTCCTATTTTCCTTATATATGAATGATCTCCTATGCCTTACTATGCCTAGAAAATGGTCTCAGATGCGGATGGCACTGTCCTTGTACAGAGGGATACCTGGAATGCTACAGTTGAGCACGCCATATCCGAATTTGCAAAGGTATTATTGACAAATAATTGGATGAAAACCGACTGACAATTAATATGGAAAAAACACAATTTATGTGGTTTAGTATTCTTGATTCCCACCAATTCGATGCTGATAAAATAAAAATGCATACGCTCCAGTGTTTATCAAATGAGATACCATGCCACTGCACCGATTTTCTGAATAAAACCAAATGTAGCAGAAATTTGGGGGTAGTAATTGATTTCAATATTAAATGGGATAAACACATAGAAAGTACAAATTCGAAACTTCTTAAACTAATTTATAAAATCAGAAATAGAATGCCAATTGATATCCTCAAATTATTACATATCACACTAGCCGAGTCAGTTATTAGAGATGGTCTGTCAATATGGGGAGGGGCGTATAATAAAACACTAACACCCGTATTCACTAAAGAGGCTTAAATTTAGACCAGGTCTAACTCGACAGTTATATGTCTAAGGTGAGATTTTTAACAACTGAACAAATAATTTTTCTAAATGTAACAATTACAAAATGACAGTGACATAAGGAAAACATAACTGGCGAACTAAGAGTTTAAGTACCATGGCAACTAGACCTGGTCTAACTCTTAAACCTTTTTAGTGAATACTGGGCTAAATATTTTATATATAACTCAAAGATATTTCCTTAAAGTCATTTATAAAGAAGAGGCCAAATATTCTACCGAACTTCTGTACCAAGTAGCCCAAGTCTTAACCCTGCAACAATTGTATATAACATCAGTACTCTTATAGTTTACAAACATCCCGAACTAAGGGACTATGGTAGCAACCTATTTTAAATAATTATCATACCAGAAGCTGTCCAAAACAAGAAACCAATATTTTGATCCTACACATAATTTACTTCCCCTAAATATCCGACGTATACAGAACAGAAACCTTTTCAGTAAAAAAAAATTAATTTTCCTGAAACAAAATTTCGGGGTATTTGCTAGCATCTTAAATAGATAGCATATATTTAGATTAAATAAGTCTTATCTTAATTTCATTTATTTTAAATGTACTTTATCACTTTTGTTGGTGTATTAGCTTAGTATGGTAGGCACATCCTTAGCTTGTACGCAGTATAATTTATTTAGTATATGTTATAATATAAGATTTTAGCAATAGGTATATAAAACAAAAATTGCTGTTCTTTTCTACACACAGAGATGATACATATAGGTGTACAATTATCTTTCAAGTAAAATTGTAAACACTTTTTAAGTAATATATTTTAATTGATTTGATATTCGTTATGCAGTTACTACTTACGCACTAATTCGCTACTACGCACGCTACAACATGGTTTGGTGTTGCCAGAAGCGTCTACTTGTTATACAATAAACAAATTACGCTTATCTATAAACCATCTTAATAGTAACACCCAATTGGATGCACGGTCGCGTCAACTCTGGGCGTTATAGGGAATATATTACAAAGTTGGAATCTATTTCCGGATCATTTATTTAACATTGGATGTATGGTCTATTCAAATTATTATCTGCCTTTGGAATAACCGTTCTTTGAGCCGAAGCTTCCCGCTCATACCTTTTCGCCCTATTATAAGGTATTTTTTAAGCCTGTCAATACAATTGGTTACCAATCTTTATAAAATCACTTCCAAAATATTGGAACTTTTCTTTGTCTTTGTATCTGGTGTCATTGATTTGGTAACTGCATACCTATATACAGTAACCAGTATTTTTCTTTTGTGATGTACCTAACCTTTTGCACAATCGACACGCTATTATGTTGTTTAATAATTATTGCATTTCATATTAAATATCATCACAGAGAAAATAATCAAACAGCAGTTAAAACAAAATTAGGGTAAAATAAAAAAAAATTACTGTTAGTTGTTTATAACAGTTAAGTTTTCCCAACTCTTGAATTCAACAGTATTTCTCACCAAAAACAAGAAAGGCCCTAGCGACAAGTACGACAAATGAGTGACTTTTTGGGAAAAACTATAAGGACGTATATTAATTATATTCGCGAAACATACAGTATAATATTGTAGTATATTTTTAAGGGAATATCAGAGTGAATTTAAACTCTTTCTTCTACGCACATAAATTATGATATTTTCAGTGTGATAGGTTGATGTATGACAGTGACAGAAACCTGATTAGTCTAGAGGACGAGTCAGACCTTTAGACAAATATAGAATATAGTGTCGTCCTTTCATAACAAAACGACACGTTTAAAAAAAAAAGTTAAAATAAAATGTATTTAAATTTTATAACAGAATATCCGAAAGGTCGCAGTTTTTCAATAAAGAAAAACTTTTTTGAATCAGATAAGAATGAAATATAAACAAATACTAACTTTCCGATAACCTGAATGAAAAAAAACATGTTTTTACTCGGTATATTTTTTGACAGACGTTGAAAAGTTGATGCGTGTTAGATTTACTTGGATATCCTCTTAATATCCCATCGAAAAAAATGATCAATGTCAAGTGCGTCTTCCAGTCTGTCCTTATCGTATGTATTAGTGCACTGTCTTGAACTTTAATACAATCTTCGGACACAAGAATTATTCATGTGCCTCGGTCATATAAAAAATAATCAAGTATACATAATTCGTACTTCCGCTTCTCATAAATAATAAAGTGAATCAAGTTTTGGATAAAGGCTACCTTCACTTAATTTTTAATTAGTAAATGTGCTCAGGTATATTTATAAATATAAGGCATGGCTATTTTATAACCGATAAACCACCTCTCAAAGCTTGGTATTACATTGAGATGTTTAAAAAAAAATTAGTTTTTAGTTTAGTTTTTATTAGCATCGTTTTCAAATATTTTTATTTGCTAGATTCCCATTGTATTAAAGACACAATTATAAACAAATTTTGCTTATCGAATTACAATTTTCAACCACAATGTGACGAATTATATAAACCGAATTATTATAAAAAATGTTCATAGATATGACAAATAAACCTATTTTTTTCAAGAAAAAAAACAATAATGCCACAATATATATCATTGTCTCAGCGTCCCCTTATGTTTGCCAAAATTCAGTTTAGTTCAGAACATGCAGTCATTTTGTTTTCGTGAATTACGTAATATCAACTTTCACTGGTATTTTGCGATGTTACCCAATAACGTAACAAGATCTTTAAGGATTTTTATATAATTTATTTGGTTCAAAATTATACTTTTAAGGGGGTTTATAATTTGTGGTGAGACCACGGCGCCGTTAGTATCAATGTAAATATTTTATAACGATGCTTAGTGCTGTTTTATAATTTAAAAGAATTTCCCCTATTTCAAACTTTTTACACATTAGTCTTAACTTGTACTTCAAGGTAGAGATTAAATATTTTTTCACAGAACAGTTTTGTATACATATATTTTTTTATTTTTTTGACACGCAAGTGGGGGTATCATGAGACATGCTGTTATTTATCATAAAAGCTCAAGTTAGTTGCCTTATATGGGACACTAAGTTATTTTCTAAAAACCTATATTGGCTTTAAAGTAAAAAATGGAACTATAAATTTGAATAAAATGCGATTTTACTAAAAAAATATATTTTTTGTCCCTCATATCAAAAACATTAATAAAAAACCATATAAATCGTTTTAACGAAACAACCACTTTTGTACTTATGTCTAAAAATAGATGGTAACAAGAACCAATCAGGATTCATAATTCACAAGCCTCTACATCGTGGGCAAAAGTGTACCTTCCTCTAGACTTGCTTTGAGTGTTAGGCTTAGATCTGTAACATTAATATCCATTATATCATCTACGTTTGGAAATATATAGACATTTTTGCATTTCTTCGACTGTCGCATAAATTTCAGGCTCACTTAATTGTTTTCGATCGAAACTATTTCTCCGATAATTTTTTTTTTGTGAATTCTTTTTTTGAATTTTTGTTGTAAAGCAAGTTTGCTTCTGCAAATAATCCGACAGTCAAATGCATGTTTATTTCTGGGAACAGCTTTGAATTATGATCGAATTCAGAAATTGTATCGGACTCGGAATCGTGAAAAGACATGCTTCCATTCTCGCTTTAAGAACTAGAGGCTACTATGCGCTTTCATTTTTGTACCTGCTTTGTAGCAGCCTTTGGCGTCTGAGGGAAAATATGTAATTCTTCTACCAAGAAATCTGACCTTTCAGACTCAACGATATCTTGGTTGATGATTCCTGAAGGTCCAGGTGTTTCTAGATCATGTATATCGAGTATTGTCGTTTCTGCCTCTCCTCTGTTTAGGTCTACGATACTTTTTCCTGGAATTATATCTAGTTTCTTTTTGTTTCCTCTAATAGCTTGTGTTTCTTTCGTTCTGCTCTCTGAGAGGAAGGTTTTAAAACCAGAAATTCATTCCGGATGTCCTACTACGTTATCATCCGCCACAAATTTTTTTTTCGAAAGTCTTTTCAAAACTTGATAGCGATCAATGGTTACAATTCCAGATTCTCGAAAACCTGCTAGAATATTTGCTTTAGTTTTTTCCTGCTCAGTTAAACACCTGTTCAACAGTATCGGAAACATATCTTTAGGAATGCATCCTCTATTCTTTAGTTTCTATTCATGTAATGTTGATCTCCACTGTACATTCAAAGGTATGAAATATGCCACGTCTAATGGTTGGCATAACCCAGTACTATTGGGAGGCAAAAAAATAAACGTTATATTATTCTGAAGGCATAGATCATTATTGTGAAACGTGGCTCGCCAAATTATCGTCTATTAGGACCTTGGGAAATTTTTTTCCAAATTTGTTAAAGTACCTTAAAGCAACATTTTGAAACCAGTCTTCGAATAGTTCCATTGTGAACCATCCCCTTTTTGACCTGTTGTAGACACCTCCACCTTGGCACTATGTTCGCCGCCTTATATGTTATATATGGAGGTAGCAGATGGCCATTACCAACGCCTGCAAACATAACAGAAGTGCTGAACTTCGAATTATTAATAATCCAAAGAGGGTGACGAGAGCCGCGTCTGACAACTATATTTTTACTGCCGGGGTCGTCAGTGAGATTGGTCTCGTCCTAATTCATTATTAACTCCGGTCGGACTCCCATAAGACTGACTTCTAGCTAATCAAAATATTCATTGATAGCGACATCATCTACATTCGCTCTTGACCTTGTTATATTTTGACATAATCTCTGAGTCAAGTCCCCACGTTTGTGACGAAGAAAGTTTACCATCCAGCCTCGACCAGGCATATTGTTGGTAAAACGTTTTTCTGTTATGCCACGACTATCAAGGTATGATTTTACAGTTAGCCTTATATCGAAAGTAGTTAGTTCAGCTGCTAATGTAATGCACTCAGTAATAACAGCTTCAGATTGTGGTGTAAATACAGGGGGTCTTCCAATCTTTCCAATTTGTTTAATCTGCATGTGCCTACTTAACGTCGACTTCGGAATGACGTATTTAGCTCCGATTTTGCGAATAGATTTTCCACGTTAAATTTCACGAAGAACTCTCTCAAGGCGTTCATCACCAAAATCGCGATATTTTCTAGCTCCCAATTTTTTCCGTCGGCTGCGTACCATGGTCGACTTGGGTATATGCATTTTTTCATGACATAGTTTAAAACAAAAATCTAGTATTTTTTTTTACGAAGAATTTGTCGGTAAAATATGCCGACAATTTTGGACATTGTCCCATGTTTTACGCCAACCTGTCATTTTTTTATATTTTTCATGTGCATCATCTGTCATTGACAAAATCTCTTCAAATCGCATACAGAAAAATGTAAACAAATAAACACCTTGGAATACTGTGCGCCAAATTGAATTATCACGTATAAATAACCTATCGACATGCAAAGTTTTGAAAGCAATTTTTTTGTATTTTCTGTAGCTAATTTTCGTTGCCATATTCTATCAAATTTCAAAATAAATGCGATGTTGTCAGATCGTCCTAAGTTACCCAACTGTCCTAAGATACCCTAACTGACGATAATAAATTCATTGTGTTCATTCTTCAGTTCATGTTAAAAGGAGTGTCACCAAACTTGGTCCGACCCGGTCTTGAGCGATTACGAGAGTTCATCCTCGTAAAGTATGGTTAGTACTTGGATTAATAACTTAAAAGTTATTTTAATAACATACCATACAATACCATAACGGCCGTGGCGCTATTTAGTACTTACCGCTTTGATTAAAATAGGTATTGTGAAATATGAATGTGTCTTCCAGAATATAACAACGTTAACGGAATCTACTATACTTACACTTTGCTGTATCTTAAGAGAGAGAGGGAGAAAATACATGTTATTATAAAAAAACATCCTGTACAAGCTTATATATTGTTTCATAGGTCGGTCTAAAGAAAATGTTAGAGATGATCTAAAATTAATACTTTGTAATGTCTGACTGTTTCAGTGATTTATCCAGACATACTAAATAATAGAATTTATTTGTTGAATTATTTCTTTAAAGGGAAAACCACCGTGTAAACGCTTGTTTTTTTTTTTTCACAGATTCGACAACGGAACTATATTGTAGGACTGGTGAGAATAGAATTTGCTGCATTTACCGACGTTTTTAGTGGGAGCTGCTTGTTTATATTAGGTGTTTGTTTGGATCATGTTTAATTATTATTAACCTTCACCAGAAATGTAGGAATCGCTTTTGATATTAGCAAAATTCGTTACCGCATCGTTGTCTCGCGTTGGTTTGTATCAACAAATGCAGGACATCAGGAAAGGGCAGTGAGGTAACTAATTCTTCAAATAACGAAAGAAGTTCCTCCTTACCTAATAAAGATGAATCATAATTATTTATGATCCGAACAAACGCCTGACACAAACAAGCACCTTCCACTAAATACACTAAATACGTCACTAAATGCAGAGCAACTGTTCGTTATTCGCAAGCTAGACCACAGTTCCGTGTTTAGTTAAATAGATCTTTAGTTTCATTAAGCTTGATTAGGTTATGTCGCTTTGCATTATTTTTCTATATAAAAATAGGTATGTTTACGTAAAATGGACGCTTAACTTGTATTGGCTATTATGCCTAATATAAATTAATTATCTAACATCACTTTTAAACTTAATCACGAAAAAATAACAAATTTCGTAAGCTGACCCATAAAATTACCTTTTATGATGAATTTTAGTATTTCCTAATAATAAAAAATGCTATTTATATAGATGAAACTATTACCTTTCGTAAATGGTACATCATATATACCTATTTAGATTTTAGACTTTTGCGTTCAATTCTAGACTTCATTTCTCCTTGATCTTAATACTTTTCTAATTGATATTTTATACAATCTAAACTAATAGCGTAATCAGTCGAAGAGTAAAAGGGTGAAGCACCATCAAAATACGACCATTTCAGTTTCTCTGAAAACGTTTTATCCTATATAATAAATATGATTATAACACCAAAATTTAAAATTAATGATATATAAGTAAAAAAATATTTTTCAACCAGTTAAAACTATACACACCATGAGTGGTCAAGGGCACCTTCCTCTATTTACGCTACCGATCAAGGTGGTTTCACAAAAAGCGAATCGACTAGACTTTTACTTTATTCTCTTCGTTTTTGATAATCTGTCATTTGACGCTAACTTCAGGTTTACCAGAATTATTTTTTTGCATTTTTGGTAAATTTAGGTTTATTCGGCAGTTCATGCTATTTGGTAGATGATAAAATAAGACAGGAAAGTGCAAACCCTTTGCATTATACAGCCAGAAAATCAACAATATCCAAAATTTAACGCAGAAGTTACAAATCTAAAAATTTATTATCGATTTTGTGTAAAAAAAGGGTCAAAGAAAATATTCCAGGTTAGCCCAAATCACTTGCGGATTTCAGTATATCCAAATGCGTGTCAAAAGAATCACTTATGAAACATTTTATAATAGTAAGTACGAATAATATAATATAGTCTTGTTAATAATTTTCAATTAATTAATATAACTATATACTTAAATGCGGTGCATAGATTCGATAAAAACTCAGGCTTTTTTTTTGGGCAAAATGCTGAGAATTTTACCCTTTTTTTCACTAAAAAGGTTTTAGAATTAGACCAGGTCTAGTTGCCATGGAACTTAAAACTATTAGTTCGCCAGTTATGTTTCGCTTATATCACTGTCATTTTGTAATTGTGACATTTAGAAAAAATTTTTGTTCAATTGTTAAAAATGTCATCTTAAACCTATAACTGTCAAGTTAGAACTGGTCTAAATTTAAACCTCTTTAGTGAATATGAGTGAAGTACATTGCTTATGTATTTATTACTTCCTTCATAAAAGGGAAGTACTGTTCATTAAGAACACATTTTATCAGATCTTTACGTTTCAGGGTCCCTAGATGTCGAAAATCATGTTTTCTCACTTCCGTCGGTCTGTATGTTCGCGCCATAGCTAAAAAGCACGATTGATTTTAAATTTGAGTCTAAATTTTTCAGATCTTTACGATTCAGGGTCTCTAGATGTCAAAAACTATTTACCCGATTGACTTCAAATTTTGGTCAAAAATTAAGGGTCATACATATATGCGGATGACCTGGTAACATTTTGCCAAGGCCTGTTAAATCTAATAGGTTACCCTACGCTTCCCCTTACCGCAGTCCCCGCGGAAAACTGGTATACGTCACCGGGCGATCGCAAACGCCGACGCGTACACTAGCCCTCTCTCTCGTACCAAATTTTAATCGATAGCACTATCTTTTTCATTAGGTCAAGAAAGTAGGCGATCATAACAAATTTCATTTTTCTGCTAATAGTTTGTGGAGTAAATTTTAATTCCCTATTTATTTGACACGCAACTAGATTCAGTGATTACCAAATGAAAAAAAAACCAATTAAACTATAGATAGGTAATTAGGTATTCCTACATAACCTAATAATTAAAACATAAATATTTAGACACAAATGAAATTTACGAAGTTTAATTTTTTATTTTAATTAAAAGATAACTACATCTCCAGGTAGGTATATTTTTTAAAAAAGTAAACGTGATATTAATTATATTTGTTGTTACAAAAATATATTAAATTTTTGACGATTATGAGATCTATCTTAGAAAAAGGTTGAATAGAAATTTAATTCCAATAAAACTTTATAGAGGAAAACTTCATGTTTTATTTGTGTCTATAATATTTGAACTCCACTTTGAGAATGGAATATTTTGCCAAATAGATCTTTATTAAAAAAATATATAAATTTTACATATCAAAACAATTAACATTAAGTAATTATTTTCTTCATCTTTTTACTAACTTTTTCGTCTGTATCTTCGCTCGATACTTCCTGTTCAATCTTCGCTTGGTCCTTCCTGTTGAAGTTTGGGGTACAGCTGAATTTTTGTCAGTTTCTCTGCTTAATAAGTGAAGATACAGTTGAAATAAAAAGAATATTAAAACAGCTTAAACCTTAAATTTTAACAAAATACAATACAAAACAACTATTTTGGGAGGTATTTTGGTTGGATGATAATTAATAAAATGCAGTTAGAAAATGTTATGTAATGTAAAACTGGTGTTATATTTTTTTTTGTATAAAGAGGCAATGTTCTTTAAAAACATACATGAGAACAACATAAACTTGCTTGGAATGTATTGGTGTATACTATAGGTCAAACAGGTAGATTCTTAAAAACTCGAGTAGCTGGGCATTAAAGGACTGTGCTACCTGTGAATAGGGTAAATGATAAGAAAAAAACTGTCTTGGCCAATCATTTCGAAAATTTACGTCTTATCAATTTTGATAAAACCATTATTTCAGCTAAACAAAACAACTTTCAAAAATATCTGCTAAATGAAATGATCGAAATAAAAAAGCACACAACCAATATTAATACAAAACAATATATAGAAGCCTTGTGTGTGAAACCTACTATATTTTAAAATTTGTAGACCACCCTGTGCAGTAAATCAGTAAATATACTAGTTTCCATCTTTTTATTACTGACTGCAAATATTTTTATATTACACACTCATAATATTCCTGTTGACCAACCTCATTCAACATCAGTAATTTTATTGTCCTATATTAAATGGTACCAACAACACTCCAAAATACTTACCATCAAAATAATGTTCCGCAAATTGTATATAGTTAAGTTTTACACCATAAATGGCATTTGTATGTAAGTATGCTAATACCTCGGGAAATGCATGCTAGTAAAACTTAATTTTAATCTTAGTTTATTTTATCCCTATTTAAGTCATTGTGGTATAACCATGTTGTCCTACGTAGATTGTGTCTTTTGTTTTTTTTTATATGGTTACGTGTTTTAATATGTATTTTAACTGTAGTAAGATAAGCTACAGATTTTTTACTTATATACGTATTGCTGTAAAACAATTTTTGTTGTTCTCATATATGTTTTTAAAGAACATAGCCCCTTTATATAAAAAAAACTGTAACATAAGTTCTTAAGTATTAGAATCCTGAAGATGACCTCTATGAGGTCGAAACGTCGACTAATTACACATTTTGGGTGACTGACCAAGAAGTTCGGTTTGAAAGTCATGCTCATAATCTTTGGGTTTAAAATGCCCGCAACAAACACGACAGTTGTCAAAATTCCCTTTATTATCCCTCTTACATCTCTGCATCCATATTTCTCGAATAAGTTTTTCTTTGGGAAATCTATAAAATGAAATCTGTTTTATTAGAATTTATTTTGCTATTATGGCAAACACCCACTGTACATCACATTCCAGGCATACTTTTTGCCTATATGTAGATCTAAAAACCAAACAAAGTATTATATCATTATATTTGTATAACAAAAAATCTACCAAGTATATCAATGTTAATAATAGGTTATAATCTAGTCATATCCCACCTATAATCTATCATAAACAAACAAAGATACCTTACCTAGTCGTTAGTAAACCAAAAACCGCTCTAAATCAACAAAACCCTTCGAAATCTCACGTAAACACATGCTGTTCATACGAACTGGGGTCGCCCGACTACGTCACTTACCTTTACCGCACCGCACGTTCCCCTTGCCAGGAACCCCGCGCGTAGTGTAACCTATTAGAGTTTAAAGGCCTTGACATTTTGGTAAAAATCAAATGTCAAAACAAAATGACGGACTAGTGAAATGTTAAAAAAAAATTATTACTAAAAAACTACTTATCCAATTTATCTTAAATTTTGCACAAAAATCAAGTTTTATGTAGGAATCAATTTGTAATCATGAAAAAAATCACTTTCTCAAGTTTTTAGTGTCACTAGATAAATATTTACAAAAACATTTTTATCAATTCCGTCGGTCCGTCTGTCTGTCTGTCAGTTCGCGGCGGAGAACTACTTATCAGAGTGACTAAGTTTTAATCAAAAATTAGGGGTCATATGGGGATGACCTGGTAATATTTTGGTTAAAATCCAATGTTGGAACAAGATGGCGGCCTAGTAAAACGTAAAGAAAATTATTTATAAAAAACTAAAGTGTTACATGGAAATGAACTGGTAACATTTTGGTATGGATATAAAAAAACAAACAAAATGGCAGCTTAAAAAAATATTTAAAAAATCGGCTCGAAAAAAACTACTCATTAGATTAATTTCAAAGTTTGTGCAAGGATTAAGTGTGATATAGAGATAAACTGGTAAAGCTTTAGTACGATGCAAGATGGAGGAACAAAATGCCGGCCAAATGTACTTTTTTTAAAATCAACGTTAAAAATCTTATTCAATTGACTTGAAATGAAGTAAGAAAATGGCGGTGTGTGTCAATGTAAAAACTACTTATTGGATTTATCTTAAATTATGCCAAAAAATTCAAGTGTGGCATAGGTAGGAACTGGTAGGAAAGAAAGATATAATATATGTGTTACTAAACGTCTATGTGCTGAACTAAATTGGGTCACACTTCACTATTCCTAATAAAAGAAAAGATTTATATTGAGGGAAGTTCCGGGTAAAGGAGATTTATCGATTTTGTTTCTAATATTCTTATTTTGAAACAAATGACGGGTTTATAGTGTGTTTTAAAAGAACACAGGCCGATATATTGATTTAAATGACCAACATTTAAGTTAAATTAAAGGAAAAGTACACTTTAAAAACAGTAAATTCGAATGGATGAATAAATTCATTTTCGTACAGACAACTTATCACTTAATTGCATAAAAATTAAATACTAATATGGACTCTTTTAGAAGATTTTACGGACGACGAATGTGGTAATATATATTGTGATTCCTATTGTGACGTGCAAATTACAAAAACATTAGAAATTTAATTGCATTCTAAAAAAGGATGAACCTTAACATAACGAATAAATTAACAAGCTAATCTTCACGCTATACTTAGAGAAAGCAAAATTGTTTTTGTTTACTTTTTACAAATGAATAATTGCTAAGGTCACGAGAAAATTTTCCAGGTAATAAAAAATTGCTCTTTCAAAAAAGCTTCAATAGTAAAACTAATTTAAGAATAAACATCTTTTTTTTTTTTTTTTTATTTAGTTTTTTGGCCTTAGGATATTTCCCATTTAGCCACGAAAATCAAGTTAATGTTATTAAATATATACAATAACGATAAAAGAACCCTAAACAACACTCAAACTTTTTAACATTCACACGAGGGATGTTTAACAGGTTTACACGCTTCTCGCCCTGAGGTCAGTTCAGGACGTTTTATTTTATGTACAGACACAAATACAGGTGGACCCGGATAAACATGGAGGTAACAAAAGGTTCAATACAAAGGAGGCAATCATTCTATCTAAACCAATATCCTAACCTTAAATTCTAATTTTGCAGGCTTTTAGAAATTCAATAAATATTTTTTCAATACTTGTTTTGGATAAAATATGACTCATAAGCGTATGATGATTCATCGGAATTAGACCTAATTTGCCTAGTTCCAAGCTTAAATACGATATTGCGGATTGATTGTGACCGCAATTAAAAAGTCTATGATTTAAATCATCCAGAGAATTATTATCACATGAACATAAAGGGCTATTGGATAAGTTTGCTTTAAAAAGGAATGTTTTTACAGCTCCATGGCCAACTATAAATCTAAAGTATGATATAAATACCTTTCTAGATGTTTTCTCCCTATGAATGAGGGGACTTTTATTTACTTCGGGGTGAATTGAACTATAAAATGTTGGGCGATTACCAGCATAATTTCGATAATATTGTCTCCATTCTACTAGAGCGATTTTCTTGTTAGCACTGATAGCGTCTGTGTATGGTATGCTATAGAAAGGTGTTCCTAATAATGTAGCTTCTTTTGCTGCTAGGTCTACTTGTTCGTTACCTATTAAGCCCGAATGGCCTTTTACCCATACAAATACGATGCTAACACTTTTTGACTGCAACTTAGACAATATATTTAATATATTAGCTATATATGGATGTGTGCAATTGCTGTTGTTATGCAGTGATAAGAGCACTGATTGTGAGTCTGACAGTATAATAGCATTTGCTAAGGTGTTATCATTTTCTACAAATTCTAGGGCTTTTAATATTGCCAATGCTTCAGCAGTAAATACTGATGCAACATGAATACATCGGAATTTTTGAATTATATTACGTTCTGGAATTGAAAAGGCACATCCAACCCCATCATTGTTTTTTGAGCCATCTGTGTATATTTGGTAGAAATATTGATGTTTATTAAGAACCTGTTTTAATATATTTCTATTTAATGAAGGAAACTCGGTATATTTCGGAAAAATCATATTTATTTTGAGGTAGCATATGTTGAATGGATTTTAGAACACAAAATACAAATCCGATTGATTGATGTTGTTAATGTGAGTAGCTCTTGTTGTAAATGCCTCAGCCAAAGGAGGACTATTTTTATTGGACCAGAATTTGATTGTTAAATTAGATATAGCTAAGTTGTTAATTTTGTTTAGTAATTAGTTATTTTTGTATTGCATGTTTTTTAGAATAAAACAGTATTTCTTCGTTTATAGGATAGAGAAATTTCACTGGTTTCGGAGAGGAGGTCCATAACTGGAGTAGCTCTCATAGCACCAGTAACCAGCCTCAAAGCTTTGTATTGAAGTCTATCAACTCTCTGTAATCGAGTGTTGCAGGCCGAGCCATAAAAAATTGCCCCGTTATCCAGTAATGATCTTGTGAAAGCCTTATAAAATATTAAGGAGGTACTAGGATCTGCTCCCCATGATCTTGCCACCACAGCTCTTAGAATATTTAGACTTTTTTCCGCCTTAGTTAAAATATAATTTATATGATCGTTCCATGTTAATTTATGGTCTAGAAAGACTCCTAAATATTTAACAGAGGTCACCCAAGGAATAATAGTTTTGTTGAGAACTATTGTATCTGTTTTAGTAATTCTATGCCTTGAGAAAACTACTACGGCTGATTTTTGATTGGATATATTGAATCCATTGTCAGGAAAGTACGAGTTACAAATATACATCATATGATTAAGATTGGTTTTACTGGCATCGATGCTTTTGTGTTTACTATATATACAGAAATCATCTGCAAATTGTAGAACTGCGGCGTTTAAACCTACAGAATTAAAGTCTGCTGTATACAGATTAAAAAGAAGAGGGCTCAAAACTGAACCCTGGGGAATTCCTGAGGAAACCGTTCGTACTTCGCCGAATCCATTAATCATTTTTATGGTTACCTTGCGATCTTCAAATATCCTTACCAAATTATGAGCAAAACTTTTAGGAATATTAAGCAACGTTAGTTTTTCTATTAAAATATGTAAGTTAACATTTTCGTATGCGTTAGTAATATCAAGAAATAAAAATAATCATTGTCGGAATAAGTTAGCTGTATATCTGTAACAAGATGTGCCAAGCAATCATTAGCACTTTTACCTCGCCTGAAACCAAACTGGAATGCAGGCAATTTTTTTTCAGATTCACACCACCATTCTAATCTACTTTTTATTATTCTCTCTAACGTCTTAAGAATGCATGACGAAAGCGATATAGGCCTAAATTCGTTAGTTTTTCCTGGTTTAGAGACTGGTACAATTAGAGAGTGTTTTAGTACTTCTATATCGTCCCCTTTGCATATTATTTTGTTAAATGCTACACATAGAATATGTTTAGCAGAATACGGTAAATGTTGAAGCATACTATATGTTATACCATCTGGTTCCGGACTACTATCTTTATGTTTATTAACTCTAGCCTCGAGTTCTTTTACCGAAATAGGGCTAATTAAAAAGTGTTGTGTATTTACAGCCATTTTTGTGATGTTTTGTTTTACATAATCTGGCGCTATTTTTCTTAATAAGGACTCTGCCGAATTCTGCGAAATTATATTAGTGTTATTTATATTTAGTCCGCCTTTAACTAAGTTTACTCTTCTCCATAT
Source organism: Kuschelorhynchus macadamiae (assembly GCA_030620095.1). Taxonomy (NCBI): domain Eukaryota; kingdom Metazoa; phylum Arthropoda; class Insecta; order Coleoptera; family Curculionidae; genus Kuschelorhynchus; species Kuschelorhynchus macadamiae. Next base: position 35,325 of record JAUTXW010000750.1, read on the forward strand.
TTTGGAAGGAGAGCTTTGGGTATTTAAAGAATCACAAAATGACCTCCAATTATGTTTGGCTTTATTTTTAAATTTAAGTTTACATTGTGTCATGCCCAATTTTTTTTGTAAGTTAGGCATGTCACGATATTTCTTAAAACATTCCTTACGTTGATCTGATAAGAGCTGACATTCATCGTCCCACCATGGTATAAAATATTTACTACTTTTTATAATCTTTTTAGAAAACAGTGCATCGGCTGTGGCTTTTATAATGTTAATAAGAACTTGTAAAAGATCGTTTGCGTGATATGGCAATAAAACTAAACTATTTATTCTTTGGTTAATTTCGTAAGAATATGCATCCCAATCAGCATTATTTAATTTCCAACCCACCTCATTATATTGACCAGGATTACTTCTAATATTATAGTTAAATGTTAAGGTAATAGGGAAATGATCCGATCCATAGGAGTCGTGGAGAACTTCCCAATTGGATAGGTTTATATATTGGTCGAAATTATAGTAATATCTATGGCTGAACCACTGTTATTATGTAAACCGATTCTAGTATTTTGTCCCTCATTTCTTACAGTCAGGTTATGAAAATTATCCAGAGCACTGACAAGGTTGTTTCCAAACTGGTCATTTTTTCCGCATCCCCACAGGGAGTGGTGAGCATTAAAATCGCCAGCAATTACACAGTAGTCACTCACTGCAGAGAATATTTTTTCATAATCATTTATGAATACTTTAGTAATTTAGGAGGTCTATAGATAGACACTAAGGATATTGTTTTGTTATTAATTATTATATTAACCCCACATATTTCTAATTTCTTATTACTTAGATTATTAAAATCTAGGTGAGTATACGGAATCGATTTCCTAATAAAAATGGCAACACCTCCTTTACCTTGAGGCCTATCCTTTCTTATAATATTATATCCTTTGAAACGGATATTGTAAGATGGTTTGTACCAGGTTTGACTAAAAAGTGCTATATCAAAGTTACTGTCTTTCAAAAGGTTTTTTAAAAAATTATGATTAGAGTAAGCAGACCTTGCATTCCAATGGGTAATCTTTAGTCTTTGAGTGAATGGGCCCATTGTTGAAATATATTTTGCAATGTAAAATCTATAATATTACTAACAATATCAAAAACATTATCCTCCTTACCAGGAGACCTAACAGATTCATAAATTTGTTTTACGAGATTATTGTGGAGTTGATTTTTCAAGGCTTCTATGCTATTATTATCTAAACTATGTGATTCAATCCAGGGGGTACTTTTATGAGACCAGTCAAATTCCGCCGAATGGGTTCAAAATTAGGGCTCCTGGTAAGGAGCTAAGCTTTTTATTATAACTTGAATTACTGGCTTAAGATAGTGATATGTCGATATTTTGTTTGGGGGCAGAATTCTGCTTGATATTTGTTTTATTAATTGAGGGTATTAACTCGGGAAAATCTGAGTTTAAGGTCAGTAGGGGGGCAAATTCATTTTTTGAAACTAGACTAGCATAAGATGGGTGGTCTACTATTTTTTCTGCTTCGTTAAATGATATGTTAAGATTTGCCATAGCCTCTTTAATTTTCTTTTGATTTGTATACTTGGGACACTGTTTACTAGTAGATATATGTTTTCGCAAATCGTATTTTCGTTAAGATTTTTAGAGCAATTTTTACAACGTTTTTTACTTTTACACTGCTTTGCTGTGTGTCCATAATTTAGACAGTTATAGCATTGTGTAACCGAAGAATACCAAGTCTCAACTTCATGTCTTAACCTATACATAAATACATATTGTGGTAGTTCTAACTTATCAAAAGTAACTAATATTTGTTGCCTAGGAACTTTGGTTACTTGACCTTCTGGGTTGTGTACGTATTTATACCGCCTTTGTACTGACTTAATTGGTACTGAGGATTGTAATATTTTTAGTAGTTCTTCCTCAGAGTAGGTCGTATCGACACCGCGAATAAGTCCCTTTTTTTGTGTAAGATAATTTGGGATATATGCAATAAGGTTATTTTCTTCAAAAACTGATTTAGAAACAATAATATTAGCTCCGGTAGCAGATTTACAATGAATTTGCACCCTATTACGGCCAACTGGGTTTATAAAGTCAACAAATTTTTCATCTCCCCCAAGGTTATATAACTTTTCTCCAATCTTAAGAGGATGAAGTTTACCAAAATGTAAGTATTTGTGATCGACAAATATTAGAAAAGGACCTTTATTATCAATTTTGTATCTATTATTTAGATCAATTGTTTTGATTTTTTCTGAAATAATTTTTTCCTGAAATTCGGTATTTTGAGGGATTAAATTTGATATATCCATAGGTTGATCATTATGAGTTAAATCAACGACCTTAATATTAGGATTTTTATTTTTATCGGGAGGTTGACGATCTCCTATCCCCTGCCTAACCCCCGTCATGTTTTCCACATGAAGGGGATTAAAAATAAGAAAAGATACGACTCACAGTACAGTTTGTTTAAATTATCCTTATTATAACTATGATAATCCAAGTAAGAATATATCGGTTTCACACTGCCCGAATAACAAAAAACGTTAACTCGACGCGTCAAATGCGATAAGAGCCCACTCCGATTGGAATAAACATCTGATAACTGAAAAACATTATGGCAGGGTAGATGTAGAACAACGAGCCTTGCAGTCTGTTTTTTTTTAAATAAAAACTAGATACAAACATGTCGGAAGTATAGTTCAGGAGGGGCAGTTCGCCACCTGTTCTTTAATAAGGGGCTGCGCCCACTGTTGTACACACTTAACTTTTTAAATGTAGATTTTTTGGTTTGCTACAAAATGGAACTAAAATTAGGTATTAAATAAAACACCATATAATTACTTAATTTAGAAAAAAAATTGATTGGTGATGTAGATAAAAAACCAGAAACAAAATTATTACAAACATTTATTTTTAAACAAAAAAATAATTATAATTATTTTTTTAGAATTCTATTTTTTTTAAATGTTTGTTATTTACTTCTCGGTTGCCAACTAATTTGTTTAAAATTCAATACTTGAGGAATGTTTTTTTTTCTAACTTTTTTTTTATTTTAATTTTTTAATTTTTTTATTTCCTTGTTTTTTTTATTTTTAAAAAAAAGGAAGAAAAAAATATATGTTCCTCAAGTGTTGAATTTTAAACAAATTTGCAAGCAGATTAGCAACCGCAAAGTAAATAATAACCATTTTTCGAGGTATGTGCCAATTTCTGTTCCCACAGAGGGAATACAAGAATACCTTATAAAAACATTTTTTTTCCATATCCATGTTTTTTTTATACGGTATAAAAGTGCAAATTTATTTTTTTTTGTATATACAAAAGCAATTTTTAAGGTTAACCTAAGGGGTGAAAGAGCTCCCTAAAAACAAAATTATTGTAAGATTTTTTTAAATTTTATTTTTTTCCACTACACAAGGTGATCCTAGGGCGGTAAAACATTTTTTCGATAGTGAACATATTTTTTATTTTATATTGAGTTGGTTTGGGTCAGAAAAAATTACACCATGCATCTAAATCATGGCACGAGCCAGTCTATTATATTAACATGTATAACGTTTATCATAGCGTGAGCCAAGATTCAGAGTACGAATTGAAAACACTTGTAGTCAGAACTATGGACTTTGAAGTGAATGTGTAAGAAATCTTTTCAGTAGAGGGAATAGACTTTTAATAAGGTAATTAATTCCTACGTTAGAACCGCACAAAATGCTAAACACTAAGAAGAACCCTGATTCAAAATATTTAATACTGCCACCTGTAAATGTTTTCGCCCGGTCTGAACGCCATCAAAAGATTCTTGGAAAAAACATACACACAATACTTACATTAAGGTTATTTTTACATGGAATCCCCATATGACTGTTTATTCGTTTCCCTGTTTGTGATGTGCTCTGACATGACTATTCATATTATTATATTTGCATTAAGTGTGGCCTTCTGTTGTTCTCACTGGTTGCAGTAGCATTTTGCCCTTGACCCGCTCCGTTAGTTGGAGAGCGGCCACGACCTCTGCATCCTTCCATGTTTCCTGCTATAAATAATATTTCCAAATTTTCCCCATTTCGACGAGCTATATGGCCATAGAACTGCATAATTCGCTGAAGGCAGAGAAAAGAAAGTATTTTCTAAATACTAAGTTCCTGTTGAATAAATGTACAAGTCTACGGAATGCGAAGCATTCGTTTTCAAAACCACACCTCGAACGCTTCTAGCTTTCTTCTCTCCTCTCTGCTGCTCAAAGTGCCCTTGTCTGGGCGCGCATATGGGGAATATTAGGGATTAGACAAGTTTCATTTTTTACTCCATAGTCGTGTCAACTTGTTTGTGTTGTATTCTTTTTCTATCCGCATTTTGACCTCCCTTGTACAATGTTCCTAGTTACTGATACATGGTCTTAGTTCGAAGTCTTTCAATCTGTTTCGAATCTCGATCCAAGGTTTAAAGTTGAATTTTTAGGTTTAAAATCTTAACATGCTGAAAACGCAACGCATTTTGTTTTTCTTTTTAAAATATGTCACTTTAAACCTGAAGTTGTGTAGTTGACGTGACCAGGAATGTATTTGTTAAGTTTTGTTACATCCTCCTTGTTCGTTAAGCCTAGTAGATATAGACTGTTACGTTTCTCCTTTACACACATCACCTCTAAGGATGGGCGTTGTATCGAAATATCGATATTTATCGATAGATAGCCGAGAACATCGATAGTTATAGATAAACGGATTACATATTTACATGCACATTTTGCGCCAATTGAAACTGAAGGCTTTTTTTTCGCTCTTCAATAATTTTCTCGCAAACCTATCGATAGGTAGCAATATGCACTATCGATAGGTAGGAATACCTATTGTTAGGTCGATAACTATCGACAAATCGATAAAGAAAATGTATCGACAAAATCCATATCTCCGTTTGAAGATGAAATACATCAATTTGGGTCCGCAAGTATTTAATCTTTTTATGTGTGTTAAATATTGTACATGATTTCTGTTTATATTTTGAACGGGGTCTGCAAACCTAAGTTTAAAGAACAGAAAAAACGTTACATGAAATAGTTTTAAGATGTTTTGTGAACCTCCAGGATTTGCTAAAAAAAAGGTAAACAAATCACAATTGAAAAGTAAAAAAATGAGCATTGACTTGATATTGATTGATTGATACCATTATTCTTAAAGGCAACCAAACATTCATGTGTTAGAAATTAGAATGTTTTCTCTTATGGCAAGGTTTTTGTCAATTTTAATAAAGTGTGTTCAATTAAAATACTAGAGTCGATGCTTTTTTACTTATTAATTGCCCTTTATTATTTTTTTAGTGAACGGTGCAGATGAAACCTTCAAACTCTGGTATTTAATATTTTTTCTCTTAAAATATAAACCTAAACCCTGTGTATATTCTGGATTGCAAAAGTAATCTTTCAATTTTCTCTGAGGTGTACTAGAAGAACTATTTTTCTATTGGTGGTTGGTTAACGGTATATTCCCATATAGTGAAGCGTAGTTGTTTAAATCAGAACAGCATGCCACCGTTTTATTTATCTGGGAAAGGAAAGCACGTAGCCAGAAATTCAGTTCTTTTTGTGTGTTTTTTCCTAAATACGATAGTTTATTTTCTCCCACTGACATCTCCATCAAGAGAAAAATCTGAATATTGTGAACACATCCGAGGACCAGATTTATAATTCCATCGAAATTTATACTTTTTTTATGTTCAAAAATAAATTTGATTGGCGAAATCCTTGGCCACATGTGATAATTAGTTGGTTTTATTATTAATTAATCAGTTGTTACCTGCAAACTTTCCAAAATATAGAAAAAATATTATTTTTTGTTTAATATTTTTACGGTTTTACATCTAATATTTTTTTATAAGTGTTTAATGACTTTGTGGTGTCATCTTCCATAGATGGTCCGGAACCCTATTGTTACATTGAAAACCCCATTTTATGTGCTTTATGCAGCTATACAACCTAAAAGTGGCTTGTATACCAGGTAATCCGAGATATGTGGCTAACTTATTTGCAAGATCTTTTGACAGAATGACTATTCCTGAAGACGTTCCTAAAAATATTTTGTAGATCATGCTCTATACAATAACTTGCCCATGTATAGTGAAAAGAAATATTAATTTAAAAATGCAATTTTAAACAACCCTAGTATATCAAATGTAAAACAATTGTGTGAAAATGGGTGGCGATGTTATTGATTTTGTAAAAATAAGTGTTGTCAATTTGGTGTGCCTGAATTGCCTGCCTCATTTTATGTTGATAATGTTTCCTATAACTATTCATATTTCAAAGAGATTCCTAATGAATAAAATTTTGAAGTAATTTTTAGTAGTCCACACTATTATCAATCAAATTCATATGCGGACAATGCTGTACATAATGTGAAAAATATGATTAAAATAAATATGGTTTTAAACAGCATTTGACTGATTTTTTTTTGGAATATAATAATGCTCCTTTATCATTCATGGGATTATTTCCCTAATAAATGTTCTAAAATAAAATACTAAAAATTAAACTTTCTATTTCAAGTAAGGTTTTGAACAGCAAGCACCAAATTTTCAAGATGTACATGGTAAGTTAGAATAGAAACTTGCCTTTCAAAAATCTTACTATGAAAAATGCTAAGGATCTGCAAGAGTTGAGCGTTAGTAATAAGGTTTTGATCCTACATAGTTTAAGATTTATTTGGACAACACTTTTAAAACTTTTTAAGTACAAGGATAAAAATTACTAACCATTTTGAAAATATTCCTTTATAGCCCTTATTATTTGAATATGACTGTTTAACCAAAACAAATAGTTTTAGATATGTTACTATAACAAATATATAGCAATAATATCATCCACACAAATGATGTTTATAATTGACCGATTTAAAAATAACTGATATTTGTCAATACACTTTTTTTTAATAAAATATTATTTATAATGAACCTTGTTTGGTTCAGTTGAATCCCTAAGATAAAAGCAAACGTTTAATCATATTTTCGAAATGACCATAAGGGACCTAGCCATAAATGTTATAAGTGACCAATTTATAAAAGACCGCTCATTTGCCAACACTAAATTAAAGTGTTTCGGGGTAGATATGGCGCTATAGTTTTTAGACCGAGTTGAGAGTTGAGCTTGACGATTACTTGTGATTATGTCTTAATAATCTTTAAAATATAAATAAACAAATAAAAGTACACTGCGTACCGAACAATTATGTAAATCTGATTAGCGACAATTATAACACGGATAAAAATAGAGGCTGGAACATTAAAATGAGTAGAGTTGCACATTGCAATTTAAATAAACCGAACAATATAGACAATACTATCATTTTATGAAAAAAAATCTAAAGCAAGTTTCCCATTTAAGCAATTATTTTAACGAACGTAAATCGAATTAAATTATTTACTTAGTCATCTAATTATTATGCAACTAATGATGGTTCTGACATCGGAGGTAACAGCCGACGTCAGACAAGAAAGTGAAAATATTAACGAAGAATAATTCCGTTCTTGCCCTAATAACCTACTTTAATGCATGCTTTACGGCGTATAGGAACGCCTGAGTTACGACATGTGGGTTAACTTGGTAAATAAACTTACAATTTGAAATTTTTTTCCGAGACAACAGAAACTATATAAGAGCTGCTTTGTCATTGTGTAAATATAAATATGAAAATTACTGATAATATCAAAATTTATTATAGTTAAGGCAAACATTACATTTCTTCTTGCATATGGGACTCACCACACTTTGTCCAAAATGTAAAGTACAATATCTCATCAAAATAATTTGAACGCTCAATACTTAAAAACAAGTCCTACCAATCCATAGTTATATCTGCTACTGTTTTTCACCGACAAAAAAGAAGGAGGTTATCAATTCGACCTTATTTTTTTATGTATGTACATCGATTACTCCTCGATGGTTTGACCAATTTGCATGAAATTTTGAGCAAGTATTCAAGATATTACTGCTCCCATAACAAGCAAATTAAAAACATGTTAAAAATGTCAGAATGGCGCAGTTTTTTACATATTCACGCGACCGCCTATATATATATATATATATATATATATATATATATATATATATATATATATATATATATATATATATATATATATATATATATATATATATATATATATATATATATATATATATATATATATATATATATATATATATATATATATATATATATATATATATATATATATATATAGCTTTACGGAAGCAGTTATCAATTCGACCTTATTTATTTATGTATGTACATCGATTACTCCTCGATGGTTTGACCAATTTGCATGAAATTTTAAGCGAATATTCAAGATATTGCTGCTCCCATAGCAAGCAAATTAAAAACGTGCTTTACGGAAGCAGTTGCTTATAATTTTAGCTTGGTCATTTGTCCAAGCAGCTACGGTCCAGATTTAAGCGTTGACTATCCGGTCAATTTGGAATTATCCATCGATAACAAGAGCGTTTTAATTAAAAACTTTCTCTAGAACTTTTTTTTATAAAATTTGTATAATTCCCTGAATCAATGAGGAGTTGTTTGGTAGTAGAAATATTAATATTTATACTTTGTAGATCCAGATTTAAGTTGAAACTCAGAGTTTTTTAAAAACCTTTAAGTAAGTATCTTTCTATTTTACCTTTGCATTTTTCTGTCAAATTTGGCAACAACCAGTCTGTCGATATTTTGCTTGTAGTCCATGAATACTTATTATGATATCATTCTATTGGCAATTTGTCTACATTTGCTTTCCGAAATTGGGGAGGGTACTTGTTTTTTTTAGTACCCACAGGTTTTCCTTCTCGATTTCTATGGTACCAGAGAAGAATGGTGAGTTGAAAGTTTGTCGCCAAAACATTTTTCACTTTATAAGGAAACCGCTTTATTCAACTAAGTTCGAAAAAAGCACAGTATCATCTCAATTTATTCTATTTAGTATATTTTGCCTGGAATAACCTTTTATAATTAAAACCAACTAATTTTGATCAGAAACCTGGACCAAATCTACAGACGCAACAGTACAAATTAATTTCAAAGAAATGTCCCGTTTGCAAAACTTCGGCAACCATACACATGATATTTTAAATTAAAAAATCTCTCGAAAGCAGAAATTGAAAATGTATTAATAAATTTGCCAACATTATTATGTAGCAGCTGCATGTCGACAAGAGAAACTCTCAGAAATAACAGTTGATGATATTACGGACAAGGAAACCATCTTAATAATAAAGATCCCTGACTCCAAAACATTTTCGTCCAGGACATTTGTTGTAACGGGCAAGAAAATCTACAACTATATAGAAGATATGTAGCCCCGCGTCACCCGAATACACCCCACCGGCGCACAGTGGATCGAATCAGTGTTATATAGGGACATTGGGTTGTTTTCCAAAATTAAAAGCTTTTGAAATCCAATAGAATATTCGTTTCACAAACACCCCAGGCCACTGGAAAAGCACCATGAAAGCTGTTGAATCACTTGTTATACATAAAAAAAAAACATGATTTTGAAGGGAATTAAAAATTTATTAAAACATAAAGAAATATTTAGTTAAATCCGTGGGCCAAATTAAAATATATGAATGTAATTGAATTGTATTATTTAATAATTTACAGTAAAGATATTTGTCAAGAAGTAAAAATATGATGACGGTTTTCATTGATACTTTTTTTTCTCAGTGGCGTGCTCAACTCAAGTGTATTAAGTCAAAAATTAAAAATATATATATATTGGTTGACTTTTAAAAAAATGCTTAAAACCGCATGGCTTGCAAACAACTGGAATAATAAGCAGACCCATTCACCTATTTACGAGCATCAACATTTCTTGACCCAACTTGCCCCCTTGCAAGAAATATGAATTTTAATTTATTTGGAAAGGGGTCAAGTAAGCGTATTTAGCGAGTTCCGTGACATGCCGCGTGTTGATCGCGTCATCCTGGAAATCTTCGTTTGCAGTTATTGCACTCATTTGTTTTTAAAAATGGCGTCTAGTTCATTTTTTGACATGTGTTAAAGTTCTTGGTAGTGGAATATTTAAAAAGTTAATATGGATGCATTGACATCAAATCGCGATTTATTTATGTATTTTAGATCTAATAAAATTAAAATAAGTTATTGTGATAGTTTACTTAAGCATGTTATCAAAACAAAAAAAATTACACCAACGGAGAGTACCATTTTGATCCTGAAAGATTGTTTAAGAAAATACTGCAGCATTCTGCTAAATAAATGGAATCAGTCTAATAGAACCGAGGAAAGATTTTCTAAAAATCATAGGACATGGTTGGATCGGATTTTCTTATGGCCAAATTTTATGAATGTGGATTCTAATATTGGTAATACGTCAACTGAAGATATTCAAAAAAGAAAACGCATATCTTTTCAAGACTTATCAGTAAAACAAAAACGAAGAAGAACTGAAATTTTAAGGAAAGAAAATATAGAAGAGTTGAGCTTTGCTATGTCAGCAAAACTGGGTGAAGGTAAGTTAGTTGTGTATTATGGAATCCTTCTACTTTAGAATCTCCCTGCAAAATAAAATTGACATGGCGACTAGTCGCACTGTCGATTTTATTTTATTAATATTCAACATTGAATATTAATAATGAATTTAAAGGTACTTTGTGACAAATTCTAGCAAAAATTATTATTGTTTGCTTTAAATTTTCTAAAAATTTCGATAATCCTGTATATTTGCGAAACGATGCATTTCCGGACCTATCTTTATAGGGACTTTTTTTCTTATTTTTGAGCCAGGAAATTGAAAAAAAGCAAAGCAATAATTTTCTTTTTAAATTAAATAATATTTATTATAAGTTTAATTGTTAAATACAGAGGAAATATTTCATTCTTCATTAACTGAATTAGATTGCTCAGCTGGCGCAGATGGATTCATAACAGGTTCTCCAGACAGGGTAATTTTCGCGAGAAAAGCAATGATTTCTTCTTTAAACCTCCTCCTGTCCAATTCTGGCACCTGCTCTGGCCCGTATATAAAGCCGATCAAGACATCTCTGCTCATTTCCCGCAAAGCGGGTCTAAAATGTTTGTCGAACGCTTTGACCATGAGCTGCTCCGTGCGACTTTGTTCGGATATATTATATCTGTTAGTATTATTGCCATTATTATTTAAAGACATATTTAAAATCTTACTTTCTTTTAACGACAAAGGAAAATTAGTAGCTAATGAAAACTTCTTTTTGACATCCGTCATTACTATGGCAACGAGAAATCAAGGCATGCCTTGACTGTATTTTTCATATATTTATGAATTATTATGCAAAACTACACGTACTTTATTAAAAATACCACACATATTCGTATAAAATAATAAACCTTCCTAATGTGAAGAGACAAATTTGTACTCTTTACAAAATGCTTGTTCCCGCATGACCTTTTTATCTGCGAACTTTGCCATAATAATTAAATCGTATAAATATTATATATTAATTATGTTTTATTTAAAATTAGATATAAGGTTACTTAACTGTGTAACATACGAAATAATAAATAATAACAATTACTAAGATTTTGCCCTATTATTAATACTGATATTTTTCTTTGTCAAGAATTTTTTTTCGAAACCTTAAAGTTTTCTTTAATATCATTGTAATAAACATGAAATTTGTGATAACCCAAAAAAATAAAAATCTAAATTTTTTTTTCAAATATGCCTAAATTTGAACAAAAATAAAACTGCCAGATTGATTTGATTTTGATTAAATTATAAACGTGTTTAAACTAAATACAAAAAAATCCGTATTCTTATTAGCATAACTTTTAATTCTAAACAACTTTTCTTACAAACAATTTGCTGATTTTTTTTAAATAAGGGCCTTTTAGCCTTGTGCAGTTTTTATATTTTATGACCTACCCTGTATACTGTTTGACTTGGAACCAATCTAAGTGCATTTAAAATGGCTATTGAACATGGACCAACTTTTGACAATAATTGTATTTTGGTAGAGCAAAAAAATTAATTTAAAAAATCCCATATATGTATATCCTACCACCCTGTATATTATTACCAAGTAAATCCGCCTTTCACATTATCATAAATACTCTGAAAACCTTTTTACTTTAATATTAAATGAGTTAGAAAAATTAGTTACGAAATATATTTAGCCTGCCCACATGTCCCCGTAATATCGCAAAATAAACCAGTGTGCGACTTAAGAAAAGTTATCGCATTTACCGAAACATTAGCACTTAGCAATTAAATTATTTTTTATTACGCATGCATTATAATCACCGATTATCGTAAATAGCTATTACCTAACAAGTGCGAAAAGTGATACTTTACCGCACGCGACGTCAAGTGCGATAAAGTCACTTTCTGCACGTGTTGGGTACAAAATTTTACCTATGAGTATCTCGAAAAGTATATTTTCCCAATTTAAATTTCTCAAATGTCGCAAAATACTAAAGTCTAATTTACCGCACAGTAGGGGAAGGTGTTCTAATATCGACCACTTAAGGCCTAACCTTACATAAAACAGCCAATTTTTAAAATTAAACTTTTTTTATTGATACAGCATATTGTTCGATATGTTATCTATCTATTATGGTATAAAAACGTACAAGAATAACATAAAAAAAGTCCTGATATATAAAAAAACAAAATTATGCTTTTGATCGAAATTGCCCTCCAGGGAGGGTAAAATCGACCAGTCAGTCGGGCAATATCGACCGTGAGCTTACATAGCTGTTTACTCACAAATGACACATTTTTGGAAGTTCTCAGCATTGTTTACTCCAGAACATGCAGAATGAGTCCATTCGCCACATCCACGACATCTCCACCATAGTTCATTTTTGCCTGTGTCGCAACAAACTGGACAGATATCGGCTAACTTATCTCCCTCACTTGACTTTTGGCTTTTCACATATTTTTTAGAACCTCCTTTTTTATCCTCTAAGTCAGCGGTTCCCGAATTCTTTCGGCTACGGAACCCTTTTTGATTTACCATTTTTGGGCGGAACCCTAGCTTAACTATAAAATACACTTATTAAAACATTGTTTTTTTGAGGTTTATTTGCTTAGTTTTCGCATTCTGTAAGTATACTTTGACTTTAAATAAAGGACTTTTTAAGATACAAATACCTATTTATTTAGTTAAAACATTAATACATTTATTACATTTACTTAACTTAATGTGATGAATGGAAACCTTTTCATTGTTTTTGCTAAAATATCATTAAAGTCAGGTTTTATATCCGACAATTGGATGCGGAGGTCTGGTGCCGCATTTAGCTTACTCCTAAACTTATTTTTTGTGTAGGCGTAAGCTGAAAATCCAGCCTCGCATCTGTAGGTAGTCACAAATGGGAGTAACGCCATGATCGCCTTTTCAGCGATTTCCGGGTATTCGTTTTTTATGCCAAACCAAAATTGGCTTGGGTTCGTGGTAGCTTTTGTTTCAAAAAGTTGTTTGAGTGTAGATGAATTTTTAATATCAATTAAATTTTCATACTCCAATACAGTTAATGTTGGAGGTTTGGTGCGAACCATAAAAGGATTTCGGACCCATTCGATTTCCCGTAACTGTAGCTTTTCTTCTGGAAAATACTCTTCCAAAGACTTTTTTAGGTCTGTCAAATGTTCGCGAATACTATTTTCCACGTCTGTAGCGATTTGGAGATCGTTTTTTTCCAGAAATTGCTGAAGTAGCGGAAAGCAGTCATAACTTTTTTGTTCAAGACATTCATTCCAGAAGGCTATTTTCTCTCTAAATGAACATATTTTGTCGCTTACCGTAAATTTAGTTACCATTCTTCCCTGGAGAGAGCTACTCACTGTATTAAGTTTGGCAAATATGTCGGCCAAATAAGCCAATCTCATTGACCATCGCTCGTCGCACAACAGTTCAAGATGAATAGCACTTGCAGGCGAAGAAAGAGTCTGAAAGAAAACCTTCAGTTCATCAAGCAATTCGCAAACTCTAGTTAAAACTCTTCCCCTGGAAAGCCATCTCACTTCTGTGTGTAGAAGGAGTGATTGGTGTTGACTTTCCATGTCTTCACACATCTTTTTAAATAGCCTTGACTGCAGTGGACGTGTTTTCACAAAATTGACGATTTGTATGGCTTGATCAAGGACTTGTTTTAAATCAACTTGCATTCTTTTTACGGCAAGAGCGTGACGATGTAAAATGCAATGACTGCTATTACAATTTGGCGCAACAATTTTAATTCTTGACACTATTCCCTTTACTTTTCCTATCATGGCGGCAGCTCCATCGCTGCATACATCAATACATTTACCCCAATCAATGTTATGTTTTTTCATATAATTATCAATGATTTTAAAAATTTCTTCTCCAGTGGTGCTGGTCTCCAAAGGAGCACATAGAAATAAATCTTCGTCGATAGATCCTTCAAATGGATACCTAACAAAAACCAGCAGTATTGCTAGTCCGGCAACATCCGTACTTTCGTCCAGTTGCATTGCAAAGGCATTGCTCTTTTTTAATCTACCAATCAATTTATCTTCGATGTGGTCTGAAATTTTATGAATTCGGTCAGATACGACGTTGTTCGAACACTGAACTGCTGCGACTTTCTTGGCTAAATCCTCTCCAAGCACGCATGTAACAACTTCAGTCATTCATGGTTTTAATAAATCCTCGGCGATCGTATGAGGTTTTCCAACTCGTGCAATCCTATAACTTAGCATGAATGAGGCTTTCGTTGCGTTTTCATTATCAGATTTTGCAAATTTTTGTAAAGCGGTCACACCTGCTTGATGTGCATCTCTTTGTCTTTCAAAAAAAGTTATGTTTCTATCTTTTAGGTGAGAATGATTAGTATCAAGGTGACGCTTAAGTTTTGCAGGTACAAGAGAGCTATTAAACAAAATCTTGTTGCAAACAACACATTTCCCATCAGGATTTTCAGCATTTCCTACCGGTATAAACCCATACGCCAGATAGGACTTATCATATTTCCTCTTTTTTGAAGAAGTTCCCTCTTGACGTTCAGTCTGGACGGCAGGTGGTGTCACTACGTTTTGCTGATTTGGTTTAACAGAGAAGTCTTCCGCACCTATTCCCTGAAAAAAAAAATGCAATAAAAAAGAAGTTCATAATCGTGCACATTTGTAACTTTTATACTCGTAGTCTGCCATGTTTGTTTACGTTTTTCAGCGCCCCCATCGGTAGTCATAATTGCCAATATGTTAAACTCAGATAAAATCTTTGATATTTGCAACAAACCCTACAACTTTTGTATTTAACATTTTTCGATATCCCAAATAATAAATCAAATTTGACATCGATAAACGAATCAAAACGAATTAAGGACCACTTTTTTAAAACATGCACGCTTGAATTTCATTATGTTTTTGAAGAGACCTGGTATAATTTTGCGGGTTTGTACTTTAAAGATAAAAAATTAAATAATGCAAGAAAATTATTTTAATGAGTAAATTTGCATAAAAATTCCAAAAATATGTTAAATTTCAAAATAATAAAGATTGACAAATTATATTCTCAGACTCTGTCTGGGAATTTTAAAAATATTATCCTAATAACAAATATTATCCAAATAAAATATTAAAACAATATTAAAACCAAAAAACCGAACAAAAATCTATTTTGCCCTTTTCAGATATATTTTTTATTTTTTAAATCATCTTTAACACTATTTTTAAGCTTAATAATTTTCAAGTAATCCTCTTTTTTCCAAATTCCAAAAAAATATATTTTAATATGCAGAACTGCTTTTAAAAGTGGTCCCCAAATCTTTTTTACTAGTTTATATTAATTACAATAATAATTTTTGTTTTAAATATTAAATCTTTGTTTTTTCAGTCACGGGAAAAAAAAATTAATTACACACGGAAAAAATAAGATTTTAGTCCTCAGGAAACACAAACTCGAGCTAAAATCTAGCATTTTTTCCCTTGTATAATAAACAATTATCCATAATAGTTTTAATTTGATTTTTTTTTAATTGACCCCCTTTTCCCCTGCCTACATTCAATAATTAAATTATGTTAGTATTAATTTCTTACTGCACAATTATTATTGGCACTACTGCTGTCTTCCAAAATGTCTTGAAATAAATGTCTTTCTGGTAAAGATGAGATTTGAGAAGTTTGATTAGATTGGATAGTATTAATATTAGTGTTCGAAAAGCTTGCATCACATTTCCCTTTGCCAAGCCCAGTTTTTAGCCATTTATCCATAGTTAACTGTAAAAGATATAAAAAGTCATATTTTAAGAAAAAACTACTTTCTTGTAAAACTAATAAATTCTTACCAGTTGATTTATTGGTATAAAACGTAAAACTATTAAAACATACATACCTGCGGTCCTGCGTATGACAACAATGCTCGTAAAACTGAAGAAAACAGTTGCATCGTAACGAAATTCTGACCTTGGTTTAAACGTGGTTAAACATGATTTTCATTTGTATTGAAACATGATATCTTGTTGAATGTAATTAGCTATTTTAATGTATTTCACTTCAAGTCATCAATAATTATGATCACCTTATGAACTACACTTTAGCATAGTCGGTAATGCAACATCAAATCAGTATTTTTGTATATTTCATTTCAATATTTTCTCCGAATTTTGTTTGCTCCCAAATTAAGTCTCTCGCATTTAGCATTTAGCAAATATGCTTCTAAATTGGATGGATTGTTTATTGTAAAACAAGGTTTTACCATAGGAAAAAAATACTTTTTTCCAAAAATCATCATTTTCTGGATTTGTTTAAATATCTCGAAGTATTAGGAACAAAAAAATGTTGAGTTTAGTTTAATGAGGATATTTTTGGTATTTGCAAATTTTGAAAAAAATATAAAATATTTGTTGAATTTTCACATTTTTTAAGTCGCAAAATCAGAGTTTCTTGCTCATTTTTTTTTATTCGCCTCTAAATAATTTTAAAAGATTCTTATAAAATACTAGTAGGTTTTATGTCGAATATGAATTAATTTTTGATTAAAAAAAAATCATTGACGGCTAACTTTTCGCGGAACCCTTGGGAGCCTCTTACGGAACCCCAGGGTTCCGCGGAACACCATTTGGGAACCGCTGCTCTAAGTCAACCTTTTTTTTAATTGTTTTAGCATCTTTTTTCTGCTTTCTCTTTTCTTTTTCTTCTAGCTCCTCTTTAAGCGGTGTCGAGGTCAAAATTTTTGATGATTGTTTTTTTCTGCCAGTGACTTTTGAACTTTTTCTAACAGGAACAGAGTGAATTTCTTCAAAGGTCTTATTTTTAATTTCTACAGTCCCATCTTCATCATCTGTATCTTGTGGGTGAAAGACAGTGACTATTTGCGATTCAGACTCATCGCTTGATGAAGATTCCTGACGAGCTCGTCCAAACTTCGCCATCGCAACATTATTTTGGATAATATTTTTATCTGGAGTAATTTCCCCAGCTTGCATCCCACTAGGACCAGGAGCTGCATAATCAATAATGCTTTCCTCAAAAATTACGGACGCTTCTTGATTTTGAGCTTCGCTGGGACGAGGAATTGCATCATCAATAGCAGTCTCTTCCATAGGTTTTTGCGCCTCTTCGACATTGTCTGCAAATTCTTCTTCCCCAAATATATGACGGTTAATGGGGTATATTCCTGTCCGTTCAAATCCATTAATACCCTTTTCAGCTGTGGTTATTCGGCCGTAGACTTTAGCAAACAACTCGGCGATGTTCATAACGGAGATTTTATCAAAATGGTGAGTTTTCATATATTTGTCGCATTCTTGGTTATAGACGGTTTTCAAAGAGCTAAAGAAGGTTAAGTCCAGGGGCTGAAGACGATGGGAAGTGTGAGGGGGCAAAGAGACTGCTACAATCCCATTCTGGCGACAAAACTCGTATGATCTTAAAGTAGAATGTGTGCAGTGATTGTCTAAAATAAGTAAAATGGGGTCGTCGTTTGAAACTTTAACAAAACTTGCAAAATGTTTTAGCCATTCTAAAAATAGATCTTCGGTAATCCATCCTGAACTAGAACACCGATATATCGCCCCAACAGGACCATTTCGATCAAGGCCATCATTCATTCTTTCCCTTTTAAAAATAAATAGTGGTGGAACATAGCACCCAGCAGCACTCATGCAGCAAACTACCGTTGTGGTTTGTCCCCGTTCCCCACTCGTTATAGCCCCAACCTGTTTTCTACCCTTTTGGGCAAGAATTCTTGAAGGCTTGTGTACCCCACTAATCCCCGTTTCATCGACATTAAATATTCGATGTGGGGCAAACTGATACTTCTGCATAACGGTTTCAAGATTATCGTAAAAAAGATTAACATCGGTCCGGTTGAAAGCAAGAACCCTATTAATGCTGGTCGCCTCTGGTTTTCTCAAGGATATTTCTGGATTTCTTCGTAAAAAGCCATACATCCATTCTTTCCCACACATTTTTTTATTTTTATTGAAGTTGTGTTTAATATTATTGGCCTCTGCATAGTCGTAAGCAATTTTTCGAACTTTCTGTGGAGTTAAACCGTAATATTTATTTGCTAATTTTAAAATATAATTCCGCAAATCTTTTTCTTGTTGATGCGAAAATACTGCTCTCCTTCCTAACTTTATTTTCTTCTCGGGGTAACGATTTTTTAAGCGGTCCTGTAGGGTAGCATAGGGGATGTTGTTTAATTTAGCTGCTTGTCTAATACTGCATTGTTTTTTATTTATAGCATCTAATGCTCTATGTAATGCCTCTTCCGTCCAAGTCGAACGTGTGGATTGGCGAATATAATTTCTTGGCATCTGAAAACAGAAAATAAGACATTTAAATTAGAAAAAAAAGTATGTGGGTAATATCGACCATTGCGGGGAATATCGATCACTCTGACCGATATTACCCAACGTAGCACTGATAACAATTTACTAAAAAAAAATGACCCTAACCTTTTTTTAAAATTATTATGTTTATAAGTTAGAATCCTTAATAGTTACACTAAACTTACGTACTATAATTCTAGATTAATACTGATGCGTATAGAATACATACCTTCTTGAAACTGGCCCGTGATTAATAAAAAACTGCCTATTCTCCGATTATATGCCGCCGACATCTAATCTGCTCTGCTATAACGATGCAACTGCGTGGCGTGATGCATTTCGGTTAGCCCAAGGTTTTGACATGTGTTGCGGGATTGCCAGCTCAATTAATGTTTGTTTTTGCGCGTGGTCGATATTACCCGTTGATCGATATTATACGCCGTTCCCCTATGCGGTAAAGTGAAATATCAAGGTCTACTTTACCGCATAATATGCGGTATAAAGTGATACTTTCCACACTCATTAATTAAGTGCGGTGTTTATGGTACACCTACTTTTTTAAAGATTCCTATACAAACGTTTGACCTATCTTTTTCACCTAGATATTATGTCTATGTCAAAATGAAGGACCACATTTGAAGACAATTTTTGAGATTATGATACATTCGTAATAAAAAAATAGCGTATGATATGCGTGTATAGAAGGCCTTTAAGCAGATGCATTTTTATTTTTTCCTTAGGTAATCAGGATATCAATAGAATTCTTGAGTTTTTAAAGAAAAATCCAAATCAGGCAAAAAATATCTTGAATTATTGTGAAAATATAGACAAATACCATTGCCAATCCTATTCCAATGAAAAGGCTCTTGCTTTGCTGGTATCACTAGGGCTTTCTAAACAGCAATATTTAACAATGCGAAAAGCAGCCAAAGATGAAAACTGTAATTTATACCCATCCTATTACCAGATTCAAATTACAAAACAAGACTGTTATCCGCCAAAAAATTCCATAATGATAACTGAAACCTTCGCAAGAATTACTTTACAATCGTTATTAGATCATACAGCCAAAAGAATTTTGGATTTTACGAATTGTGAGCCTAATATTGAATTGACGCTTTTTGGCAAATGTGGCTTTGATGGAGCGTCCGGACAAAGCGTTTATAAGCAGCGTTTATCTACTGACTCTGACAACGATGATGACTCCAGTATTTTTATGACTGCGTATGTTCCACTAAAACTAGTGTATACTACTGACCAATCAAAAGTAGTTTGGGAAAACAAAAAGCCATCATCTACATTCTATTGCCGACCCCTAAACTTCCAGTTCATCAAGGAATCCAAAGAAACCATTTTAAATTGCTGGCAGGCTTTGAAAGATGAGAAAAGCTTGCTCACGAACACTAGCATTATGGGAATATCCATTACCCACGAATTATATCTAACCATGATAGATGGTAAAATTTGTTCGTGTTTAGCTGGAGCCACATCAACAATGGTTTGCTACATTTGCGGTGCTAAACCCACCGAAATGAACACTCTTGAGGTGAATTTACTTACTTAATTAATTAATTAATTAATTTGTTGTATAAATATCCTGATTGTAATAGTTAATGAACGATTTTGAATATTGTAGGCAGTCTCGAAAAAAACAGTAAATAAAGAGCATTACAACTTCGGCATTTCTAGTTTGCACTCCTGGATTAGGTGTATGGAATATATATTACATGTATCCTATAATTTAAGCTTTAAAAAATGGTCTGCAAGAAGTGCACATGAAAAGGAATTAAAGGATCATAAAAAAAAACAGATTCAAAAAAGGTAATATTTTTGATGTCTAGTAAAACATACAATTTACCCCATTTTTTTCAACCTTTATACGATCCTTTTCAAAAAGTTCTATAGTGATTCAATTTATTTTTTAAGGTTCAAGGAAGAACTAGGGCTAAATATAGACTTCGTTAAACAGGGGCATGGAACGTCAAATGACGGAAATACGAGCAGAAGATTTTTCCAAAATTATGAGAGATCTGCAGCTATTACGGAAATAAATGAAAATTTAATAAAAAGATTTTATGTCATACTCCAAGTTTTGGCATCTGGAGAAAAAATTAACACCCAAAAATTTGACAAGTACGCAAAAGACACTGCGAAAATTTGTATAGATTTGTACGGATGGTATTATATGCCAGCCTCAATCCATAAATTATTGCTCCATGGAGCTGACATTATTGATATTTTTGGTTTCCCATCGGTCATCTTTCTGAGGAAGCCGCTGAGGCCAGAAATAAGCATTTCCGCCATTATAGAGAAACGCATTCTCGAAAATGCAATAGAAAAAGTACCAACGAGGATATTTTACACAATCTACTTCTGTCATCGGATCCATTAATTTCTCATTTGAGATCAAGCTTTGCTGCAGATCAAAAAGTAACTGGCAATCATTTTTCAGAAGAGGCACTTTCTTTGTTATGTAATGTGTAATTTTTTTTAAATGAGTTATTTGCAAAATTATTAAAGTTCTCAAAGTAAAAACAATAAATTTTGAGTTTTTTTCCAGAATTTTTGTCCTTTATAATTATTGACCGCATTTTAACATCGATTTCTCAAAATAATATGCTTTAGGAAAATATCGGGTTTTACAGTGAATGTCTTCATAGAACGGCTAGCGATTAATTAATTATCGATAGCCATTCAATGTCTCAAGAGCGTATGTATGGGAGGGGGGATACAGGGCCTCCCGTCCCGCCTACGTTATAGGAAATTTAGAAAGAATGTCAAAGTTTCCCCCTTGAACCCATCCTGACATAGAAACTTTGACATTCTTTCTAAATTTCCTATAACTGAAAATGTATAATTCTGTTTTTAGTTGGGTGAGACTTTGGGGCTCAGAACCCTCCCCCCCCCCTTGATATTAGCCTAGATCCGCCACTAGTTCAACACTTCTAATATTAAATACCTACATTCTTTATATGAAGCGATTTTATCGATTTTATATGTTTATGGTTATGCATTTAAAAATATACATTGAATCAAATTTTAGGTTGTCCGCCATCTTGAATATTGAACAAATGTCATATTTTCTATGAATGTCTATGAGAGTATAACGCCTCAGCTTTCCAATAAAATCAAAATCATCGAAATCGGACGAATAGCATAAAAATTATGTCCAATGTCCCGATTTCCCTATGCTTCGATCCACTGTGCGGCATTGTTCTATCAATAATTATAAGAAGGGAAATGTAGTGGACAATGTACAGGGTGTTCCATTTTCGTGTGTCTCGTTTATGTGAAGAGATACAAAGATACGGTTTTCACAATACTGCTACTTTTTTATGAAACTAAAGATTCCCCACACTGATTTGTCCTAGAGCTTTCTTAGTTTCTGAGATACAGGGCGAAATTAAAAATGTTGCATTTTCTGATCCCCCCTTTCCGTAACTCGGTTATCCTTTAACTTATCGTAAATATATAAAAGGCATTTTTTCTTGTAGAATCCAGTGACTTACTCAAAAAATTTGTAGGTTTTTCAGTTTTTGAGATATTGAAAAAAGTTTTACTTTTTTAAATGGAACACACTGTATATCATTTGTCTTGTTATAAACTTTCTGAAAATATAATAATTATTTTCATAAATAGAATGGAAAAAATACAGAGGAATCTAATTCAATATGGATGTTTTAACAAACCCAGAGATCCAAAAAGTATAACAAATAAAATAAAGAATCTGAGGTAAATATTTTGACAACAGTTGAGGCCACACCGGAAACATCTTGCAGAGGCATAGAGCAAAATGTGAGGGTACCCAAAACAAGTGCAAACAATTTTAAAACAATTTAAGGTCAAACCTTACGGGTCCCTGGCAATCTTGCGCATAGAGTCGGGTTTCGCAACTGGTACATCAATATGTGTGGAAGAGCGAATACTTTTCACAGGAAGATGATCACCTGGTCAGATAAAGCATATTTTAGCAGTGCAGGTATCTTCAATAAGCATAACTCAAGATTTTGGAGCCAGGAAAATGAATACGTCATTCAATGTGTCTATCTATTTGGGAAGAAGAATTGAATATCGTATGTATCAAGGGAATTGAAATTCTGAAAGATACACACAAATTTTGCAAGCCCCACCACACAACTCTCGCGTTATACAAACAACACTGACTGAAACATTTCCCTAAAAATGGATTGGCACACACTAACCTACTCGAGGGCCACCACGATCTCCGGACATCTCAATTTTAGATTATTTTTTGTGGGGTTATTATTATATTTACAAGATAAAATATACACAGGGAGGTATGAAACTATTGAGGAGTTAAGAGAGGCCAGAAAATGCATTTAGATAGTTTATAATTGAAGATAATTTAAGAAGGCTACAAATGTTATGCAATGGTTAGCAATTCGAACAATATCTGTAATATTAGTAGAGTTAAATAGCGCTCACCACTGATCTGTATTAAAAAAGTTGTTTGTTGTTTTCTATTTTTATACTTAGGATCTAAATATTGTTATTATTTTTAGAGTTAAAGTTTTTATTAATAACACGATCAGTGTTAAAAAGTTGTCTATTTTCTTTTTTTTTTTTTTAATTCAAATTTTGTTAGCGTTTTTAAAGCTAAAGTGTAGCAGTACTGTAAAAACCACATCTTTGTATATTTGCTCTTAAACTAGAAACCCCGTAAGACACTCGAAAATGAGACACCCTGTACAATACGTGGGCAGCAACAGGTTCGGAAAAATGACGTTCAATATCGCACGATTTTTGGAATTGCCAAATCCAGAACTGTATACAGGACATTGCTTTAGAGTTCTTCGACGACAATATTAGCTGATTTAGGAGTGGACATCATAATCAATTTAAAGAGGCACGGTGGCTGGAAGTCCACTGCGGTAGCTGAAGGCTACATAGAGGATTCAGAGAAGAATAAAAAATTTGTTTACAAACAATTTTAAGCGTCACCCCTCATCACTCAAATCATTAAACCCCGTTAAATCGTTATTAGTAGAAACTTGCACTAACTGAACAGGGTGTCCTATTTTGGGTACGTATCTCCGTTATTTTTATAGATAGAAAGTTGAATTTCTCGACAGTTTGCTACTTGTTCGTAAAACTAAAGATGCCGATAACAAAATTTTCCAAGCGCTTTTAGTTTTTAAGATACAGGGCTACATTGAAAATGTTACATTTTCAGGCACCCCTCGTATCTCAACTATCAGATAACTTATCGAAAATGTGGAAACTGTTTCTTATTTAACTTTTCCCCTAGAACTCCATTCTGGCTTCGGAATTAGTATACAGGGTCAGGTCAAAAAGTTATCGGACCCTACTTTATTTTTTTAAATGGAATACACTGTATATTTATAGACTATAAAAATTGTCTTTTTTTTTACCTTTTCAAAAATATATAATAGTATACACTTTTTCTCAGAAACACGCAAATAAATGACAATTTTCTGAAATTAAAATTAGTAGGCTATGGCAATTGTTTATAACAACAAACAAAAATAAATGTCTAGTATCTATCTCATAGGTTTTTGGATCGAATTTTGGTTTATAAAGCAGTTGATAAACGTTCTTTTGGTATTTTTATTTCATTGATATTTATCAATTTCTTCGAATAATGGCAACGTATAAAAATTATGAAAAATATGATATGCTGGTATGTTTTATACAGAGTAATGAAAATTCTGAAAAAGCCTCGGAATTATATTTCCAAAGGTAAGTAAGCTATTATGGCTATGAAAATCTGTATTATCATTATTAGTTTTTGCTCGTTAGATATCCAGAAATAAAAGCAAATTTAGTTGAGTACGGATCATTTGTTCACCCGCGTCCTAAAACATACAAAAAAGAGAAGAGGGAAAGAAAAGAGATAGAAGCAACACCTTCGTCCTCATGTAGAAAAATTGAGGAGGAAATTGGTGTGCCAAAAACTGACGGTCAGAGGATCTTGAAGAAATATAAGTATCATCCACACAAATTTAATACAGTGTAACATTTGCATCCTGGCGATGCCGAGCGCCGGGCACTATTTTGCCAGTGATATTTGCAACAAATCGATGCTAACGATTTATTTGGCAGACTTTTTATGTGGTCAGACGAATACTTTTTTCAAGTGCGGGAATTTTTAATCCTCACAATACCTGGCATAGTGAAAATCAGCATTTAATGTTTGAAAGGACACAATAAGGACGCTTTGGAGTTGGGGTGTCATGTTTTATTTTGGGCAGACATATAGCTAATAGGATTTTTGAAGAAGGTCTTAAAGCACGTAGATATCTATAAATCTGTCAGGAAGTTATTCCAGAACTGCTCGAAAATATTCCATTAACCCAATATAATGTTGTTTACCTACAGCAAGATGGTGCCCCAAGTCACAACTCTAGGCTCTTAAGGGAATTTCCTGATAATAACTTTCCTCAAAGATAGATAGGTACCAACGGACCTGTTAGATAGCCTACACGATCTCCAGATCTCTCAATTTTAGATTTTTTTTATAGGGCTATATAAAAAATGAAGTATATAAAACACGATATGACGGCATAGCAGAACTTCGAGAGGCAATTCATTTAGCCTTTCGAAATCTGCGAATGAGACCAATGGTTCTTTTTAACGCCATTCAAAGAATTACAAATATGTGCCAATTTTGTTATATTGTTACTTTCTGCTATAAAACTGTTGTTTCAAATTTACTGTTATTAAAAACTCTATACATATTTTTATATAAGAAGATACCTATATGCAAGTTATACAATTCTTCGTTCGCAATATATACAATTGTATATTTTTGTTATTCATGGCCTACTATTAAATTAAACATTTAATTTCAGAAAATTGTCTTTTATTTGCGAGTTTTAGAGAAAAGGTGCATACTATTATATATTTTTGAAAAGGTAAAAAAAAGATACATTTTATAGTCTATAATTATACAGGGTGTTCCATTTAAAAAAATAAAGTAGGGTCCGTTAACTTTTTGACATGATTAGTATACAGTACTAAGTAATTCCGGAATTGAGTTCTACGGAAAAAGTTATATAAGAAACAGCTTTCACATTTTCGAGAAGTTATCTGATAGTTGAGATACGAGGGTGCCTGAAAATGGAACATTTTCCATTTAGCCCTGTATCTTAAAAAACTAAAAGGACTGTGATAATTTTGTTAACGGCATCTGCAGTTTTACGAAAAAGTAGCAGACTGTCGCGAAAACCGCAACTTTCTATCTATAAAAATAAGGGAGATACCCCAGAAAAGTACTCAAAATGGGACACCCTGTACATAGTATCCCTTATTTTTAAAGATAGAAGGTTCCAGTTTCGTAAGATGTGCTACTCTTTTGTGAAATTAGAGATGCCGCCAGCAGAATTTTCTTAGCTCTTTTGGTTTTTGAGATACAGGGCGTTTTTGAAAATGTTGCATTTTCAAAAACGTTTTTTATATGACTTTTTCCGTAGAATTCAGTGCCGCTTTCAGAATGAGTTTACAGGTTCAGGTCAAAAGTTATCGGACCCTACATTATTTTTTTAAATGGGATACCCTGTATATTCTTCTTTATGTTTATTAGGAATAATGGGGGCCCTCTAAAAATATATACATATATGCAGTTATTTTGAAAAACAAGCTCAAAATTAGAGATTTTCTACAATTTTCTTATGTGTCTAATTGGTAAGGAGTAGGCTATGGATCAATGTATTAAAAACAGAATTCATGTAAGTAATTATTATAGTAGAGATGCAATACTTTCAAACTTAAATCAAAAGACCTTTTTTAATTCTCAACTCTTAATTAATTATTACATCATTTTAACTTAATTATGATAAGATTATTGAATAATGAAATGAATGAAAAAATAATAATTACTCATCTTACTTAAACTTAATTTAGGAAAAACAAAAGAGAAAGAAAATTTTGAAAAACCTAAGAGTTTTGAAAATAACAGCCATTTTACCGTATGCAAAATTGGCTCATTTTCGTTATTTTTTTAATTGCGTTCAAAAGAATCATAGGCCTTCTTTGCAAATTTCGGAAAGTTAAATCCGATTGCCTCACGAAGCTCCAATACAGACTGATATCGTGTTTTCTATATATTACTTTGCATGAATCCCCAGAAGAAAGAATTTAAAATCGAAAGGTCCGGAGATCGAGAGGCCATCTTACAGGTCCGTGGGTACCAGTCCATCTTTGAGGAAAGTTATCATCTAAAAATGCCCTCAAAAGCGAATTTTCCATCAGTTGTGGAATGACTTCCTAGGTACCGATGCGCTGTGAGACCTTCTTCAAGAATTCTATAGACTATGCGTCTTCCAAAAATGAAACACGAGACCTCAACCTAAAGCGTCCGTGTTATGCTCTCTCAAAAATTAAATGGTGATTTTCTGCGGACCAGTTTATTGTATTATGGCGATGAAAATTCCCGCACTACCAAAAGATTCACCAGTATTGATTTGTTGTAAATACCATTGGCAAGACAAAATTATGCGCTCAACATCGCCGGGGTGTAAGTTATGAACTATGTGGAATTTCTATGGGCGTGATACTTATATTTTTCCAAAATTCTTATTTCTTTCCTCTCTCTATCTTGTTTGGTGTATGCTTTAGGACGGGGCAGGACAAATGATCTATTAAATTTGATTTATGGCGGGAAAATATGTCTCGAAAAACTTGCCTTCTTTTTGGATATATAATATGAACAAAAAGGACTAACGAGATATTATTCTAACCATAGAACTCAAAATACTTTACTTTTGTAAATATAATTCCGAAGTTTCTTGGGATGTCCATTAGATTGTATGAAAGCAACGAACATCATATTTTTCATAATTTTCGTAGATCGCTATTATTGCAAAAAAGTAAATTAAATATAGTATATAGTTAAATAGAAACACCAATAACAAAAATATCTTATAAATAATCAAACACTGACAAAACCGCAAAGTTTTCTACCTACAAATTGGACACAAAAGAAAATTTTAGAAAATCTTGAATTTTGAACTTGTTTTTCAAAAATAAATGCATATATGTATATATTTTTGGAAAGCCCACATTATTCCTAATAATTATAAAGAATAATATACAGGATATCCCGTTTAAAAAATATAGTAGGGTCCGATAACTTTTTGACCTGACCCGGTAGACCTATTCTGAAAGCGGCACTGAATTCTACGGAAAAAATCATATAAGGAACCGGAGTGCTTGAAAATGTAATATTTTCAAAAACGCGCTGTGTCTCGAAAACCAAAAGTGCTATGAAAATTCTTCTAGCGCCATCTTTCAATTCACAAAAAAGTAGCACTGTCGCGAAGACCGCAACCTTCTATCTTTAAAAATAAGGGAGATACCCCGCAAAAGTGAAGAAAATGGGATAACCTGCACATTTCATGTATATATTGTTATTAATGATTGAAATGAATTAAAATGTATTAGGAACATTTTTCATAGGTTCGAAAATGCTTTGTTCTCGTTATACAGTATACAGAGTGTTTATATGTAAATGTTATTTGCCATGTATCTCGGAAACAAAGCGTTTCAGAATCAATGTTCATGTAAAACTTTCTTATTTTGGAAATTAAGTTAAATCTATTGAATAGACTTATTTTGTGTAATTTGGTTTTCACGATGTATTTTATATGGGATCTAAAGATTGTTTAACACCCTTGAAAACCGCTCAAACAATTTGAGGCGACAGTGATAACTTTTACTCAGAAATTTGACGGTTACATATTAATAAATATATAAGATTTTCATGACACACTCACTTAAACTTCAAAGCCAAAGTATAAAAAAATGAAAATAGCAAACAGTGTTCTGTTTGATTTGTTAGGTTATTCATATTTATACTTACGATATTTTGAATATTAAAATCAGAATTGTGAAGTTGACAAATTGTCAAATACGATTAAGCGCCCCCGCTTTTTATGAATGAACTGTCGAGGCTAAAAATAAACATTTTTCAATTTCAAACCAGTCGGTGACGCTTGGTCGTGCTCGATCGCACGTGAATGATGCTATACAACTGTTGACTACAATTAGCAATTTAAAACAGTGTTGACATAAGCATACACGTTAAATATGTGTGACTGCACCCTTACTGAGGTTTATTGGAAACACTCCCCTGGACCTAAATCCTAAAATCAAATTTTCACTTTTAAATGAAACTTAACAAACCCTCCTAGTCCTTTTTAAAAATTCACTATTGGGCAATATTTTATTAGGAAATGTTTAAGAAGAGTAATATTTCATATTACGTGTTGAGTTAACTCCATTTTACACAGCTATCTTTGCTAGTCTATATTTACTTTGCATGACGGCTCAATCAAAAATAAGAGTTACTTTTTTCTCTCCTCTGTACTAGTGTATACTAGTACTAGTAACTTTCAAAAAGAGTTTTCCAAACCACTTGCAAAAGATTTCGTCACCCATCTAGCCATTTTCTTGGAGTTTAATCAATTTCAGGGTAATCTTCTACTTTGGAAAGCCAATTTTTCCAAAGGCGTTACATACTGCTAATCACTAAAGTAAAGGCGTTTCGAGATAGCTATGCTAATGCGCACCATGACATTAAATTAAATTAAAGATATTTCCGACCCGTATATACTTTAACCTGTAAGAATATGTAGACTTGTTTTATTATTATTTATATTATTGGCCAAAAACTACAATATGTCCCTATATTTAAAACGCAACAGCCAGAATTAATATAAAACGCTCATTTTTCTTATTTTTTTGTATAACTTCTTGACGACACCCAGTAGATTGAAAATTTCAGAAACGGTCCGATATAATTACGTAAGGTAATATATTATTACGATTTTTCTTGACAGGCAGGCATTTCTGACCTCGAACTTGTATTTTTTAAATCCATACGAGCATTTACTTTTATGCATTCACTTTCCTATATATTTGTTCTAATTCTTGAGATCCTTGTCATTTGGGAATTTTACTGCTATAAATAAATTTAGCTGTCCATGAGCAATATGTTTTAATTGGTAGAAAAGTTTTTCTCAAAAGTTTGATGGGAATATCATTTTCCGATCGGAAGACGATTTGCTTCAGATTTTCAGTCAAGGCTTGAGATTTCTTAGTGTAAATGTTACTTACAGTCAGAAAAGTTGTTCATAAAACAGCCTTTATGTAAGATAATGCCAGCCAATTGCATTTTAAATTTTGGAACAACATTTAAAAACAGAGATCAAAACGATATTTCGGCTTTTTATTTTACATGTTTTTTATTTTACGTAATACCTCCCCCCTGGTATTTTCGTAGCGACGTCGCTGCTTAAAATTGTCTCTAACTCTATCTTTCGAGATGTGTTTGACAAAAAAGAGTTGATTAGTTTCTGAGAAAATTGCGGAAAAATCCTTAAACATGAGCTTTTTTGCAATTGTCAATATCAGTGTTTTGAAACATACATATCTAAAATTTCATATAAATATAGCTAACATGATGCTAAATATTGGCCATGTGACTTCATTTATTTGTTATGACTATTTGTTTATTCCTGGAACCATTGTTTATATGATAACTCTGTCTCAAAGGAGAACACGTCGAGAACTCAATTATTTTTAGTGTGAAAATTTGCAAAATAAACAACTGTCAAAGAGAAGGTATATATGCGATCGCGAGGTTAGGTTTGGTTGTGAGTCGGATGCGTGGAGGAGAAATAACTGGCATAGCGGAAAACTTAATTTTGAGCACCTGGTACAAAAACGATTCGGTAGATAAAATACTTTAACTATTTGCTACTAGACGTAGATTTGATTTTTTTATCCGAGGTCCAAAAACTGAGTAATGCAAGTAGAAAAAAAAAACATAATTTTTAAATTTTCAAAAAAATTGTCAATTTTCGGGGTGCACCATGTCTAATTATGCTTGAACTAACGCCAGGATAAGTACTTTGACAGGACACAGTTCAACCCGACTTGGGTCCAGAAAGTTGCAAAAATCTTCACAAATGCTCTGAGAGGCGGATATTTATCGAAAAGTAGAATACATTTCACGCATCATATCCGAATGTATACCAAATAAATGTAATTTTAACATTAAATAATAAATGAGTCGTGTCAAATATGACATTAGCGTTTTATATTTGGCGTTGTTCGGAGTTAAATAAAGTAGTATCTCTGATTTTAGTACACAAAATGGTTTCTCGTGTTATATTAAAATACCTGGGAAAAAGCAATTCGGTCTGTTAAAAAAATTCAGGAGAACTTAGTTTAAATTTATTTTTTTCTATATAAGATATATAAAAACTTATTATTATTATTAACAGTTAAAATTTTTAACATTTTGTTACGTTTAACGCTATTTTGACGTTTTTCTTGCCAATTTTCACACTGAAATAACTGTGTATTGTAGTGTCAGTCCTAGTGAACAAAATAAACTCTCGTACCTACCCGTTTTAGTATAGAAAAAAAAAATCAATTTTCGGCAAATATTTATATATTTTCTCTAATTATTACTTCCCTCGTAAGAAATTATTTTTGTACTATTTTTCTGGCTTATGATCTGTGGAGCAGATTTTTAAGAGTAGCGTTTTATTACTATGGTTATGATGTTGATAGATTTTTATTTATGTCTCTTTTTCCATTCGGTTTTTCCTAGCTTCTGTCTACAGTGTCGGCACATTCACTTCAGGAATATATTTTTAGTAAAAGGAGCTAACGGAATTACGGCGGTTATAATTTTATCGATATATTGATTAATGTACAATCATCGCCGGTCATTATTTGAAAGATAGTTACTTAGTTTAATTTAATTCCCCTCTAAGTATTAAATCTATGGAAAATATTACGTACCTGCTGTGCTTATTTTCACTGCATATTACGTAATATACTTTGCACAGTAAAAATCGACTTAATAGACAAATCGGTTTGAACAATCGAATAGTAATGAAATAAATCCAGTTGTAACGATAATGTGTTTTCATAACTTTCATAACTTTATCCCTTTATTTCAAGATTTAAATTAAATTAAATTTCTAAGACACTAAACACTTCATATATGTATCTCATAATAAATGCAACTAATAAACAATGTTACAACCATTACAAAAAATATTACATTGCCGTACGGTTATTGCGGTTTCACCCAATTTTATTTATGTTCTTTTATTGTTAATTTATTAGTTACGTGAGCGCCTGAATGCGTATTCATGATTAATTTAATAATTGCTAGATTATGCAAGCCGCAGTTGAGGCAAAGATTATCCTTAGGATTAAAATTTTGTATCGTGAAGTGTCAGAAGTGTGCATTTTATACTATGTTTACAATAAATATTGAATACTGATAATAAAGTTTAAACTATAAAAAGCTTACTCGAAATAGTATATTAAAACACTAGCTTCATAAGTCATGATTTTATAACACGAGCCCTAGGTTAGAAAAGGAGACACATGCAAATTTTCTAAAGGACGAGTGAAATTAAATGGCTTATGAAACGAGCATTTTAAATTATTTTTTCTATTTTGTGCACTATATGTTTTTTATGATTAACCAAAGAGTGAAATACACGGTTAATAAAATGTGCGCAATATGCAGCAGAGCAACTTATGCAGTCATACATACCCCAATGTTATAGGTTAGAAGCAATCCAAGTATGTGGTCATACATCAACCTCGGATGAAGACGAAATAGAAAAACTTTATGATGATATCTCCTTATCAAGTCAAAAGAGAAGGCGCACTACAAAATAATAATGGATGACTTCAATGCAAAAATCGACAATAACAACACAGATAATATAAGAAATACAGGGGTTTTTGGTTTGTGAAACATAAATGGACGAGGGAAGACACTATTAAATAATTTACAGAGAAAAAATATATATTACACACCGAAAAAGGTGGACGTGCATTATAAAACATCTATCAGTACCCAGTCGATGTAGCGTTAGTAGCCATCATAGAATATTAAGAGCTAAAATCAATCAACCATAGAATAGAACGTAACCAACTTGTTAAACCTCAACGGTTTCCAACAAGTGTTGCGATACCCTAGGTCAAAATATCGAAAACTCCCAGAGGGCACTCCGGAAGAGTCTCATATGGAAGAAATTCAAGAGTTTGATAGAAACAAACTGGAAATGGTAATAAAAATCAGTATAGAAGCAGCAAATAAAAATATCGCCTCAAACAACAAAAAAGCAGTAAACTAAAGGAGGAAATAAAGAAACGGCTAGAGAAGCAAAGAAAAATGGGGACACGGTTCCTAGATACGACCACCATCAGAAAGAAAATTAGAAAAGATGCGAGGAACTATAACACCAGAGAAAGAGAGAAAATCATATAAATAAGAGGATTTTATAACAATCCCACTAACAAGAAAGGACAAAATATACCAACTAAAAACGAAGAACGAGAAATTATAAAAGAAAAGAAAGACACTCAAAGTAACGGAGGATTTTTACCAGAACCTCTACACGTCGAAATCACCTAAACCGGTCTATTCAAGGAAAATGGTAAATGTCGGCCTTAAAAAAGTACCTATAACTATCAGATGTGAATTGCAACAAGCACTAAACCAAATCAATAATGGCCGAGCATCGAGGAATGAGGGTACAACTATGTTAGAGGCAATGAGAATAATGCTAAATAAATGTTTTTGAAGAGGACTCAATACCGAAAACCTGGTATAATGCGCATAAGATACTACTATTCAAAAAAGGCGACAAATTAGAATTTGAGAATTAGGCTTGTAGCCTCTATATATCTCACTTCTACAAAATACTAACTAAAATTATTACCAATACACTCAAGAGGAAGTTGGATGATTATCAACCAGAAGAACAGACTAGGTTTTTAATTGTGTTATTTTACTGGAGGAAAATAAACTATATTAATAGTATAAATATTTACTTATAATAAGAATACTTAATAATAATAATAACAGACAGCATACAAAAATTATTATTGTTATTATTATTATAATATTTAGATGGAATCTGAAGCGGTTTTACGAGTCTTTATAAACACTTGATTTTGACACACCTCTCCTTTTAATAGTACCTACATATCGACGAAATGTGTTAACTTCCAACACCGGTTGACCTAAGAGAAATTATGACCATGAAAATAATAATTTTCCGACGTAACCATCTACCGGACCGGCCTTCATAGAGCAACGCATTGCTGACCAACGGCGAGTAATTCTCCGGAATAAACTTTTGGCTAAAATCATCCTGGAACAACTTAAAGGAGAGGTGCAGCTTGAACTTGAGAATAAACGCGTTGTGCCCATAGCTCCGCCTACAACAGAGGAACCCGAGGAGGAAGTACGAAATAAAGAAAACAGGCAAAGAAGAATCTACAGGACAAAACGTCATTGACAGAGTTAACCAAACCCAGGAAAATATCACTATACAATGAACTCCAAAAAGCTGTTGCTGAGTTTAACTGCCTAGATCCAACTCAGAGACCTAAGCTCCCTATACTTAGAACTAGTCGGGAAATTCACAGCATCCTCAAGATTTTCAACACCATACTAACACAGTTTAGTTTGGAGTATGAGACCCTTGAGAAGCTCCACACACTCATCTACTGCTTTACCGTCGTGCTCCTTAGATGCCTTAAACAACAAGTGCATTCCCAGAAGAAAACAGGTAAAGCTACACACCAACAAAAACCCATATGGCAGAAAGCCTTGAGAAGACAATTGATGATTTGAGCCAAGAACTAGGAAGACTCACAGAATTTCGGAAGAGTGAATACCCCTCCAGCAGACTTAAAACGTGCATTAAGAACATATTTAAGAAAATAGGTACAAAACCCAAAGATCTCAACCATCAATAAAAACTAGATGAGTATCAGGATACACTAAAGCGAAAACTAAAAGCTAAAGCGAAACGACTGCAGAGATGCAACAAATGCTCAAAGAGAAAACGACAGAACTGACTTTTCAAGGCTAACCAAAAAGAGTTCTATAGGGATATCAATAACACCAAATATCAAACCAATACTGAAAAGATGCTGCCGAGCAAAGAGCATTTGACCGAGTATTGGTCGAACATCTGGGAAAAACCAAGAGAGCATAACCGCAATGCTACATGGTTACAAACTCAACGTGATCAAATTCAAACACCACATATGAAATTTAACTCTATCACTAAGAAGGAAGTTGATAGTTTTATTAAAGGACCTAGCAACTGGAAGTCGCCAGGAGTTGACCATATTCCCAATTTCTGGTATAAGACATTTAAGGTCCTTCATGAGGCTATGGCCCATCATTTAACCAAAGTAATGCATCATAAGGAGACAACTCATTTCTCATGCTGGGCACTACAACTATGCTACCCAAAAGCAATAGGACAAAAGACCCGTCCCAGTACAGGCCTATCACCTATTTGCCCACCATATACATGATCCTAACAGGATGCATTGTAAATCGTATCTATCACCATATTGACAGCCATAACCTAATAGCCGAGGAACAGAAGTGATGCATTCGAGACAATTAAGGATACAAAGAACAATTTATCATCGGTGGTACTTAAGTAGGCACAGCAAAATCAACGCAACATATACATTACTTTTATAGACTGTAAATGGGTGATTGACAGCGTACAACATTCCTGGCTCATAGACGTACTAGGAATATACAATATTCACCCTATGATCATCAGTTTCCTAGCAACTATGAAGTACCAGTGGAGAAATAGTTCTAGCGATGAACCAAGTAGAGATCTACAAATACCTAGGTTTCCAACAAGCTAGACTGCTCTAGGATAAGTAAGGAAAAACTAAAAAATCAGTACGTTCAAAGAGTGCGAGCCCTTCTGAAGACAGAACTGAACGCCAGAAATCTTAATACAGCAATTAACACCTATGCTGTGCCCGTGTTGAACTACAGTTTCGTAATCTACAAATGGAGTAACCCAAAGCTAGAGGGACTACAAGGAACTACTAGCTTATGATGACCAAGTACAAGTCACATCGCCCAAGGTCATGAACTCTTCGAATGACCTTACCACGAAGAGAAGGTGGAAGATCTCTTATGTCTTGACAAATTCGCACTCCCAACAGCTGCAAAAATTGAGAGATTTTTTCACCAACAAGACACAAACATCAAGCCTTGACCGCGTAGTGACCTTAAGTGATAACTAAGGTCCTAAAGTCTCTTTCAGACCTCGACAAACAAGAACGGTGGGCTCAAATGGCACTGCACTGAATCAGCCACACATAGATAAGGAAGCATCCAATAGGTGGCTGGAGGATGGACAAAGATTCCCAGAGAAGAATTTCTGATGAATATTCGGCCTGATGTGGTACTGTTAAATAAGGAAACAAAGACAGCTTATTTGGTAGATGTCGCTGTACCCAACAATAACAACGTGTTGGATAAATATCAAGAGAAAAGGGACAAGTATGCTGAGCTGGCCATCTAGATTCAGCAGATATGGCGACTGAATAAGGTTCATGTGATACCGATCATCGTATTACCTACTGGACTAGTTCCAAAAACACTAGAACAGAACATATTTTCTCAAAACCAAGAACAACAAGAACAAAACAGATGTGCTTTAAAGAGAGATCAACAATAATAATGATCTACCTTCTACTAACAGGCGATCCAATGTCGGTACACTGTGCTCCTAACACATTAAAACATCAACCCAAACAACAAAGCATCGGGCGAGCAGCGTAACGGTCGAGGACGCTGCGGGAAAGGACAGCTCGACCGAAACGATCACGAACAAGCAAAGGAAAATAGACGCACCAAAAGTGTTTTGCCGGCTGAGCTGACACCCATCAAGTCGAGAAAGGCAGGACAACGCATGAACCTCATTACAGAATCTAACCAAACTTAAAACCTTGAGCCCATTACAACAGCGGACATATCGCACCGACTACCTGCAACTACCAAGGCAGACAAACCAAGAAAGAGGTTAAAATGGACAGATGAAGTGAATCGAACGGTGATGCATTCCTACTACACCGCTACCAAACTTGAGACAATTTCATCAGGATACGGACATAAAATGCATACACTTTTCATAGCACAATATCCAGAATACAAATCACTTG
This sequence comes from Kuschelorhynchus macadamiae, assembly GCA_030620095.1. Classification (NCBI taxonomy): domain Eukaryota; kingdom Metazoa; phylum Arthropoda; class Insecta; order Coleoptera; family Curculionidae; genus Kuschelorhynchus; species Kuschelorhynchus macadamiae. The sequence continues at coordinate 72,138 of JAUTXW010000750.1, forward strand.
TCACAGAACAGAGAGTAAGAGATTAAAAAAGAGTCATCTCTAAGACCAGTAAGCTCACACCACCCGCATTGCAAAACATCCAAACAATGGTAGCTGCTGAACTAAACATTCACCAGCCAAACATTGAGGACAGTTGAGCAGATGCCGAACCGATCCCACATACAAATCAGCCCAACTTTGCGCAAGAGGATCTTCAACTTCACTCAATGCTCAGTAGGGGCGAAGCTCCCAGCAACAACCCACGACAGATGACAAGCACCACACAGCGCACAGGATCAGGATAAGTGAACCATTCGCCCAAAGCATCATACACACACAGCAACACCTAGGACCGTCTCTCATACAAGCAATCAAAGTAGAAATGGAGTCACATCTAAACAAATGGTCAGGCTCCGATCCTAGAACAAGAGATTCTATTCCTCGTGTAATCTTCAAACGTGACACATAAAATCCTAAAGACCATCAATGAACATATAATTCCCGAGTTCATAACGAATGGGAGCACAATTCAGGACATTCATACAGTGAGCTACGCAGCAGCTATAACCACGATAACCTAGAACAATCAGAAACTCCCGCCACGATACAGAAACACGAACTGCATAAAACCAAAATTCAAATGGCAGATAAGGATCGAAAACAAAATTAGAAAAGAATTGGGACATCTTACTAAATTCATGAACGGCCACAAGTCAAAACGTATCACACAAAGTCTAGAAAAAATCAAATCTGTATCTCCTGATCACACGCTTACAGAAATCCTTGACACTCTGAAGCCAAAATTATCCGTGTATGCTGCAAGACTCTGAAGATACAAAGAGTCAAATGAAAGAAAGGATGCTAACAACCTGTTTCGAAGAAGCGAAAAACGGTTCTACCAAAAAATCATGAGCAATGAGGAGGCACGAGTAATAGAATCACCGGCCAAACAAGAGATCACAGAATACTGGAAAAGCATTTGGTCAGAACCGAAACTACACAATAATAACGCTTCATGGATTAAAGCGGAAGAAGACAGACACAAGTGCTTGAAGGAACAAGAGGAATTTGCAATGACAACACAAGAAGTTGCAGAAACTAATCGAATACACGCATAACTAGAGATGTCCTGGAATAGATAACATTCATAACTTCTGGTACAAGCAGTTTACCAAATTAATGAAATTATTTTAAAACCTAGCAAACTCCCCAGTTTTCTCACCCAAGGAATAACATAGCTTAAACACAAAAATGCAGACAATAAGGAGCGGTCAAATTACCGACCTATTACGTGCCTTCCAACCCTATATAAGATCATCATAGCCACAATTACTAGGAGAATAGAACAACATCTAGCACACAAAAACATTCTAACGGAAGAGCAAAAAGGGTGCAGGAAAAACAGCCGAGGATGCAAGGAGCAGCTAATTACAGACAGCGTCATCACGGAACAAACCGGGAAAAATTATAGAAACCTTCATACTGGTTACATAGATTATAAAAAAACCTTTGATTCGATACCCCACAGTTGACTAACCAGAGTGCTAGAATTATACAACGTCAATAAAAACATGAGGCAATTTCTTACTCAAATAAGTAGGTGGAAAACTAAAATCAACCTGAGACCACAAAAAGAACACATCGAAACAGACGAGATCTACATCAGACGAGGTATATTCCAGGGAGATTAACTCAGCGCTTTGTGGTACTGCCTCTGTCTCAATCCACTCTCAAACACACAGAATAACGCAAACTTCGGATTCCAAATTAAACACCAAAAAAATCTCTTATACATGAATGACATAAAATTATACGTAAGCACAGCTAAAGGAACTCCTTAAAATCACAGAAACGTTTACCTTAGACATCAACATGGAATTTCGTATAAGTAAATGCAAGCTACTTCATATCAACAAAACTACTAAACTCCAGAAATCTAACGAGGGCTATAACATCTTCGCCATACCTATTCTTACGTATTCGTTTGGTATCGTTAAATAGTCACACACAGACATAGAAAACATTCACATTCTCATACGCTCTGAATTCACTAAACAGAGAAAGTTACATCCCAACGCATGCAAGGAGAAACTCACCATCGAGAGAAAAGCAGGAGGGAGAGGAATTATAGATATATAAGCGTTAAATAAAAAAAAACAAATTTACGAACTCAGAAAATTCTTCCACAACAAACAAACTAACCTCCACAAGGCAATAGTGAAGGCAGACAATAATTATACACCGCTCGACCTTTCTCAAACGAGTCACGCAGCAGATGCACACAGTCACATCCAATCACGACTAGAAAAGATGAACACCTGGTCTGAAAAAACACTCCACGGAAGACACAGATACCACATAAAACAGAACCACATACATAAAAAGCTTTTGTATACGTGGTTACAAGAAGGGCAGCTGTTCCCCGAAATAGAAGGCTTCCTGCTTGCCATCCATGACAAAGTCATAGCAACCAGAAACCATTGAAGACGACAGGTGCAGGAGATGTCACCAGCAGAGAGATACGATCGATCACATAACGAGTGGATGTAGAATAATGGTCGGAACTGAATACAGCGCGAGACACAACTCAGCAACGAAGGTCATTCATCAAGCATTAAACACAACATACAAACTAACGAAGAACACAGACCCTTACTACCATTATACACGAACATACATACTTGAAAACGAAGACTAGAAGCTCTACTGGGACATTGACATCCACACATAAAACAATCCCCACAAACAGACCCGCTATCACCTTTCAATCCAAAAATGAGAAGATCACTTATTTAATTGACATGACTGTCCCCAACTGCAACGACGAGAGCATCTAAGCGAAATACAGTGAGAAGATCGCCAAATACACAGACTTGGCCATGGAAGTAAAAAAGCTGTGGAAACAAGAAAAAGTCATCATTGTTCCTCTCGTCATATTAGTAACAGGTCTCACCCCAACAACGTTTACACCGCATTTGGCTCAATTAGGACTTAAAACAGAAATTCACAGGAACATCCAGAAATCGGTCATTTTGAAAATATATAGCATCATTAGATCATTTCTTAATACTCAATAGTTGTTTTTTTTATTTCCTTTTTTTTGTTTTTTTTTATTTTTGTTGTACTGACTTGGTATAATCCCGTCAGTATAAAATACAACAACGGGAATACTGGGAGACAACAAGTCATAATAATAATAATAATAATCAAGCCTCCACCGCATAGCGACCCTAAGTGACAACTCATACTCTCCACTCAATCTCGCAAGTGACATCATCTTAAAGTCGTTTTCAGACCCCGACAAACAAGAACAGTGGGTTTAAATGGCGCTACATGGCCGACACCACAATGACTTGAATCAGCCACACATAGATGAGGAAGCATCCAACAGGTTGCTGAAGGATGGACAATTATTCTCAGGGACAGAAGGATTTGTGATGGCAATACAGGACCAAGTTATTAACACACGGAATTACACGAAATTTATCATCAAAGACCGGTCCGTTGAATTCGACAAGTATCGAAAATGTAGCGAGAGATCATAGACTATACAGCATTTAACATCTGACTGCACTTACCTAGCAAACACGGACTACCTCCAGCGACATAACCAGGTGTGTAGCATTATACTCCAGAATCTTGCCAATAAATACCGGCTCCTGAACACCTTTGTGTCCTATTATAAATACCAGTCAAGTTCAGTACTTAAAAATAACGCCTTCAAACTGTACTACGACCAGGCAATTATCACCCACAGACGGGTGACGAATAATCGGCCTGATGTGGTTCTGTTAAATAAGGAAACAAAGACAGCTTATTTGGTAGATGTCGCTGTACCCAACAATAACAACGTGTTGGATAAATATAAGGAAAAAAAGGCCAAATATTTGGTACATTTCACTGTATCCAACAATAACAACGTGTTGGATAAACACCAAGAGAAAAAGGTTGCTAGAAAAGAACCAACCTTAAAATTAAAGGACTGCATACGAACACCTTCATCGACATGCCACATATTGAGAAAATTCTTACAGGACAACACATAGAACTAATGGAAACCAGCCCACTCCTTTTGATGCATGCATCCGGGATCGGTTTAGAACCCAACATTTGTTGAGAAATTGATTGTCAATTGCGGTAATCATAATAATATTTTATTATTCATGTCATAAAAAAACAATTTTACATACATCCAAAAAATATATAAACTAGTTCTTTCTCAATTGATATTAAGGCCAAGACAGAAAGCCTTTCCTGTCCGGTGGAGTTTCCAACAAAGTTTTAAGTTCTTTTAAGAGAGGAAAAACTACGTTCTGTTGATGCGGAAATAGTAAGTATTAATTCATATGATTTCAGATTTTTAGGAAAAGAGAATGCGGGATGGGGTGTCTGAGGTGATGACTATTAGGCATGGCACCCCGCATGGTTCAGTATTAGGCCCCTTACTGTTTCTCCTATATATTATTAATCTAGATACTATTGACATAGTTTTTTTTTTCCTTTTTTTGACACGCTGCTTTGGGTAGGTAAAGAAGTAGATACTTTAATGAGCAGTATGTCTGCTGATGTACAGAGGATTTAGTCACGGTGTGAAGCTAATTCTCTGTGTTTCAATGTTAAGAAGAACAATAATAAGTTTTAAATTAGACATAGGTGAGACTCGAATTTACATTACTCATAGGAATACATAGATAATAAGCTACAATTGAATGTCCACACTCTGGCATACTAAGTTGGCTTCTGGTTGCTGTGCATTTCGCATAGTTTAAAATAAGCTAGAAAGTGGAATGCCATGGTTTACTTCAGTTTGGTTGAAATCTATTTAAGATATGGTATTCCGTTCTGGATATTTTGCTCCCAGTATCAATTTAATCATATCAATTAGTTTTTATTCTGCAAAAGAGTGTAATTCGCTATATATGTCAAACCAAGGTTATAGATCATTTATTTTAGCAACATCACATACCCCTTGCCTTGCTTACTGATACTCGGATATCCCTTATTCACAAACGATTCAGGATCATTTTCCAATGCAATCGTAAAAATTTAAATCTGTTAGTTTTAATTGTTTATATATATTAGATATTTGATAATTGATATTGCTGGATGTATATTTTTTCTGTATAACTTAATATTTGCTGTGTATCCTACCCAATAATAGGGGTTATTGCTATGTGCGGTAGGGTAAATAAAGGGTATAAAACAATTTGATAGCCAATCGAGACATTGATGGATTAATGACAGCTTTAAATCTGAAGTATTATCCAAAAGACTGGAGACTTTTATAGCAATTTGAAATTGTGACTAGAGACCATACAATATGAAAGATATTAATGGCAAATTTGTGGAAATTTAAAACGGGTGATAAGTATGAAACAAGGAACTCTGATACTTTACTCTTACCTATGCCTAAGTCAGCGCTCACCACTTAATTTTCCTTTGAAGGGCTTCTACTATGTAATGTATAAAACAAATAACAAGCACTAAATTATTTTGCAAGAATTTTATGACAACCACTTGTGATTGTTCGATTTATTGTTAAAGTACTGTAATTTTAGTTGTTTTATTGTGTGATGCCCAACTTATTTCTACATTACCTACTGTAATTTTAGCCGTTTAAGTAAAATCATATATACATTTAGTGTTTTTGATATTATGTAATTATTGTGTTGTCTTTAAGCTATCTTAGTTTTCGACTTTCTTTGGTTTATGGAAGCTTATTTACAAGAGTTTACTTTTTATAAAAATAAAAGATTTTTTAGGAAAAAAAATGTTTTCTTGTTAAACATTTTTCTTTAAAATATCATTTTTTTGGTTCTTGGTGATACGGTAACTATGTTTACATAGTTTCCAACCGTTCTACCCCATATTTTTTAGACCTGCTACAGTTGCGGCAACGCAGTATTTCGATACAGCGTACAGATTCGCCCATAGAATTGTTTTATGTTTAGATTTATGTGAATTAAACAGCCGAAGGCAGTCGCAGATAATACAAAAAAGACTTATTTAACAACACAAGTCACAAAAATTTCGAACTAGTTTTCTTGTTTTTATATGCCTAATATTAATTTCATTTCTCATATTGACGCTGTCGGTGCCTCCAAAATGCTAGGGCCCCGGGTGGATGCCTGAAGGGTTCTTTCATAACTACGCCACTGCTGCAGTTGAATCATTCCACACAAATATTTTTGAAATGTATTTAAATATCTATTTATTAAATTATTTTCTTTTTACCTTGCCTAATGTGTCAGTTTTGAAGCCTGAGTTGGTACATATGTATAGTATAACGCTCTGGAGTGATGAAACCAACATACATTATCGTCGATGCAGATACGTTGGATCTGTGTACTCGTTAAATTTGTTTCAGTGGTTTACCTCCAAAAAAATCGAACATTTTGGGGACTCTATTAAAAAGAAATCAGCAAAAAACAAGAATGATGTGCTTAAATAAATTAAGGATATTTAGATATTATCTAAAAAGTATAGACATTTTTTTTTAATTTATGAAGAAAAAAAGATGGGTTTGATAAAAACGCTTATTAATAAAATAAGATTTTTGTTTACAAAATATATTTAGGAGAAACTAACAATTAATCTTAAATTCAATGTTAAATGTAGAAATATTCAGGAGGGTTATTTTGTTTGTAGTAAATAATTATAAAACACAACTAGTAGGATTAAAACGTGCTTTTAAATAAATATTATAAGTCACGGCATTTGATACTTAATAGAAACAACATTTTGCCTGAATTCGTTGCTAAACCTCAACTTATGGTGCAAATTTAAATGTGCAATATTTAGTGACTCAGATTTAGAAACTTACATTACATACTTATTATTTATAAAAAGTCCACTTGTTAGTTTAAAATCAATGAGATATTGCTTGCTGAGTTGCTTTAAGCATGAAATAGTCTTAATGAAACCTAGGAAATTTTAATTATTTTATCATTTTATCTACTTTTTGGATAATGCGTTTATTTATTCAATTCATGTATACGTATAATTATAAATCGTTGAACTACTGTATCGTTTTCTATCCATTGCACTGTTGGGCTATTAGAGCAATTTTAGTGCTTCAGACGCAGAAAGTTATCAGGAATATATTATTATGATGTCATTAACTACGTTCTGTTGAGTCCTTGCCTAGTTTTTTTCTAGGAATTCCAAAAATTACGAATTATTAGTAATTTCATAACCTTTTTTTGTTTTAGTGGACGATGCTAGTGGAAGATATTCGACTGGCTGGTTTTGGGGAAATCACTATTGGGTTGGATCCAAAAGCTTATGTGACAACATTGAACCCAATCCTAATGGATTTATGATAAAGGTGAGTTATGTGTTCAAATCTCTTTACCATAAAACAGAATATATTGTTTTATTCTATCGACTATCTACAAAGAATACACTTTTTACGAAAAAAAGCATTGTAGTTTAGAGGGAGTTCATTATTATGCAGGTGAAATCACAAATGTTTAGTGATATTCAAAAGAAATGGAACGTTCAAAATCTCTGTACTTACTACCAAAGACCGATTATACTTCGAATAGATATTCCATCAGATACAAATAAATTAACCACATTAACTGCTCGTGTCGCAGTATATATAGATCGCACGCAACAATATGCTGTTTGGTGTTACTAGAAGCGTCTACCTACTACTACTCTAGAGATATGCTATGTGGAAACCATTATAAAGTTTTCTATCGCCTATTCAAAGTATTATCTGTTTGTACTATTACACATAGTAATATAATCTATATCCCCTCCCTCCCACTTTATTGTGGCCTCAGACTATCAAACTTTCATTTTTTCTTATTATTCATGATTTGTCAACACAGCATTTTGTATAATAAGTATATATATTTATATATGTATGTATATACATTTATATATTTATATATATATATATATATATATATATATATATATATATCGATAACTGTTAAAATTGCGGTGCTCACAACCTGGGTCACTTTATTATTATTAAATTATAATTTTATATTATACAATGTACATGCAACAAATCTGGTTTACGAGGTTTATTTATTACTTCCAATACAAAGATAAAATTGACGATGTTGCTAAAATTGATGGTTTTTATTAAAAAAAAACTGTAGATTTTGAAATAAATAAACTCATTTGTAAGTATCTTTGTTATATTATGTTAATATAATTTGCAGCTCTGTTGAAACTTTATGAATATTTGTTTCTGTTCTAGATATTTTAATAGTATTTTTACAGCGAAATGTCAATAATGATGTTGAAAATCTTCAACCATTAATTAAACTGACTCTTTGTAAAAAATATACATTACCCTTCAGGTTATAAATTCAGTTGTATCAACGTATCCGTATAGTAAACAGATCCTTATGCGTACAGGGACATCTTGAAATATTTTTTGAGATCTGCAAAAATACTTGCAGCTTGCTCAATGTATGATGTAATGGATGTAGAATTACAGTGTCTATATCAACTTTCCATTTATGGTATATATGACCTTTGAAAAATTATAAGCTGGAATCCAAAAACTTAAGGATATATATTTGTAAAACAATGTAAATCTCCTAATGGATATGTGTAGTATATTAAACACTTGAGTTCTAAAACTTACTTACGTCATTTGATATATTTAATGTAACATTTACTGACCGATTGTGGTTTTTATTGATTTTTAAAAAGAAAATTTTAATTTTCTTTACTAATCGATAGTGTCTCTGATTGTGTAGCTTATTTTTATATCAACATCCGGGAAACAGATAAATAGTGGGTTTGTTTTCTAATCACGCATTAGTGTCTCCAACCTATATCATGACATGAAACATTACGTCACATTACGTTTATGCTTTAACGAGAGAGATTATTTTTCAGACCCAACGACCAAAAAAATTACAGTTGTGACATCACAGATTTCACATCACGTAGGCAGATATAGCCGTAGCGAATGTGACAGGTATAACAGTGGACATGCTTTCTCAATGCAGGATGTAATGGATGTAGCATTACAGTGTTTACGTCAATTTTCCATTTATGGCAGTATGATCTTCTAATAGTCCTTTAAAATTTATGAAAAATGTTTTGCAATCGCAAGTGGAAAGCGATGTTGCTTGAATATTAAAAAATGTAGCGGCATAAGCCAAACTATAAATCAAAAATCAAATAATCGAAAAGGTAAAACTTAAGAAAAGTTTTGACCAGTTAATTAAATAGTTTGTTTTTGAACTGTAATTCTTTATTAGGTAGGGATAAATGATGTCAAAAAGTAATACTTTCAAAAGTTGGAAAATGCAAATTTTAATTAATTGCTAATTGCGTTTTAATATGTTAAACATTTTATATTTTTATGTCAATGAAATAAATATTGTACTCGCAAAATTTAAAAACCTACTGGAAAGTTTGTAATATATCTCCTTAAGTCCGTCTCTGTATATAGTATATGAATATCCTCGATTTTCAAATTAAATTTTTAACTGAAACAGTTATTTTTCTTGTGTTTATAGCTTCCTTTCCTTGCTACTTTTTACGTTATTGCTTAGTTATTTAGAGCTATCAAAATGTTTGGGTTTATATAATTTATTTTTGGATTTTTATCACTTTTTTAATTTCTGATATAAGTATATTTTCTTATTTTATTTCTCTTGATATAATGTCCTAACCAGTTAAAGCTTATTTGAAAAATTAAACACCTAACATCTAAATGCTTTTTGAAATTTAAATTTAATTTTTTAAATTAATTTAATTCAAAGTTTAAGGCATTTGTATTTATGCAAACATTTAAACCTATCTAAATTATTTCAAACCTAAAAAACTAAAAGGATATTTTTGTTTTAAGAAAATCAATCCCTCTAAAGCCTCTCCCAAACGTACCCAAACCCTGAAATATATTAGAAACATTTTTTTAATGTAAGGAATATTTAAGTAAGACTTAAAAAAGTATAAGTTTCTTAAGCCTCTCTGAAACTTAACAAAATACTTAAATTCTGAAATACTATTTGGAACCTAACTGTAAAAATAATAAGTACATTTTAAAAAAGTGTATACTTCTAAAAATCTGTTTAATTCTATTTGTAAAAAGGTAAGAAGGTCTTTGTTCAAATTATAAGCATCTACAAATTATTGAATCTAAAAAGTTATTTGGAAACTAAATCTAAAGGTATATACCTTTCTGTAAGAGAATTTCCTAAGATATTTCCTAGCTTTAATTAAACATCTTACCTTTAAAAATTAGTTGATATTTAACCTATTTTACCAAGTTAAAGCAACCAAATTTAAATAACTCTTACACTGAAAATTTGATTTAAAACACTAAAAACATCAAGAACTTATTAAATTAAAAAAAATATTTAAGACCTTATTGGGATATAAGTTAAAACTTCTATGAAAAATGTCTGTTGATAAAACTTCAACAAAAACTTAAAAAGCTAGTTTGTGATGAACGCGTCAACCTATGTTTTAATGCAAATTTGGTACCTGATGATTTTAAGTATGGAACGGCTTAAATTAAATATATCATTTGATATATTATGTTATGTTACCGAATTGAATTTATAGCTTATTTTTATCCCGTGATTGCAGCTGGATCTTGAATTTTATCAACATATTCGCAGAGATATAGTGGGTTTGTTTCCTAATCAAGCATTAGTGTCTCCAACCTAAATCATGACATGATCCATTACGTGACTATGTTTATGGTTTAACGACAGAGATTATTTTTCAGACCCAACGATAAAAAAATACAGTTTTAATATGTGACAGATTTCACAACGCACGTGGGCGATGCGACGGTGATATATATAACAGGGACCATAAGAAACACAGACAAAATAGGTACGAAAAATTGGTTTAAAATTTAAAATTCTAATTAATAAACTAAATTTTTATTTTGCTCATCACACCTCTTCTATAGTAAAACAAGGATTTTTTTAACATATACATTTATGTGTCCCGTTAGGTTCGCTCAGGTCCGATAAAACCATCATTAAATCCATAAAATGACACCTAAATATTGAATATAAAATTTGACATTTTACCTTAAAAGATAAATTTTACCCTTACGTGAAAAAAAAAATAAAACAAACAAAAATGTTGGTTGAGTCGGCGCCGAAATGTCTTTGGCTCTGAAACGGTTAAATCGAAACGTCGTGCGAAACCGCCCCGCTGAAACATACTAGACCCCAAAAAATGTTATATAATGAAAGTTGCTGTTACCTGTTACGAGTCCGATATATGATATTCATCTAACAGGTAGGGTAACATTAACAGAGGTCAAAACATCACAAAAATGTTCGAAGTAGTCCCATTTTAGGAACGTACTATGTATGACATATGAAATGAAAGATATTTGTGAACATTCTCGTATTCCATATGTCAAGACAGTAATAGAACCCCAGATGTGACAAGCGTCCTATTGTTCTTTTCGATATATGTATATATATATATATATATATATATATATATATATATATATATATATATATATATATATATATATATATATATGAAAAAGACCGACGTGCGGTCGACACGTTATCTAACTACATCATGTTTATGGGCAAATATCTGATTTAAAGTATATGTGTAAATGTTTTAAATTGACCTTAAATCAAGAAAATTGAAATAAAAAAATATATATATATATATATATATATATATATATATATATATATATATATACATACATACATATATCGAAAAGAACAATAGGGCTCTTGTCACACTTGGGGTTCTACTACTGTCTTGACATTTGGAATATGAGAATGTTCACAAATATCTTTCATTTCATATCTCATACATAGTACGTTCCTAAAATGGGACTACTTCGAACATTTTTGTGATGTTTTGACCTCTGTTAATGTTACCCTACCTGTTAGATGAATATCATATATCGGACTCGTAACAGGTAACAACAACTTTCATTATATAACATTTTTTGGGGTTTAGTATGTTTCAGCCGGGCGTTTTCGCACGACGTTTCGATTTAACCGTTTCAGAGCCAAAGACATTTCGGCGCCGACTGTTTCCGCGCAAATCAACCAACATTTTTGTTTATTTTATTTTATTTTTTTTTCACGTGCGAGTAAAATTCATCTTTTAAGATAAAATGTCAAATTTTATATTCAATATTTAGGTGTGATTTTATGGATTTAATGATGGTTTTATCGACGGACCTGAGCTAACCTAACGGAACACATCCACGGAATAGTATAAGTTATAAATGTATAAATGTATATGTTAAAAAAATCCTTGTTTTACTATAGAAGAGGTGTGATGAGCAAAATAAAAATTTAGTTTATTTATTAGAATTTTAAATTTTAAACCAATTTTTCGTACCTATTTTGTCTGTGTTTCTTATGGTCCCTGTTATATATATCACCGTCGCATCGCCCACGTGCGTTGTGAAATATGTCATATATTAAAACTGTATTTTTTTATCGTTGGGTCTGAAAAATAATCTCTGTCGTTAAACCATAAACATAGTCACGTAATGGATCATGTCATGATTAACCCACTATATCTCTGCGAATATGTTGGTAAAATTCAAGATCCATCTGCAACCACGGGATAAAAATAAGCTATAAAATTCAGAGACATCAAATCTCGATTAGTAAAGAAATTAAATAGTTTTCCTTTTTACAAATCAATAAATTCAATTCAAATAAATTCAATTCGGTAACATAACATAATATATCAAATGATATATTTAATTTAAGCCGTTCCATACTTAAAATCATCAGGTACCAAATTTGCATTAAAATATAGGTTCACGCGTTCATCACAAACTAGCTTTTTTAAGTTTTTGTTGAAGTTTTATCAACAGAAATTTCTCATAGAAGTTTTAACTTATATCCCAATAAGATCTTAAATATTTTTAGATGTGTAAGTTTGGGTACAGGCCTAGATATTTTTGCAAATAATAAGTTCTTAATGTTTTTAGTGTTTTAAATCAAATTTTCAGTGTAGGAGTTATTTAAATTTGGTTGCTTTAACTTGGTAAAATTGGTTAAATATCAACTAATTTTTAAAGGTGAAATGTTATATATATATATATATATATATATATATATTTGTGTGCTCTCTTGGCAACTAATTTTTTAAATTACCATACTCCTAAGAAATACGTTTTTTTGTTTCTTTTTTATTAATTTAATCTATAAGTAGAATCAGTAATTCAAGGTAACGGTTTGAAATGTATTTGAAAATTAATAAAATATTTGTGATACCATGACTGTATACATTTTGTTATTTTGCATATATTAAATTGTAATAAATTTGACTTAAATTTTTAACGTCTTGCTTATCATTTACAGCATATTTTTCTCTTTTTATAGGAATTATGTCCTTGATAAAGAGTTTTTGATACCTTTGATCTGTGTCTAATATTTTTGTATTTGCATAATCAACTTCATGTTTGGTTGTTTGCTCGTGTTTGTGTAAAGCTGTTGACGCCTTTTTCGTGTACTTGTGTCCCTTCAACCTGTTTTCCAAAAGTTGTGTTGTCATGCCTATATATTTCATTCGACGATTTAAGCAAGGTATCGAGTATACCAAATTTGATTTTTTATTTTTTAAGACTTTAATTTTTAGGTGATTAGATTAAATTACAACACTTCTCTGCTGATTAGGGTGGTGGGAGTTAAAGTTAAGATAGCGTCCTGGCCAGATTTCTTTTCTAAACCAGTTTGTTTTTAAATATTTTCATATTGCGTAATTATAGTTAAATCTAGAAAATTTATTTTATTATCTTTTTTACTTTCAAGATGAATTGAAGTTTTGAATTGTAGCTATTAAAGGCATGTAATAAATTATCTACTTTATTTTCTGGAACTGCAGCTAGGTAATCATCGACGTACCTTTTAAAAAAAGTTATGTTAAAATCCAATCCTTCAAAGACACTTTCTTCTGAAAACTCCACGAATATTTGCGCAACTGTGGCAGAAATTGGTGAGCTTATAGCACAACCGTCTAACTGTTGGTAATACTCGTTTTTATATTGGAAATAATTATTTAAGGTCACCATATTTAACGCCTCTAGAATTTCGTTGTAATTTAAAGTTTTAAATATTTTTAGCTCATTCCATTTTTCTTTTATGGCTTTAGTTATGAGTTCGTTAGGTATATTCATATATAAAGAAGTTACGTCTAAAAATATAAGTTTATAATTTGGTGGTAGTTTTACTGAATCTATAATATGCTTAAAAGTGAAACAGTCCTTTATATAGTAACTGTTTTTCGCTGTGATATTAGATACAATATTTAATAAATATTTTGAAAGGTTGCCAAAAGGCGATTGAACATAAGACACTATTGCATTATGAATAGTTAGATTTTTAGCTTGTATATCAGTTATTAAGTTTTTGCTTGTAAGCTTTTTTATGAACGAATGATTTTTATTTTGACAAACATTAGTTGAATCAGTTTTCAATTTTTTCCATGTATTTGTGTTATTAAGGAGTTGATTCATTTTTATATCATTGAGTTTCTAGAAGAAAATGTTCTTGAAGGATTGAATTTTAACATAACTTTTAAATTATTATATGCCTTTAAAGCTACGATTCAAAACTTTAATTCACCTCGGAAGTAGAAAAAGATAATAAAATAAATTTTCTAAATTTAAATATAATTACGTAATTTGAAAATAGTTTCAAAACAAAATGGTTTACAAAAGAAACCTGGTCAGGACGCTACCTTAACTTTAACACTCCCACCACCCCAACAATCAGAAGAGAAGTGTTGTAATCGGGCTGACCGATCGTGCCATAGCATTTATATCACCTGAATATCGTCCTGAAATGCTCCAAAAAGTTATTGACAGTTTGAAATCTAATCGTTTTCCGAAAAAGTTTATTAACAAAATAATTAAACAGAGGACTCATAAATATTATAAAAACAAAACAACCTTTTAATACAGGACAACACACCAAAAAATATGATGCAATGCCTTACACAAACCAATTGTCAGAAAAAATAAAATACATATTAGAGCAACACAATAAAATAGTGTGACACAAAGCACAAAATTTAGAAGGTTCTTTTTTCACTCACCCAAAAATCAAATTTGGTATACTCGATACCTTGCCTAAATTGTCCAATGAAATATATAGGCATGACAACACAACTTTTGGAAAACAGGTTGAAGGGACACAAGTACACGAAAAATGCGTCAACAGCTCTACACAAGCCAACAACCAAATATGAATTTGATTATGCCAATACAAAAATATTAGACACAGATGGAAGATATCAAAAACTCGTTTTCAAGGAATTGATTCATATAAAAAGACAAAAATATGCTGTAAATGACAAGAAAGACGTTAACAATGTAAGTCAGATTTATTACAATTTAATACATGCAAAATAACAAAATGTATATGGTATATATCATGGTATCACAAATATTTTATTAATTTCCCAGTACATTCCAAACCGTTATCTTGATTTGCTGATTCTACTTATAGATTAAATTAATATAAAAGCAACAAAAAAACGAAGTATGGTAATTTGAAAAAATTAGTCGCCAAGAGAGCACACAAGTATAAACAGAAACATATATATGCATAATGTAACAACAATTTCCGGTTTAGGTACGTACTAATTTTCCTACTTGTCTTTTGTTTTTTTTTGTGTTTATTTTTACGTGAATATAGCTACATTTTAATCTTTGACTAAGAATATATTAATGTACATATTCTACCAAATATTTTAACAATCTGTATAATTTAAATATTACATTTTTTTATATATATATATATATATATATATATATATATATATATATTAAAAAATGTAATATTTAAATTATACAGATTGTTAAAATATTTGGTAGAATATGTACATTAATATATTCTTAGTCAAAGATTAAAATGTAGCTATATTCACGTAAAAATAAACACAAAAAAAACAAAAGACAAGTAGGAAAATTAGTACGTACCTAAACCGGAAATTGTTATTACATTATGCATATATATGTTTCTGTTTATACTTGTGTGCTCTCTTGGCGACTAATTTTTTCAAATTACCATACTTCGTTTTTTTGTTGCTTTTATATTAATTTAATCTATAAGTAGAATCAGCAATTCAAGATAACGGTTTGGAATGTACTGGGAAATTAATAATATATTTGTGATACCATGATATATACCATATACATTTTGTTATTTTGCATGTATTAAATTGTAATAAATCTGACTTACATTTTTAACGCCTTTCTTGTCATTTACAGCATATTTTTGTCTATTTATATGAATCAATTCCTTGAAAACGAGTTTTTGATATCTTCGATCTGTGTCTAATATTTTTGTATTGGCATAATCAAATTCATATTTGGTTGTTGGCTTGTGTTTGTGTAGAGCTGTTGACGCATTTTTCGTGTACTTGTGTCCCTTCAACCTGTTTTCCAAAAGTTGTGTTGTCATGCCTATATATTTCATTGGACAATTTAGGCAAGGTATCGAGTATACCAAATTTGATTTTTGGGTGAGTGAAAAAAGAACCTTCTAAATTTTGTGCTTTGTGTCACACTATTATATTGTGTTGCTCTAATATGTATTTTATTTTTTCTGACAATTGGTTTGTCTAAGGCATTGCATCATATTTTTTGGTGTGTTGTCCTGTATTAAAAGGTTGTTTTGTTTTTATAATATTTATGAGTCCCCTGTTTAATTATTTTGTTAATAAACTTTTTCGGAAAACGATTAGATTTCAAACTGTCAATAACTTTTTGGAGCATTTCAGGACGATATTCAGGTGATATAAATGCTATGGCACGATCGGTCAGCCCGATTACAACACTTCTCTTCTGATTGTTGGGGTGGTGGGAGTGTTAAAGTTAAGGTAGCGTCCTGACCAGGTTTCTTTTGTAAACCATTTTGTTTTGAAACTATTTTCAAATTACGTAATTATATTTAAATTTAGAAAATTTATTTTATTATCTTTTTCTACTTCCGAGGTGAATTAAAGTTTTGAATCGTAGCTTTAAAGGCATATAATAATTTAAAAGTTATGTTAAAATTCAATCCTTCAAGAACATTTTCTTCTCGAAACTCAATGATATAAAAATGAATCAACTCCTTAATAACACAAATACATGGAAAAAATTGAAAACTGATTCAACTAATGTTTGTCAAAATAAAAATAATTCGTTCATAAAAAAGCTTACAAGCAAAAACTTAATAACTGATATACAAGCTAAAAATCTAACTATTCATAATGCAATAGTGTCTTATGTTCAATCGCCTTTTGGCAACCTTTCAAAATATTTATTAAATATTGTATCTAATATCACAGCGAAAAACAGTTACTATATAAAGGACTGTTTCACTTTTAAGCATATTATAGATTCAGTAAAACTACCACCAAATTATAAACTTATATTTTTAGACGCAACTTCTTTATATATGAATATACCTAACGAACTCAAAACTAAAGCCATAAAAGAAAAATGGAATGAGCTAAAAATATTTAAAACTTTAAATTACAACGAAATTCTAGAGGCGTTAAATATGGTGACCTTAAATAATTATTTCCAATATAAAAACGAGTATTACCAACAGTTAGACGGTTGTGCTATAAGCTCACCAGTTTCTGCCACAGTTGCGCAAATATTCGTGGAGTTTTCAGAAGAAAGTGTCTTTGAAGGATTGGATTTTAACATAACTTTTTTTAAAAGGTACGTCGATGATTACCTAGCTGCAGTTCCAGAAAATAAAGTAGATAATTTATTACATGCCTTTAATAGCTACAATTCAAAACTTCAATTCATCTTGAAAGTAAAAAAGATAATAAAATAAATTTTCTAGATTTAACTATAATTACGCAATATGAAAATATTTAAAAACAAACTGGTTTAGAAAAGAAACCTGGCCAGGACGCTATCTTAACTTTAACTTCCACCACCCTAATCAGCAGAGAAGTGTTGTAATTTAATCTAATCACCTAAAAATTAAAGTCTTAAAAAATAAAAAATCAAATTTGGTATACTCGATACCTTGCTTAAATTGTCGAATGAAATATATAGGCATGACAACACAACTTTTGAAAAACAGGTTGAAGGGACACAAGTACACGAAAAATGCGTCAACAGCTTTACACAAACACGAGCAAACAACCAAACATGAAGTTGATTATGCAAATACAAAAATATTAGACACAGATCAAAGGTATCAAAAACTCTTTATCAAGGACATAATTCCTATAAAAAGAGAAAAATATGCTGTAAATGATAAGCAAGACGTTAAAAATTTAAGTCAAATTTATTACAATTTAATATATGCAAAATAACAAAATGTATACAGTCATGGTATCACAAATATTTTATTAATTTTCAAATACATTTCAAACCGTTACCTTGAATTACTGATTCTACTTATAGATTAAATTAATAAAAAAGAAACAAAAAAACGTATTTCTTAGGAGTATGGTATATATATATATATATATATATATATATATATATATATATATATATATATATATATATATATATATATATATATAGAGAAGAAACAGAAATTTCAAATTCTTTGCGGTGAAATAACTCACAGTAAGGATTACTCCTTCACCATTTTGTCGAGGATCGACCAAAAGGGGGTATTTCGGTTTTAATACCGATACTCCCCAAGGAAACTCTAGTCTAGTGATGAGCCTTGCTGGGGTAGATACCACGGTAGCAGAAGGCCCTTGGCCCTGGAAACAAACGTAACGTCATGTTTTGGTCAATTCTCGACAAAATGGTGAAGGAGTAATTCTTACTGTGAGTTATTTCGTATATATATATATATATATATATATATATATATATATATATATATATATATATATATATATATATTTATATAACTTTTTACGACCAAGAACCGCACAGAAATTGAAATTTCTGTTTCTCTTTTATATATATATATATATGTATATATATATATATATATATATATATATATGAATGATTTTTTTTAATTATAGATTATATTATAACGATAATAAAAACACAGGTAGGATAAGAGTCCTGCTGTTACGATATTTAAAAAAAATCAATATCTCGAAGCCGCCTGTGATTTTGTATTGGCATAATCAAATATGAATTTGATTATGCCAATACAAAAATATTAGACACAAATTGACGGTATCAAAAACTCGTTAACAAGGAAAAGATTCATATAAAAAGAGAAAAATATGCTGTAAATGACAAGCAAGACGTTAAAAATGTAAGTCAGATTTATTATAATTTAATACATGCAAAATAACAAAATGTATATGGTATATATCATGGTATCACAAATATTTTATTAATTTCCCAGTACATTCCAAACCGTTATCTTGAATTGCTGATTCTACTTATAGATTAAATTAATATAAAAGCAACAAAAAAAGAAGTACGGTAATTTAAAAAAATTAGTCGCCAAGAGAGCACACAAGTATAAACAGAAACATATATATGCATAATGTAATAACAATTTCCGAGGTACAAACGAAATAACTCACAGTAAGGATTACTCCTTCACCATTTTGTCGAGGATCGACCAAAAGGGGGTATTTCGGTTTTAATACCGATACCCCGGGGTAGATACCACGGTAGCAGAAGGCCCTCGGCCCTGGAAATAAACATAGCGTCATGTTTTGGTCGATTCTCGACAAAATGGTGAAGGAGTAATCCTTACTGTGAGTTATTTCGTATATATATATATATATATATATATATATATATATATATATATATATATATATATATATATATATATATATATATATATATATATATATATATATATATATATATATATATATATATATATATATATATATATATATATATATATATAACATATATACATATATACATATACATGAATGATTTTTTTTAATTATAGATTATATTATAACCATAATAAAAACACAGGTAGGATAAGAGTCCTGCTGTTACGATTTTAAAAAAATCAATATCTCGATGCCGCCTGTGTGATTATACAATCTAGACGCTTGCTTAGCGCATCCAAGTACCGCCATGGTAAGAACATACAAGGTAAAGTACACCACATATAGATCTAAAACATCGACGAAAGGGGGAGGTATGTCAAAAGCAGGCTGTTTCCATGGATATACAGAGTTATAGCCAACCGGGAGTTGCTGGACTTTGGAAGTTTATATTTCATTTTATTACTGAAATATGCGATTAAAACTCACTTAAAACATATTTCATTACGTAGTATAATAATTTTTTTCCTTTTTTAAATTGACTATTTTTAATTTATGTGTGGGACAAGCGAGCTCTTTTAAATCGGGTGGTTTGACCAATTTGGATGATTTTGTCAGGTTAGTCCAGAATGGTCTAATAGTAAACGTATGGAAAAAATAAAAATGGCTAAATAGCGCGAGCAACTATGCCGCTCGTCTTGTTATCTCACTAAGAATGTTGATTTGTCGGATACTGGCAAGGGGCAATTTTGATAAATAGAAAATTTTCTGAGAAGTTATATAATTACCTTTCATTTTATATCGCATATGTTGTTTGTTCTTAACATGGCTGATTTTTTGTGTGTCTTATTTCGGACTCGTAATAGGTAACTGCAATTTTCATTATAGACATTTTGTTTGTCACCGTCACTCGGGCTAATAGCACTTAGATAGACCTACATTATCATGTAGTTCACAATTTAGTCTTCTGACATCAGAGATATCGAATAAAGAATCTTCTCTGATGGATAAAAAACCTTCCTCTACTTGCTAATTAGATTATAATAACAAATAATACCCATACGTTTAAGCTTATCCCAGTATTTCTTTTGTATTAAAACATTTATTAGCTAATTATTACCTATTTTATAACAGAATTCAATATTTTTAGAGCCGATCTAGGATAGTAAGGACTACACCAAAAAAATATGAACCTGACAGTCCAAGCCAAGCTATTGGTTACCAAAGAGGTCCTCTAGTTCATACGTCGGTTCCTCCATTCTCCGTTTCATTTTTCATGATGAGGATAGATGTTAACTCCAGCTTTACAACTGAAGTAGGTAGCGTAATTTCCAGCAAAAAAATATATTATCACCACATAATATTTAAAAAAAACAAATATAAAAATATGCTATACTAAACAATTTCAGCCATCGTTTTTTAGTTTTTAATCTGGTATTGAGTATATGAAAACAGAAATACTATATATATATATATATATATATATATATATATATATATATATATATATATATATATATATATATATATATATATATATATATATATATATATATATATATATATATATATATATATATATATATATCATTCTTTACTCTGAATTTGTACAACATTTGATTGAAGGAAATATTTAAATCATATTCAAAAATCGAAAAACACTTCTAAAAAACAAAGCTTTTTCTAAATGTATTTAATTTCCTTAATTTTTATGAGTTTAATTTTTTAGATTTTGGAAGTGTTTCGTTAATTTTAATTACTCTTTTTTATAGTTAAAACAGGTCTTGCATTTCTTAGTAGTAGAGTGCAAAGCTACGTCTGTGACATAATTGTTTATATCAGCGTTTGGTAAATATAATAGAAAATATTATTGGTGTCATTTCATGTTTTAAATTTAAGCCACTAACTTCTTGGTAGCAGTATGTTTAACAATATATAGATTGATAAATATATTAGTAAATACAATTTAAAACTTTAGGATATGGCGTAATGCTTTACCGATATTTAAGCAAGCGGTTATTTTCTTATATAAATATCTTCAGGCTGGGGTTTTCTATTGAATTTATTAATTTACCAGTCTTTTGCCCAGAAAATCCTTACTTGTTATTAAAGATTTGGTATGAGCCCAGTTAATATTTCAGAATTTCTACAGGAAACGCAGTTTCTCAAATGGCAATTAACATAAATAGTAATTTCTTTGGCGCGTACAGCTCCAGTTGCCAGTGGGCGCTTACCTTCAAAGAAGCAAATGCTAGACATGAAATTGCCTTGTTACATTTTCTTATTACTTGTGTTTATTTTTAAGTTTCCGAGAACATTGACCTCCAAAAATACAATAATACTCTAATTGATACCACCATTTAGATCTAGTCTAATGACCGTCAATTGGGAATACCTTCTTCTTTCCTTTTCTTGCTTTCAAAGACCCAACTTTTAAAATGTTTATTAAAATTACTGCTAAAAAATGCATCCCGATACCGGGTTGGTAGACACAGAGTAATTAATATTCTATGCAGACTGCTGTACCAGTCAAAACGGTTTCTTTTTTTTTGGGTTTTCCTTATGCTTAACACGGTATAAAAATGTTCAAACAATGACGAACATTTAAAATAATGTTCTAAAAATTCCACTCTAATTTCACTAAATTTTTTTACTCAAAAGCAGGTGAAAGGGTTTTGCTTAAATTGTTGCTCTTAAATCGTTCCTTATAGTTAAGAAAGTATTACAAAAAGCTCTCCTCTTATTTGAAAATTAATCACGGCAGGTAAGTTGAAAAGTCATATAAAAAATGTTTCCGCATGCGGTGATTAACTCTGAAATAGAAAATATATAGTAGTGTGGCAAATGACCGGACATTTTAGGTTGTTTATGCGATCATTTCCAAAATCGGTTACTTATAAATAAACGACCTGTAATTTTAGGTCATTTATACGGTCATTTTCAAAAATTGGCGAATTTTGGGTTACTTTAAAAATGACTGGTCATTTATAAAAGCGATCCAATCATTTAGGGTCACTTATACGGTCACTTTGGGGTAGGTGACTTGAGTGATGCCCAGTGCTGGAAAATAGCAACATAGTTAAATAAATTTTACACTTAATACCTACAAAATCGTATATACTATCTTGTTTATTTCTTTAATGCCCGGCTAGTTTATTATTGACAAATAAAGACATTATGTCAAAGTCAGTTAAATAAGAAATAACGCCGTAGGGCATTAAAAATAATAATTTGGTTTATTAAAGTGGTTGAAGGCACCACCGGTATTATAAGAGGTAAGGCTCTCAATCGACGTATATTAGCCTTATAGTGTCCCTGATACCTTAATAACTATTTTATCGTCATTAATTATTAAGGTATCAAGAGTATTATAAGGCTAATAACGCTGGAAGTCGACACAAGACTTAGCCCTTATAATACCCGGGGTGCCATTTAATATCCGAGTAAGTAAAATATATTTTTTTTGAAAACAATCTAATTTTAAATTCAAATAAACCAAATTATTATTTTTAATGCCACAGGGCGTTATTTTTTATTTAAGTGACTTTGACATAATGATTGTCAATAATAAACTAGTCGGACAAAATATAATTGAAGACATTGTCTATGAAAAACAGTTTATGCTAAACGTCTTAAAAAGAACAAAAATCTAATAGGAAGCACAAGCAAATATGCCTAAATATTATACGATCTCCTTGCATCATTTTGGAATCTAGATCGGTCAAGTTTATTTAGTTCATATACTAGTGGAATCAATATACTGGAAATTTTCTTAAAAAAGGAATTTCCCTTCGGTTTTTTTTTATATAGACATGTTGGTAGGATCACAGAGGAAGGGTCCTACGTTTTTGGCCTTTAGTAGAAAAATGCCGTTTTTGACTTTTTTTTTAATGAAGACATGAGTACAGTGGCTTGGTTCTATGGGAATAAAAAAACAATTTCTTCATTTTCAAATTTTTAACAAAACTGGAGTGACATTTGTATCCCATATATAACCTAAAAACAACAAAATGCAAATATCAAAAAAATCACAATTAAAAACAGTTGTTTTACATATTCATTAAACTGGGAGCAGTGTATGTATTATCTAACAACTATAACAAAATAAATGCATGCAAATGTAAAAAATCGCAGTTAAAACAATTGCTTTAAATAGTCTTCAAACTGTGAGCAGTTTATATAGCATAACAACTCTAAAAGAGAATTTACACAAATATCGAAAAAAAATTAAAGAAAATTGCTTTAAATAGTGTTCAACATGTGAGAGGTTTATAAAAAAAAACACTGAAAACCAAATTCACTTTTGCACAAAGGCAAACAAAATAGATATAAAAATCAAGAAAATTATGCCGTTACCTTGGACCAAATTAAATAATAATATGCAAAACCTTACTTCTAATTACCTATTCGAATTAAACTTTGTTAATTTCGAAATTTATATCGCTATATTATTTTTACGAAAATATCTTATATAAAAATTAGTGAATTTGAGATACATTTATCTAAGGAATATAAAAAAGGACAGATTTACAAAAATCGATTTATGTACTAATATGAGCAGTTTATAAATGGCCGAAACTCATTTTTTATGAGCGTTGGAGCTACTTGCTTGAATAAACTAATTTTCAAAATCGATACCGCTTATCCATCAACATTTACAAATTAGGAATTAAATGCTACGTATTCCTAGATATCCGGTGTAGAAGTGACCAAAACAATTATGTAGAGAAAATATTAAAAAGAAAAAAATTTCATCGAAGGACGTTACAAAATTATAGAAAAACTAATGAAATCGTATTACTGGATCAGGTTGCTTCACCTACCTTTTGTCAGCTAAGATCTGTTCCATGATCTGATTTCTTCCAGTAAACTGTTAACTGCTGGTATCAGTTGCTAAACTTCACCAAAATAATCCTAATAGCACTTAGGGATGCATATTATGCCCTATCGCTTGAATTGAATGAAAAGAGAGTACGGCGCGTTACTGACCATACAACATTGATAGAGCTTGAAACCGCTCACCGGTAAAAAAACTCTAAAATAAAAAGCAGATATTTGAACACTTAAGAACTTCGAAGAAATAGCACGTTTGAAATAAAATTATTTATAGAAACAATATAAATTTGAGGTAATAACGGGAGCCCATCAGTAACGTATATATAATATGCCCAATAAATGAGAAAGCGAAAAATAATATTTGAGAGCAATATCTCATAAACTTAACTAACTCTAATAACATATATATTCGAATAAACAATCGCTTTTCATCGAAATAGTATAAACTTAGGACCTTTTTTTCGGGATTGGCGGCCAAAACCTCCCTCAGAACCAGTTTACTTTTTTTTGGTTGTCTATAATATTTACGCTCGAAAGGTCTACTTATGTAGAAAATAGAAACCGTGGCTAATGTATGTGTAGTTAGAATATCCTGTCACTCTTTCTTAGTCACTCTATATTATACAGGGTGTCCATTTAAAATAATAAAGTTGATGCTTATTTTTCAGTTTTTAACTGTTATTTGTTTATTTTCTTTTAAATCCCGACTCTTCTGTCTTTTTTTTTTTCATAATAAAACTTGTATACTCCGTTCAAAATTTAAACAGAAACCTTCCATATGATGACACCCTATGCGATATATATGCTAAAAAATATTACCCTTCTTGCTATCCTATAGTTTGAGACCTAAAATTTCTAAAAACTGAAGGGCAAGCACCCATAGTGCCTTTTTAGTAGAAATAACAGCAACTCTGCTGTTTTAATAACTTTTAAATGCCATTGGCAGCAAATAATCAATCAATGGAAAACGACATTCATAATTTTAAAAACACACCATTCCACAAAATATTTTTCATTGTTATATTTAAAAATTTTAAGTTATGTGTACTAAATTTACTTGAATGGATACTGGTCCTCCACAAGTATTTAAAAAAATATAGAAAATTATGGAGATTAGATGGCTAAAATCTTTTTATATCAAAAAGAAATATAATTGCCTATAAATGAGAATCAAAGGAACTTTTCCAATGTTCTTCTTACTTTTTGATCGCCTAAGAGTTTTATTAGCTTTATAACTTTTAATTATAAAAGCATAAACTAATTATTATATTTCAGTTTTTTAATTGCTCATTGATTTTTTTATATCTAAGGAACGTGTACTCTCTATTGGGCTGTGTTTACCTTATTTATGTATGGACGACGATGTGAAAACTATTATGGAAGAAACTTCAGCTGCATCTGAAAGAATAACAGTTCAAGTGATCACAGTCAAATCGCATCATAATAGTTATAATATGTGGCAAGACAGAACATTCCTAGCTCTATGGTAAGTGGAAGTTTTTTTGTAATAACCTAGTTAGTTTAAATAGTTTTATGTTCTTTTAAATATATGATTATTTGTTTATCTTGTTATAATCATAGTAATGTACTATCCAAAAAATAAATAATTTTTATGTGCCTAATTTCACTAAGCGATTTAAGACTGCTAGTAAAAAAAATATTCTTATAAAAGTTAAATTACAGCCGCAATGTTACATGGTAAAATTTTTTCGTACTTCTCTTCGGTAAGAAGACACATTTTGCATTAAATATATTAATCAATCCGAGATCTAATCTTATCGGGTACTAAATATTTTTCCGATTATTTAAAGCAGCAATTAAAATCAATAATTTAGAGTTTAAAGACCTGCAAGTTATTGCTATTGAAAGCAAAATTTTATTCCAATTTTTCTTTTCTTTGTTGTCGTATTAGTTAAACAGATTTGATAGCACTAATAGCAATAATTTTTGAGAAATTAAATAAATTAATAATTATAACTATTTATTAAATAAATGAAACTAACATAGTGAACATAATATTACAAAATAGGTACTTAGCTACCGTTTCCTTAGAATTTTTCAATTGGCTACAATCAATCATAATGATAAATTCATATAAAACTTAAGAGAATTTTCAATTCCACAGAACTAGACAGTGGACTGCCAGCTTTCCGGAGGTTCAAATACGCTTACTTTATGTTTGTTATTTATTTAATTTTTTGGATGTTTACAATCACCTAAAATCAATCATGTATCCAAAGAGTGAATTTATTTTAAATTTAACTATCATGTATGTCTTTCTTTTACCTCACGTGAAAATTCTAACTCCATTCCACGTTTACATTAGGTGGTTTTATTTTTTGAAAAATTGGCTTTTAGCTCTTTGCATCTTGCAGCACTCTTTCTCTTTATTAAATCCTCTTCTCGATTCAATTTTTGCATTTCTATATATACTAAACTTAATCCTGCTTTTTTTCCTTCTTCCACATGTCTTTTAGCCTGAAGGGTTTTCCGCCTTTTTGATATATACTTACTATTATCTTAGATAAGCAATGCTGTCGTTCCTCGTGAGGCTACTGTTATTTCCAGTTTTTTTTGTTTCATTGCGTCATGTTATAAGTGTGCATTCGTAAGTTTTTTGTTCCTAGATTTCTGGGAAATTTTTATTAAAGTTCCAATAAAAAATGTCGCATGCCAAGCATATCTTTCTTAATTAGTGCATAGTTCCTTTGATGGTTAAATATAGCTCTTGATGCTGGAGCCGCATTTTATAATATGACTGACTCTAACCCGTGTGTCTAAACTATCAACAGACCAGACAAAACTAGTAGAATATTCTTATCAAACATTTGCAACACTGTGTGTATGGGTCCAATGCCATATTGCATTTTTTTTTCATTAAGTCTGTTCTAAGATTAAAAATAAGTTTACTTAAATTTGGTATTAATCTTGGGGTATCAATAACCCTTCCCAAAAATCCGAAAAATCTTCTATTAGAAATAAACGGTAAAGCTCAACCTTCACAAATAAGCTTTCAGCTTTTGAACGAACTTCATAAAAAGTAAAGCAAAGAAGAATAAAGACAAAAATAATATCTGTTTTAAATAACGATCAGTAACAAAACTACGATACTGCATTTTTAACAATTCCAATTGGCAAGCTAGTAGTGCTGATTTTAAGGTAACGTTAATAATTATTTCTTATAATTACAAAATTCTTGTAATTTATTTTCAGCATCATCACAGCAGGAATGATATGTTGTCTGGCAGTTGGTACATTATTCGATTATTACCTGGAATTCAAAAAGAATAAAAACATAGCAACTATTACCAAACGATTTTCAGTTCCCAGTTTAAAATCAACAAACGGTAAGTTACTATTTTGTAAATTTATGTAGTGGAGTTCAAACGGTATGGACCGTAATTACTATAGTAAGAAGATAAATAACTTGTTTTATAAGCTCCTATCTAGAATTTTAAAAGCATACTATATTCAGTTCGATATACAAAAAACACATCTGTTAGGTATGTTATGCCACTATCACAGCTTAATCTCGTGACGCTTTCGCAAAAAACATGGCACAAATTAGAAGTATGTTGGGTCCTGTGAAATTTCCTTTAATATTTTACTACGTGCTGTATGGATGGAACATTATATGGATATATTTTTGTGATTGTCCCATACCTCGCTTACTACAGGGTAGGTAGTCACAAATCGAGGGCGAAAAGTTGTATATTTTCAATTTTATAATTTTTGCGTAGAGATATTTTGGGCATCGTAAGTTGATTTTAAACCTATTTAAAAAAAAATTACTATTTTCAGATATTTTTATTTCGCCCGTAAGCAGGGAAGTATTGTTGTAGCGAAAAAATCACCTTTAGATTTTTTTTCAAATCTTGATCATTTTAGTCAAAAATGAAGGGTCATAACGAAATGGTAACATTTTGCTAAAAATCCAATATGGCGGTATAAAATGGCAAACTAGTAAAACATTAAAAAAATTATTACTAAAAAATATTTATCCAATAGACCCCAAATTTTACCCAAAAATCAAGTATGATATAGGGATAAAACCACCAAAACCCCACTTTCTGGAATAAAACCTTCTAGTTATTTTTATCAACTATGTACATAAAGTTGCGAAAAATTAATAATAGTAATATTTAAAATAATAATTTTACATGTAAATCCCTATAATAAGGGATTTAGGGCGTAGAATTTTCGTGACAGGCATAACACCCAGTAAGGACTTCTCGGTTTATTAGTTATGTAAACAAGATTTATGCAGCTCAGATATGTAATTTCATAATTTAAGTAAAATGAATATATCCTAGATATAAAAATGCAATTGTTAGTTGTTAATTATCAGTAGGTAATTATTTAAATTATGATATTAAGGTAGGTATATAAATAAATAAAACACACCTGTAGTTTATTTTATTTTTATTCTTAATTTACACATCTCTATAAATCAATAAGTATTTAAAAATATCTCTTTCTCTTTCATATAATATGTGTCTAAAGGTAGATAATAGGACAGACAGTTATAGATACTCCTATGACAAGCCCAATAGATCACACTTTCATACTGCTTTAAAATCCTCTCCTTAACAGATCTGTTTCAAAACCAGTTCTAGAGCAGTATTTCATCAAATAGAGCTGTATCTACGCCGTTTTTCCTAATATTGCTCGTTATAAAATAATACGAACATTTTTACATATGTAACAGATAATTCATTTTTAGAAAATTGAACAATATAAGTTTTAATATTAATAAACAAACCTTTCTCTATATGAATAAACAAATTGCATGACATACTAAGAAATCATACAATTGGTCAGTTTTGATTAATAAGTTAGTACCTAACATCTAAAAAAAAGACATTTCTCATCTTTCAATAAATAAACTAAGTTTGGTCATGCCGTTAGAAATTAGAATTATATACAGGGTGAAATTAAAGAAACTTTTTGATATGCCTATAAAAATAGTGTAACTAATAACCTCTTTTTGTTTTCTTTTTCTAGTTAGGGTAACAGAAGATTAAGCTTTAATGTACTGCACACTATTTTATTAAATTAAAATATAATATTTACTAATTAATGTGTCACTCCATATAAATGTGGAAAATTAAATTATTAGAATATTAATTATGGTCTTAGGATTATTTCATTTTAAAGCGGTTTAAAACAAAATTTAAGAAATGAAAATGGTCAACTTTTGGTCCTTGATGTCAGACTCACTCTATAGTTTGCGAAGTGTGGTCAAACGACAAAAAATATTATCTATATATTTAAAACCCGATTTTTCAGCAAGTTCGTGAGAGAGTTGTACTGCACCAATTTACATGATTTTTTTTAAATGATCGTCTGGTTACTGAGACCTTTCAAGACTATTTTTGTATTATTTTATTGCGTATTTTTTCTATAAAACCAAAGGCAGAACAAGTTCTGCCGAGCCAGCTAGTATTACTAGTAGACAACATACTAAAATATTAGAGGAAGCTTGACGGAATCTAAAATAATTTATTCCATGCCTTATTAGTTTATTGTGTTTCGTTATTAAATTAGGGATTTTTGGTTAAAATGATTCATATTTTTCATACAATCACAAATCGAATTTGCATGCTTAGCCTGTATATTCTACATTTTTACCTTATTTCCTAAATAAAATAACTGTCTAAAAGTCAACTATTTTGTCTAATGATTAAGCTATATGTTGATTTTGTTAGTTTCTAAGGACCAAACAAGATTTTAAATATTTAGAAAATCGTAGGGTTAAAATGTCGTAGTTTGGTATTAAGCAATTACAATTTTATATCTATTCTTTCTTTTTGGAATATTATTATTATAACGGACGCCGTTTAAAGTATTGTGGGTTTTGAGTCTTCATATTATTTACCTCTTGTCTTGTTGGTAGTAGAATACATGTTAAGGATGATGGTGTTTAATGAAGATATGAAATCTTATGTTCCCAGGAAATTAATTATTATCTTGAACTATTACATACTCATCAGTGGATTTTAAAAAACGAAACATATTTAAAACCACAGATCACTATCCTCTTTTGTTAATAGGCTCAAAATGATTTTCATCCAAGTAGAAAATTGAAAGATTTTGTATTCGACAAATTGTTTCTTTGTGTAGGAGATTTTGCAATATTCTTCCAAGTAATTGAGATTTTTTTTCAGAGACTTAAAAAAATAAATTGCCTTTTTTTTCCGAGGAGACGAATATCTAAATAAATAGTATCTATATGATCTTTATATAAATCGACCGTGTATATGTAAAGAAAATTTGCGCGCTTGATAACTTGAGAACGATCAAATCGATTCGTTTCAAATTGTACGGATTTGATTCGTACGAATTTTGTCAACTTATTAGGTTCGGCCGGACCAAAATTCCATTTTGCTAGATTTTTATAACTCGCAGACTTGATAACCCGATTCATTTTGCCCGATTAAGTCGTCTTGTTAATAATACAAATCTTGACGTTTTATATCAGTTTTGACTTGACTCGCGATCCTTTAGGACCCCTGAAATACGCAATAAATATGCAAACTTAATCCCGTCCACAAAATAAGAGCCAAATCTGGCCAGTTTAAGCCTGTCGATTGCCTCACAGATTAGATTTTGGACGCCATAAAGGTAAATTTTCAATATTTTTAAGTTAGTTGGAGTAAATATCTTGACATAAAAGATTGCAAAGATAAAAATTAGCGTAGGTACTTGATTTTGTTGCGTTATATATATTTTTAAAAATATTATGGGAACGGGCGACACGATTTTATCAAATTGAGTAGAAAAATAATATACACCTAATTATTTTTAAGCAATAATATTGTGTGAATCATTTGAGTAGATAATTGATTTTAGTACAAAATTTGAGATAAATTGGATAATCAGATTTTCAGTAATCATTTTTTAACGTTTCACTAGGCCGGCATCTTGTTGCGCCACATTGGATATTTACCAAAATATTACCAATTATCCCCACATGACCATTAATTTTTTATCAAAATTTGAAATCGATAGGGTAAGTAGTTTTTAAGCTCTGCCGCAAATTGACAGACAGACCGACGGAATTGATAAAACATAATCTTTGACATCTAGGAATGCTATAACATGAAGATACATATTTTATTTGGCCGCCATTTTGTTCCGTCATCTTGAATTCGTGCCACAATTATACCAGTTCATCTCTATATCACAATTAATTATTGCAAAAAATTTGAAATCAATCCATTAGGAGGTTTTTCATGCACAATTTTTAAATAATTTATTAGTCCGCCATTTTGTTTCGCCATCTTGGATTCGTACCAATTGGATAAGTACTACTTTAGTAATAATTTTTTTAACATTGCATTAAGCTGCTGAAGATTTTTTACTTTATTTTTTTAAACATTTCATTTGTCTGCCATTTTTTTCGTCATCTTCAATTCGTACCAAAAATTGACTAGTTTATCTCTCTACCACAATGAGTGCTTACACATAAATTTGAAATTAATCTAGTAAGTAGTTTTTTCAGGTTGATTTTCACAATATTTGATTAAGCCGTCATTTTGTTTTGCTATCTTGGATTCATACCAAAATGTTATCAGTTTATTCCTATATGACACTTGATTTTCGTACAAAATTTGAGATAAATTCGAAAACTAGTTTTTTTTCAGTAATAATTTTTCAACGTTTCACTAGGCCTCCATTTTGTTGTGTAACATAGGATTTTTACCAACATATTACCAGGTCACCCCCATATCACCCTTAATTTCGGACCAAAATTTGAAGTCAATCAAGCTATGCCGCGAACTGACAGACCGACGGGACTGATAAAACATAATATTTGGCATTTAGGAATTAAAAGGGTGATGTTTTTCACTATTACAAACATTTTATTTGGCCGCCATCTTGGATTCGTAAAACAATTATACCAGATCATCTATATACCACAATTAATTATTGCCCAAAATTTCAAATCAATCCATTAAGTGGTTTTTTCAGGCAGAATTTTTAAATATTTGATTAAGCCACCATTCTGTTTCGCCATCTTGGATTCGTACTAAAATTTTCCCAGTTAATACCGACATAGCATTTGATTTTTGTGAAAAATTTTATAGAAATTTGGTAGGTAGTTCTTTAGTAATAATTTTGTTTCGCCATATTGAATTTTTACCAAAATGTTACCAGCTCATCCCCATATGACCTTTAATTTTTGACCAAAATTTGTAGTCAATCGGAGAAAACTTGTTTTTTGGCATCTAGGGACCCTGAAACGTAATGATCTGAAAAAATCTCGAAGGGTGATTTTTTCACGATTACAATACTTCCCTTTTACGAGGGCAGTCATATATAGACTCTAACGATAAATACACCGATCAAAAAGGGCTAAACATTTGTGAAGGTATATACGTAATACATTAATAAGTATACTAATGTTATGACACAACTTCATATATGGGAGAGTTACGTTATGTACTTGCTTTGCTAGAATTCTTTGGCATCTTTATAAATCAGGAGGAGCAAGTCTAAAGTATATTCAAATTCAATATAGAGTGCATATATACAAAAGTTATTGTGCATGCAATACGCTTTTAAAAGTTTGCTAAAGACATACACCATAATCGAACTAATATAATTGGAATATTCCTCTGCCCGATAAACACAATCCTCGTATAGCCTTTTTCGTGATTTGTGTACCATGCTCGACATACTTCGTTCTTAACCATTCTTTTTTGAAAAAATATTGCCTCCCTTTTACTAAATGAAGGCAGCTGAGGTCAGTGTTTCCACGCCTGTTAAAATTGTACTAGCATAATCGACTATAGTCTAGTATAGTACATTTTTTCATAATTGTCGTACAATATCGCCATCCCGAAGTTGGTAGATTTTTGTTACAAAAATATTTTTAATCCACTACCATTCGCGGACACCCTGTATAACAAACAAGTGTTAACAAGATTGTTAAGAAACTATCAAAAATAAGGGTGTAAAAAGATGGTTTCAGCGAATTGTAATGTGATAAAGCGAGTGATATAGCAGGAGTAGGAAAACAGATCTTAAAACCGATTTACATCGACATTGCGCGTGCAATGCAATGAAAAATTGCCCGTAGCCAGAGCAGTAGTAGAACAGTAGTAGAACAGGCGCTAATTTCATCATTGCGTGCAATGTTTTGCATGCCATTTATTGCATGTAATGTAAAGGCGCTTTTAGCCTATTATGTCTTTGCATTTACAATTATGAGGTTTTTACTATCCTTCAACCGTTCTGCCGTAGAATTCGACGTATTGTATTTTCACTCACATTAACTCAGGGGCGTATACAGCTTGAAGTTATAGGAGGGGTAATTTATAGGTTCTTCACGCATTAGACAAAACTGACGACCAAAAAAAAACATACAGGCTTATACCCTTCTTCGTACATTGTAATAATATGTGAACTCCATTGTTCAGAATCCGCCGACGTGGATTTTAAATATAATTTTGTCATCGATTCATATGGAGGGAGGGGGTAATAACCTCCCTTGTATCTGCGCCTGCATTAACTCCATGATTTCTTATATGTGTTTTGAAATATGGAGTACTTTTTAGTCGGTTACTTCGTACAACACCAACCAAATTTCTCTCGACATTACCATTTATCTTGACAGCAACACCTCATCCATGTTTATACTCAGGTGAACCAGTTATTCGATTTGATAATCGTACAATGGTAGTTTGGCTTACATTCTATAAAGTTGCAACTTCAACCTTTGACTTTCCCTCCTTCAGCAATCGAATACAATTATTTATTTCTGCAGTGGAAAGCCTAGGCATATTGAAATACAAATTCTTTTTTAAATCTTTCTCACAATTAACGAACTACCATCAAATCTTACAAAACAATAAAGTGAGAGATTGAAAATGTTTTATTTGGTCTTGTTTTTTTTGTCATGGCCTACTAAATTTAGAATGAATAACAATGTTGAAATCGGCCACTAAGCGACTTTAAAATTTTTCGCATCGGGAAAGGTTCCCTTAAAAGTATAGTTTTTCACCGACCAAAATCGAGTACCTACGACTATGGGTTTTGACAAAAACAGGCGAAAGATATATTTAAAAACACAGATATGTTTTTTTAATAAATTATGTTGTTTTTTGTTCTCTTGATATATTGTTGTATAAAAAGAATGCTAGTGAAGCCAATATTTTATTATTTTAGTTAGTTAGTAAATTTCTTTATTTAGCATAAATGCTTCATTTTACATTTTTAAAGCATAGAATTCCAAATATTATAGACTACTGTAAACTAGCTTCAGAAGCCATACTTTTGTGTTCCTTATCAGCTTTTAAAATTGATTCTTAAATAAATAATCTGTTTAAATTTTTTATAAGATTTCTGAGACTTTATAATAAATGGTAATTTATTATATTGAATCGACCCCTAATGAAAAATTGACTTATAAGCAACCCCTTTAAAAACATAATTTAAATGTAAGTGTTTGTATTGCCTTGTTTGGTAATTATGTTCTTCACAGTTTTCATTTATAAATATTCTTAGATAAATTATTTTTTATTTTATAAATAAAAATTTGAACTAAATAAAAAATGAAATTTCGAACATATAACCATTCTAATTTTCGTAATATTAGAATAATTTTTGTATATTTATCACAATTTAGCAAAATCCGCATGATTTTGTTTTGTAAAATCTGTAATTTATCAAATATTTCTTCGTTTGCGAAATACAACAATGTAGAACCATATAGAAAATGTGGAGAGATAATAGCATTAAAAATAATTTTTAACTAACTACACCACTGACAATTATACTCTAATAGGAAGCTAAAACTAAATAAATCAGAAATTTGAGTCGATTTTTAAGGGACTATTGCAAATTCGTAGAAAACTGTCCTATTGTAATTACCTACAAAATTAAAGTTAACGCATAATTATTTGTCTGAGTGTACGCCAATGACTTTCAACTAAGACATTTTTTGAGGATAATGTCTTGTCTTTACCTGGCTACAGGAAAATATTTTTGCAATTAAGTAGTCTATTCTTTTTCGAATTTTTGTCCCTTTTTTATTATTAAAATTTGACCCCGTGGTAAGCCACTGACCTGATTCTATTTTTTTTTAAATTGGTCCTTTTATTTTTCAACAAAATTGTGACCCCATGCAAAACACCCTACCGCCGTGTATGGTTGAGATATCGAAAAAAACAAAAAAAAACGTTTTGAGGTATAGACACAAGATTTGGTAAAGTTTGTGGAATGGAAATGGAATTACAGAAACAACTACTCAGCTGGCTAACACCACGACCGGTATTGAATTACACTGTTGATTCCTGACTTTCGTTGGGAGAAATAATGTTAATACCTTGTTTTACCTTACAGCAACGTAACAACAAGGATACCATGATCCCTGCCTGGAACATGTCCTGCAATGCTGCAGGCGCAATGAACTATTTCAGTCAAACGACGATCGCGACTGAAATGGATCATTGCGCCTACGGCATCAGGACATGTTCCAGATAGGGATCATGGTATCCTTGTTGTGACGTTGGTGTAACGTGAAACAAAAATATATTAACAGTACCTACCAGTCTCTTGTTAACAAATTAAAGTTGAAAATACCAAAATTCACTTAAACCCGTCCTCGTTCCGAAAAAACAGTTAGTACGCCTCTGGCACGGGCTACAAATTTGGCTTGATTTTTTTTAACGGCATAACTAATGGAGAATCACCAAATGCTTATGAAATATTTAAAGATTTTATATTTTTGTGTTGGTTAACCTAATATTTTACCTTAGCATCTTACTTAAATTTTCATGACAAAAAGAGATTTTTAAGTCCTTAATGTCTTTTAGTTGACGTTTTAATCCTAAAACATGAAACTCGTATATGTATCAATTTGCGTTGTTTCAATCAATTTTTTCATTAATTATTATATTTTTTATGCGCTTTGAATAATATTTCTGAATATAAAACTTTACCTTTTACTTTAAAATTAAAAAAAAAAACGTAACCATAAGCAAATGCGGCTGCGCCAATTTTTGCGCCTGTGTAGCATCAGTCTGTGATGATTTATTCACATTTTTGCATTAATATTTAACAGCCACTGCCACACTTCTATTCTGGCTTTAACCTGGTCCTAACCCAGTACGGATTCATTTAGCGGTACTGATTGTTGATTTGAGTTACAATCCCAGAGTTCTAAAGCTCCTATTATGGCTTTAATGATGGCTTTATTGACATACCTGGTTCTAACCCGGGGCGGATTCACCTAACGGTATCAAATATTTAATATAAGTGGTTTTCAATTTTTTGTATAATATTTCACTCATTTAAATTTTGAATTAACAATATTCTACACACGAATTGAAACACATTATTATTGTAAAATGTTTGACTTTTTAAACATGAATAGTTGGCGTTGCTTTAATTGACTGACACTTTCCTGTTACGTTACCAACATAAAAATAAAAAAACCTTGAATTTTCTAGTCAGAAATATCGTGTTTTTCTATTATTTAACTTTGCACGAGGTTTTTAATTTAAAAAAGTAACTAAATCGGCACTTTATCTAAAAATAAGAGATTCCTCAGGAAATTTCCACATTCAGAAGGCGTTATAAAATTTAAAAAAATGTTATGAATGTATCATATATCAGTTCAGAAAAAGATAAAAAATAATTAAATAAAATAAAAATTGTGAGTTTCCACAGAGAAAAAATTTAATTACCGCATTCAGGAGGTTTTATGGAGATGAATATACTACATTCCAGCTAAAAAAGTCGAAAAGTAAATAAATATATTAAATAAAAAATAAGAGTTTCAGCAGGAATTTTCTTTTTATTCCCACATTCTAAACGCATTATAGAAGTCAAAACAAAATGTTGTGAATGTACCACGTTTCATCTAAGAAAAAATACAAAATGAATAAATAAGAGAGAAATATTTTGTTAGCACATTCAGAAGGTTTTATAAAAGCCAAAAAAATATTTTGTGAATATATCACATTTCAGCTAAAATAAAGTTAAAAATATTTTGTGAATATATCAATAAAACAAAGTTAAACCTGCTTTTTGAATAAATGCCTATTAAAATAGATAAAATATATTCTTCCATATTTATTAACGCTTCATCGCAAATTCATTTCAAGATCGGAAAAACCGTACCTGAATTTGGTCATGATACTGGAGTTGACCATATAGATGATTCAGTTTTGCCTTGTAGCCGAAATGTGGCATGGACTACCATAGTCCGACGCACGGATCTTGGGCTGCGACGTTTGAAGGGACAAGGACCAGGTGGTAAAATGCATAAAAACAAAAACATATCGCTTTGTGTGTTGTTGCACTCGGTATATTTGCCGGTTTATTCAACTCGTCGGAACCTTTAATATTTGCAATGAATATTTTTTGGCCGCATAGTTTCTCTAGCCCACGATTTGTGCGGGATAAGTGCTTCCGCGTAACGAAATGAATATGAATAAAACATATTTTTTCTATACATGTTTTTCAAAAAAGACTATCGTATATTCATATGTATACTTGATTCCTAAAATCGCTACAACGGTTTTGGTTTTAGCAGAAAATCCCCTGAAATTTGACATTATCTTCCAGAAATTTTCTATATTTCACCGTAGTAGAACATTGCTTCCAAAATAAAATTTTGGATTCAATATGTTTGCCATGATTGTTGCTGTAATCCCACAACTCAAGAGCACGTTAACACCGTTAATAGAATATAACACAATTATTAAAGCAGCCTTGCGGAATTAGTGGAAATGCTTAGATTAAAAGAAAAATTTAAAAATCTAATTCGGATACTAAGTATAATAAATTTATAGGAAAATCCGGAATTTACGTTGTAAATACGAATGATGATAATCATAATGGAATTGTAGCTACAATTGACGTGAACAATCCCGCTTCAACAACTACGCGTGAAACTGTTACAAGTATGTACTGCATATTAAGATATTGATATTCGGTGTTGGATTCTTTATGGGCAAATATTCTTTCCAGAATTTTACGTGTATTAATCCAGATTACATATAAATTTTTCCTAAATTATTGTTTCACATTTGTTTCTAACATGTCTACTAACAGGTGTAAGCAAATAATATATCTTATTCAAGTAACATAGAATTATCACTGTCTGAAAAAATGGTTCTGGTTTATTTTGACATGATCTTGAAGCACTTACTTTTTAACATACAGCAAGTATATTATTATAAAGTCAATGTATGTGACAGACAGACATACCACAAAATTTTCAGGTGGAGGGTAAACTCAAATAATAATTCAAACCCTAACATTGGAACCTGTGGTGGAAGATTGATCAAAATACAAGAGTTCTAACCACACTACACCACAACTTGTTACGTTCTGGATGCGCGTTCCGCTAACCAAGTTAGGATCATCAGCAGATGATATAAACTAAAGTAACTTATCCTAGGCGAGACTATTTATAGGTAAATTGTGGTCACACTTGGTTGCACCCGACTGCACCGTTGTCAAGTAAACAAGAGGGGACTATAGAGAATAGGCCCTCTGTCTTTATTTAGTGCTTTCTTACCACACTTAACTATTTCTATACTCTCAAATGCATCCAATAATCTATTATTAGATACATTTTTAATCAACTTAAGATTATTTATTCCTATTCGGTGATTGTTTTCCAAAGCATGTTGGGCAACGCTTGACTTTTCTGTTCTTCCGTATCTAATTATAGGAAATTTACTAATACTGATAGGTATATAACATCCGACTCATTTCATTGCCGTCAACACAAAATGGCAGCATTCCATTTCTTAACTCACAGGTTAGTCCATTTTCCATTAAGTAAAGAATGTTTTAACAATGAAATGAATCGGATTAAAAATATAGCTAATAATTTTGTACATAAATTAGTAAATAGACATATACATAAGAAAATGTTAAAAGATGCCACTACAGTAGTTATAATAGGGGAGCGCCTCCTCCTCCTCCTCTTCCTCTCTCTCATGTCCCTCATTCTTAACTTCCTCCCCTTTTATTCTCATTCGCATCATATTTTTTAATTTTTTCTCTTTGTTCTCCCACATTTGATTTTGCATTCTTAAGTCTTATAAATAGGTGCATCATGATCATTTTAGTATGTTAAGGTACGAGTGAGTGGAATATCATCAAAAATGATAACGGAATTTGGCTTTATGTCATGAGGTGAAATAATGTTCTCATCGCTATCATATTCAAAGTATCCAATTTCTTTCATAGGTTTTAACAACTTTCTTAAATATTCATATTTTGGTTGATCTAATGACTTTGAATAAACATAGACATTTTCAAACCTAATTCCATTTGGATGCTCGAGCAGTGTAAGCATAACGTTGGTTTTACCGCTACCACTGCAACCAACTATAAGCCCTCTTTTTGAACCACCGCAAAATAAGTCACCATGCTTTCTCAACTGTTTACTTAAAATTTTTTCATCATGATTATTTACTGGTAATGAGAATTTTTGTTTTTCAATCCTCATTCTTAATCACACTAGTAAATATTTTTAGCTGTAAAAGTATTTATACCAGAAAAATGTCAATGTGCTTTTAGTATAAAAAGAACTTCAATGACTGTGGGTCGCCATAAGTTGAAAAAAACTATTAAAACACGTAATAGAAAAGGCTCTGGTTTAGTAAATAAATTAATTAGCAAACTACCTTTCGAAGTTCATATACCAGGATATAATTATTGTGGTCCCGGCACCAACTTGGAAAAAAGATTAACTAGAGGTGACGTTGGTATAAATCCATTGGATTCCGCTTGCAAAGAACATGATATATCTTACTCTCAGACTGAAGATTTATCAAAAAGGCACATATCTGACCAAATATTAGAAAAAAAAGCCTGGGATAGGGTAAAAGCTAAAGATTCTTCTATTGGTGAAAAAATTGCAGCTTTAAGTGTTGCAGGAATAATGAAGGGTAAAAGAAAGTTCGGTTTGGGATTAAAAAATACAAAAGGGGGTAAACTTAAATTGAGAAAAAAACGTATCATTCGAACGCCCAAAAAAATTGGAGGATTTCTACCTCTTTTGTTTCCCATTCTTGGCGCCCTGGGTGCACTAGGTGGAGGCGCGGCAGGAATTGCTAAGGC
The DNA here is from genome assembly GCA_030620095.1 of Kuschelorhynchus macadamiae. Classification (NCBI taxonomy): domain Eukaryota; kingdom Metazoa; phylum Arthropoda; class Insecta; order Coleoptera; family Curculionidae; genus Kuschelorhynchus; species Kuschelorhynchus macadamiae. The sequence goes on from JAUTXW010000750.1 coordinate 112,725, forward strand.
AGTAAATGATGCTAAAGCAGCTAAACAGCAACTAGAAGAAATACATAGACATAATATTGCAATGGAAAATGCTTCTAAAGAAGGGAAAGGATTATATATTAGACCATATAAAGGAAAGGGACTATTTATTAGACCTTATAAAGGAGGATCCGTCAAAATGAAAGCAATCAGACAAAAAAAAAACTCAAAATAAGTTTTCCAAAAAGAGCACTTACGAACAATGATATTATTAAATATGTAAAGCTGTTAAAAATAACTGGCTTTAGAGGTGTTTTTATGCTCGATGAACTTCCAAAAAAAATTAATCTGAAAGAATGTGGTATTGTAAATTTGGATAAAAAACAAAATAAAGGATCTCATTGGACTGCTTATATTAAAAATAACAAAAATGTAATATATTTTGATAGTTATGGAAATTTAAAACCACCTTTTGAACTTCTCAAATATTTTAATTCGAATGGCAAAGTGGATGTATTTTATACTTATGAAAATAAACAAAAATTTAATTCATATAACTGTGGTCAACTATCCCTAAAATTTTTGCAAAAAAATATATAAACTCATTATTTATTGTAATATCTCATTCATAAATAAACTGCAATGTCTACCACAATTGCCATATCAGGAAACAGTTCTGTTTTGTCTGCTGATTTTAATCCGCCCATATATTTAGAGGATGAAAAACAATATTACCTGGGTTTAGCTGATTTTGAAACGTTTATGACTATCCCCAATATAAAAGAAGGATATAATAAATTTTATATAGATAAAAAAGTAATTGTTATTCCCGACGGAACTTATGACATTACAGATATAGAAACATACATAAGAGAAAGTATGGAAGATTTATTTCCGAATGAAAAATTTTTTTTTCTTTTAAAAGCAAATGTTAATACTCTAAAAACTTTTTTAATGTGTAGTAGAATAATTGATTTTACCAAGGAAGATTCGATAGGAAAAATGTTGGGTTTTAATAGCAGGATACTAGAAGCTATGAAAGAGGAAGAATCAGATAATGTTGCAAAAATAACTAAGGTGAATGCTATTTGTATTGACTGTAATATTTGTGTCGGTTCTTACAATAATGGTAAACCTGTTCATATTATTCACCAGTTTTATCCAACTGTAGCTCCAGGGTATAAAATAGTTGAATCTCCTTTGCCCATTTTGTATTTTCCAGTTAGCGTCAAAGCAATTAACAATATAACAGTTAAAATAGTTGATCAAGACGGAGAACTTATCAGTTTTAGAGGAGAAACTATAACAGTAAGGTTACATTTACAAACAAGTGAAATATAAAATGGTAGTTAGATATAATAGAGCCCTTGGGATGAGACTTGCCCCTACTACTATCAACAAAGTAAAAACTTATAAAAAGAAAAAGCCTAAACAACAGTTCAGTATCAAATCCAACACCAACAAGTTAAGACGAGATAATCGTAAATTTCTCACATCCTTGGGTTTCACTGTTTTAAAATAATGAACATATTAAACGTAAACGAAAAGCTTTATGTAGACAATTCCATCGTCAGTTCTGAGCTTCACACATATCAACCATATATTTCTTCAAAATTCGATTACAATGATGAAATAAGGATCCCAATTCAAGAACTCGATGCTTACACTCTACCATCAGATAGTTTACTTTATATCGAAGGAAAATTAACTAATACAGAAGGTAAATATAAGAAAGAATTGCTATTTATTAACAATGGTATAGCCTTTTTGTTCAGAGAAATCCGCTATGAACTAAACGGAATTACTATAGATTCAATAAGAAATGTTGGATTAGCATCAACCTTAAAAAGCTACCTTTCTCACAATACCAACGAAAGTTTAAAACTGGAAAATGCAGGTTGGTTTCCACATCGGAAAGAAGGTGATACAATTTTAGTTGATAATGATGGAAAATTCTCCGTATCCATACCACTAAAAATGCTTTTAGGATTTTTTGAAGATTACAGAAAAATTATTATGAATATGAAACAGGAATTTGTTCTTATTAGATCAACTGATGATTTAGATGGTGTTATTTTCAAAGAAGATCCGGCACACCTTGTTACTGCTCCTGACACTCCATTGGTTACTTTCGATAAAATTTATTGGAAAGTTCCTCACATTCTAGTTGATATGCCACAACAACTTGCTCTATCAAAAATATTAGAATCAAATAAAGATATATTGATAGGATTCAGGAGTTGGGAACTTGTTGAATATTCTTCTCTAACCGAAACAACCCGTCACACATGGCCGGTAAAAACAACTAGTAAACTAGAAGCTCCTCGTCATGTTGTGATTGGCTTTCAAGAAAACAGAAAAGGGAAAATTGTTAAAGATATGAGTAAATTTGACAATATTACCTTGTCAAATATTAGAGTATATTTAAATTCTGAAAGATATCCTTATCACGATTTGTACTTAAATTTCGAAGAAAACAAATTTTCTGCTTTATACGAAATGTTTGCCAACTTTAGACAGTCTTATTATGGTGTTCCAAATGAACCCATTTTTAATCCTGAACAATTCAAAAACATTAGTCCTATTACACATATTGATTGCTCCCATCAAAAAGAAACAATTCAAACGGGATCCGTAGTAATGAGAATTGAATTTGAGACACACAATGCAATTAAAAAAGATACTTCTGCTTATTGTCTTATTTTACATGACAAATTATTTAGCTACAACCCTCTTACTAAAATTGTGAAACAATTATAAACTTTATCCCCACTATTTTCATATTTCGATTTAATTTAAAGAAATTTTCAAAAGCTTTTAGTTTTAATCATGACATCAAAACTACAACTACAAATTGAAAAATTTATTTTTAAAATTAATCAACTGAAAGAAGAAATTGCAAATTATTCAAGTAAAAAAAGTCTCATTAAAAAATTTGCTGCTTTGAAAATATGAGATTGGTTATAGATATTCAAGGATTCAAAGATGAAAAAAATAAATTTATACCGAAAGAGCTTGCAGCTTTTGATGGTTATGAAATGACTCATTACATTTTTAAAAAGCCTTTTCCAATGGAGTTTCTTTCACCTGATTGTCACAAGCAGGCGGTATGGTTAACGAAAAATTATCATTGTATACATTGGAATAATGGATTTACTCCATTACATCATTTCCCAAAAATAATTGAAACACTTACGAAGAAAGCAGATTTTGTTTTTGTAAAAGGAAGCGAAAAAAAGGATTTTATACAGAAATATTCTAAAAAGCATGTGATTGAAATAGATGAACAACCAGCTCTAAAGCTAATGGAACCAAAATGCTTCTATCATTCAAAATCACCTTGTATGTGTGCTTTGACAAATGTGTTATTTTTATATGACAATTGTTTTATGAATGAATAAAAATATAAAAAAAAACTTAATTACCTTTTTATTTTGCATTAACCAACCATGATTGAATACAATTAATATGATACCTTAAATCTAATTTTCTAAATTCATTTAAAAGTTCATACTCATTTTTATATTTTAAATAATCATTACAAAATTTAGCGGCTAATTTACATTGTTTCATTCGATCTATATTATTAACATATGCTGACAAATCTTGTGCTTCTGCGTCTTCTTCGCCTACAATTGATAAATATTGGAAGTATGCTGCAGATATAATAAACTCTTCATACATTTCAGTAACCATTTGCTCCATTGTAAATATTATTAAATTTATTCTTCCTTTTCAATTTCTTGAAGAATAGTATCCTCGTCAATAAATTGATTCAAGTCTTTTAAATAGTAACCAAAGCCAATATCTTTTAGATCTTGAATAAGTTGAAAAAAATTTAATGTTTCAATGTATTTGTTGCAACAGAGGGCAGCCTTTACGAATTCCTCAGATTGATTACAATAAAAGTCTATCCACTCCGGACCACTTGCCATACAATATGAGAAATAGGTTTTTGAAAGATTACTAAATTTCTCCTCTAATAATTTAACTGCAATCAGCAACTCAGCCATTTCATTTATTTAACATAATATTTTAAATATGTAGGGGGACGTCTCTTGCGAATAGGATTAACTTTCTTTGATAATACCTGTTTTTTATCTTCGTATAATTGAAACCTCTTTTGGGTTGCAATAATAGCAGGTATAAATTGGCAATCTTCTCCTATAAATTCTATTAGGTGGCTTAATTCTCCTACAAAGTATGATTTCCCAAATGTATTGAAAAACGTAGTAAGGCTTATAATTCCTTCTAAATAATCATCACAACAGTCAATTGCTTCCAAATAATCTCGTTTCAGTGGATAAAACAGCTTGGTGTATTCATCTTTCGAAATCACTTCAAAGAAATTGAGATATTTAACTTTTAACTGTCTGATAGTTGTAGTTAATTTTTCGCGATTACACATAATTCACTTATTACTTGACACATTTTTTCTTTTTGTTTTATACAAAATTGGTGGAAAAATTCAAAAATAACTTTTTACGCAACTCGAGCACAGCTTAGTAAATGTGTCTCGGCATACTAAAATGATCATGATGCACCTATTTATAAGACTTAAGAATGCAAAATCAAATGTGGGAGAACAAAGAGAAAAAATTAAAAAATATGATGCGAATGAGAATAAAAGGGGAGGAAGTTAAGAATGAGGGACATGAGAGAGAGGAAGAGGAGGAGGAGGAGGCGCTCCCCTATTATAACTACTCACTACTCTTCAAACACCAGAGGCTTCCAATAAATTCATAGTAATCCCATATGATCCCAGATATATGAGAGGTCTAGAAAAAATATTTAAAAACGTAGGTTTTAGAGTAGCCTACAAAACGGAGAACAGTTTGAAAAATCTCCTTGGAAACCCCAAAGACAAAGTCGACTTGAGGGAGAGGAGTGGCATCTATGAAATTAGCTGTAATGACTGCGATCTAAAATATGTTGGACAAACTAAACGCTCCATAAGCATTCGTTTTAAAGAACACATGGCACATTTAAGATACGGAAGAACAGAAAAGTCAAGCGTTGCCCAACATGCTTTGGAAAACAATCACCGAATAGGAATAAATAATCTTAAGTTGATTAAAAATGTATCTAATAATAGATTATTGGATGCATTTGAGAGTATAGAAATAGTTAAATGTGGTAAGAAAGCACTAAATAAAGACAGAGGGCCTATTCCCTATAGTCCCCTCTATTGTTTACTTGACAACGGTGCAGTCGGATGCAACCAAGTGTGACCACAATTTACCTATAAATAGTCTCGGTTAGGATAAGTTACTTTAGTTTATATCATCTGCTGATGATGCTAACTTGGTTAGCGAAACGCGCGTCCAGAACGTAACAAGTTGTGGTGTAGTGTGGTTAGAACTCTTGTATTTTGATAATTCAAACATTTCCTCTTGTAGTTTAAAGCTATTTTCTTAAATATATTCCTATGCGATTCTACCTTTAAAATGTCTTCTTCATCTTCATTATTACTTTAGATTATGTGGTTTAGGTCACTAGAGTGCTTTGTCTTTATCTTAGCCTAGACGCAGCTCCGGTTAATCCTTTGATGATCCGTGCACAATACGTTTTTTGTTTGTCAATTATTTTCATCAGTAACACTGACTTACTGACTGAATTAGGCATAACAAGCTTCGCAGTGGTAATTTAGCATATAACTCGTTTTATATTTCTATATATACGAATCGGATTCTCCATTTAATATATTTCCCTAAATACACTCTAACACAAAGTGGCAGATTTTACATCATGCTATTATACCTTTTCTTGAAAGTTATTTGGATCGGGGCTAGCCTCAACACTATCGCGTTTAAGCTCGTTCTCTTTACAAAAAACTTATTATATTTTCTAGGTTTGATTTTTAGAGAACTGCTACTATCATTTTCTATAAGAACAAATATGAAGACTATTTGTGACCAATCTGTCGGGAGCGATACTATACCCGTCCTCCATGGACTTAAATCTATAAGTATGGCTTGGGTAATATTAGGCCACACTTGTATAGTGGCATTCAAATACTCTGGTAAGTAAAAAGAAAATTAATTTGTCGCTTATACAGGGTGAGTCATAACTGATAACCGAAAATTTAAGGGGGGATTCTAAAACATACATTTAACAAACTGGCCCCATATAAAATGAGTTTCCTGAACGCTTAATTTTAGAAGTAAACAATATTACATATAATTTTTGTACGGACTAATATGAATTTAGAAAATATTTGTATGGTATTTTTTAATGTTTCACCTTGTTTGCAAATGCAAGGAGGAACTACATGCAGTATTACGGATCATTTGCAAGCCTTCCGCTGCTGCAATATTATGTTAAAACTGTAAGAGATATTTATTAGCTTCAATCTGATTTTAACAGGGAAATGTGTATAGTTGGGCGCTACATTCGTATTTTTATGAAAAAGTCAAATCCAAAACATAACTGCAAAATTTAAAATGTTAAATCGGTCCCATGTCTTTGTATTTCTGCAGCACCTGAACCCTATTGAACACATTTTTAATCGAAATGTAATTTAAATTGCGTATACATAGCATAATTTAGTTATCCCTTAGGAGACTTTGTTGCGTTATAGTTTTCTACATATTAGTTAAGAGGTAAATTTTTTTGAATATATTATATTCTTTAGGCTATTATAAAGAGTTACTACATATATCTTGAAGTTACTTTAATGCTAATATTTAAGAAAAATTACGCAAAAAACTTATTTCAGTAAAATTTACTTTTGTGGCTTATGATAAACTGGTTTGAAGGCCTCGAAATTCTAAAATATTCCTGATTCGAATTAATATTTTCTTGATTATGATATGAAAATCGCTTCTTCCGCTTTTTGAATGCACGATTCTGTTATTATTACAATATAAAGCATGGTCAAGCTCTAGGGAGCGGGTTTCTTACGTCAAAATTAGATAAAATGATCCTGTAAATATGGTTTCCTTTCGTTTTTATTTTTATTAAGCATTTAATAATTAAATATGTGTAACAAAAACAAACCTTTTTTCTTATTTTGATGTAGGAAAATTACTCCTAAACGCTTAACCATACACTTGGCAAAATATTTTGAAAGCGACTTCTCGGAGTATTTCAGGTGAATAAATAAATAAATAAATAATGCTTTACAAAATTTATTTATATTATTAATAACTTTCAATAATAAAATTATGAATTATCAAAAAAAAAAAAAGAAATTGGATCGCACGTCAAAATATTAGTAGCCGCAAAAAATAGTCACTCTCACATATAATTATAAAGCATATAGAAATTGTTTTAAAGAGTCATTTTCTTTTGAATATTTCAGATAATATGGAATACAGAAAAGTTGTTCAAAAAGAGCTTTGGTTTCAAACTATTTCAAATGGTGCTTTTAGCGTGGATACATTTTTCTTCGTGAGTGGCTTACTTGTGTCGTTTTTATACTTTAGAACAAATGCTAAAGGTAAGCTTGATCCACTATCAAAAGGAAGGAGTAGTCTTGTAGCTGGTTTACTACATTACCTGGGATTAATAACCTATCGTTTTGCTAGGTAAGCATATTTATTTTTAATTCTAAAAATGGAACGATTCAAACAAATAACATTTAGTGATTTTTGCTAAGCTTGAAATATGAAAAAGAAGTGGATATTATCTCTTTATTAATATATGAATCTAAGAAGAATTATACGTACTGCTTTCGTCAATAAATAAATACATAATACATAATACATAAATAAATAACATTCAATATACATTATTCCTCTCATCTTTATCTTAACCATGTGTTTTTTTATCAGTTTCATATGAGACAGTTGAATCAAGATTTAATCAACCAAAAAAAAATATTTTGTCTAGCCCCAACATTAACAAATATCTGAAATATACAAAAAATGCAACGTAAAACACTCTAAATTATTAATCATTTTCATAATACTCCTACTTTCATGAAAAAACATACCTATTGTTTAAAAACATATCCACTATATTTGTTAACAACACGTAACATTTTTCGCTACACAGTAGCTTAGAGTGAAGGAATATTTATATAAAAATACGATTCTACGAAGCTTTTCCAACGTACATGAAACTGAAAAGTAACAACAAAGGTAAAGCAGCACAAGATGGTTCCACCGCTGGTCTTAAGAAATAGCTATCCGCGGAAAAGAAGACCCCTGCCCTTAACCCAGACTAGTAAAACTTGAATTAAACATTGTAAGAGTTTGTTTAATGATAACGACGTTCAGTAAGTACACAATTACGCACCCACAACTACCAAAATTATGTTTATGAAACCGGGATTTCCTATCAGACCAGTAGTGCTTTTCTTTTCAGGGCCATCCTATAAAATTTCTAAAAAACAAGCATTATTGTATTAATACAGAGTTTTCAGCAAAATATCAAATAAAAAACTCCTTAGGTTTAGTTAATAAAATTACCAACACTAAACTAGTAGGAAATCTTTTAACCAAAAAATCATTTAATTGTGTTAAAAAAACAAGAAATATTGTACTTACTTACCGAAAGTTTAGAACAAAACTACTTCGAATTTAATAATAAACTTTATACTAGCATAGAAGGTTTAATTATAGGAAATCTATTAAGTCCCTTAATTGCTGAAATATTTTTGGACATTTTAAAAAACCAAATTAACAAACATCCTTTTTTTTAAACATTTTATATACTGGCATACATAGTTTGATGATGTTTTAGCATTTTTTACAGGAACCGAACGCCAATTAAATATTTTTCTCGAATATATTAGTGACTTTCATCCTAATATAAACTTTACAATTGAATTAGAATCTAAAAACAGTATAAATTTAATAAATACACAATTCCTCATGTCATGCAATTCGACATAAACTAGCCGCTTTTCAGAATACGATTCACAGACCAATCTCCTTACATTTAAGTAAAATTAATTTTCACATCGCGTTAAACATCAAACAGATTGCAATAAACAATGGATATTTAATTAATATATTTGAAAAAAATCTACAAAAAAAAGTTATAAGAAAACTATAAATATCATTTACCCTAATATCAATGAAAATACAATTGCATACAAAGTTATATCCTATGTAGGTAATTCTAGCTCTAAAATAGGTAAATTTCGTTTAGATATTAGAATTAGAAAATCTAATACGTGTGTTTAAGAACTAAATTGTGGAGATTGTGACAAAACGTATTCAGGTAGAACAGGCAGATATTTTGGAAAAGGAAGAGACGAACACTATAAATGTTTCATCAAGGGAAAAACCGAATCCAATTATTATACTTAATTGAGACAGTTCATACCTTTGATAAAAATTTTAAAATTTTACTCAGAGGAAATAAGGGTCATAAATTGAATATACTCGAGTCTCTAATAAGCTCAAACGTTCAAATTGTTTGCTAAACGATCAGATAGAACCTTAGAGTTTATCTAAGGATAGTTTAAGTTTATGGCTAGTACATAAAAATTCCCAAACTTAAAATTTCCGAATCGTTGTATTACACCTAGTTATTAAATATTCCTTTATTACTCTTTAAGTTTATTCATTCGAGAATAGCGAGAAACATTCTACGTGTTGTTAACAAATATAGTGGAAGTGTTTGCAAAAAATAATTTTCTTTTTACATTTTACGTAATTTTATTATGGATTTCCACCGAGTATCGGCTGACACAATGGTACTCCAATTTTCATTGTGATGTTTTTTAAATTAACTAATAAGTTGTCCTTGCCGCGACGAAGCGTAACTGGACGGGAAGCATTTTCGTATCTAGCGTAGCGTACTGCAACTCATATATGTCCGAAGATTTACGAGTATATCGGGGGATGACCAAGTAAATCGCACGCGTTATGTATTTTCAATTCCAAAAATTTCGTAAACGGCGCTTGATACCGCATCACCCTCGTAAGTTGTCTTTGGGATGTAGTTTGAAACTGTTATAAGTGTAACAACGGTCAAAAATGAACAAATTGCTACCAGATTTTAATTATTACATACATATTTCAAATAACAGAGTTAAAACGAAGTTTATAAAAGTCGGAAATAGTATTTCAAGTATTTGTATGCAATTAAGGTTATATTATGACAAAGAAAAAGTTTTAAGGCAAGTGGGCAGCCTTCGTGCACTGAGCCAAAATAACTAAAGTTTTTTAAGAGCATTTTCTCGGTTGGAAATAAGGACATCGACCACCTGGACAGAATCAAGCAAATATTTCAGTTCTTGTACGTTTTGTGTTGAAAAATAGCTAAACACTTAAAATTAAATTTTCTAACTGAAACAAACCTCTTGCTTAAAATGCTTCATATTTCATGTCATATTTCCAGTAACAAGTTAATGATAAGCGGGTAATATTTGGCCATTATTACCATCAACTAGTGGTAAAGATTTTTGTATGTACAGGGTGTCTTATACTATATTAGACAATGGATATCTCTGTAAATAGTGGTATATATTATATTATATTATAATATTACTTTAATACTATTATAGACTTACTGCTCCTTATGTCTTCTCCTTGGGTGTCACCGAAGTTACAATGAAATGGTTTTATTATAATTCTGTATTTGAGCCCCCAACAATGGACCATATTAACTGCCCTAACTACTGGTGGAGAAATGTTTTATATATAAACACGCTGTTTCCAGTAAATGAAATGGTAAGGCAGTAGATAAGTAATATTTTTGTTTTATTCTTTTTTTCTTGGCAATATTAAATATTCTTTGTACGTATTATTAATGCTATAATCATTCTTTTTAGTGCATGTTGTGGAGCTGGTATTTATCAGATGACACTCAGTTTTATGCCGTAGGTGTTATTATTCTTATCTTAGCTACAAGGTAAGTAAATTTGCAAATTGTTCTCCTTATTTCACTGTGTTGGTTGTTACCCGATCACACGGTTTATGATGAAAAAAATTTCTTTGGTACTGTAGTACATTTAAAACAAGATGCTTCCGAACATACTCCCCCGCGTTGAAGTGCTCGCATTTCAAAACACAAGAGAAATTTCCTTACTAAAATTTACTTACTGCAATACTTTAATAATCCAATTTTGAGCTTTTATTATTCTTCTACCTTGAGAGGTACATACATTTTGTTTTAATTGGGTTTTGAATTGTGAACAAATTTGAATACAAAAGCAATTACTCTTTGCAAACGAGAGTATGATGAGAATCGAGAGAAAAATAAAATCCAATTATTTTCTGCTATTCCATGCAAAATGGTTTTCACATGTCTTTCTTCGGGAATCGGTTTTATATCAACTTGGGGTTGAGAGATTGAATTCAAATCTAAGTCAGGGTTTCTTAGAAATTGTGGTCCGTGCCACCATAGGGAAGAGGTTTCGAGTTCATTTCGAGTTATTCCACGAGATTGTGCATCACTAGGGTGCTTATGTGACGAAATTTAAAGTCTGCAGTCATATGCTGTATTTGAGAGGCACGGTTCGAGACAAATGTTGACCAACGAGAAGGGTAAGAGTTCAACCAATACAAAGTTATTTGAGAATCTGTCCACAAATTCACACTTTCGAAGCAAAATCTAGGTTTAAATATAGAAAACGTTCTGCTAACCAACTTTCCGATAAAATTATTCCACTCTTGGATCAAACACGAATTAAGGAGTTCATCGCAGTCTACCTTTTCAATCCACAGTTTTTGCATAATCAACTTTGCTGAAACAATTACCGGTCCAATCAATCCTAGAGGATCAAACATTTGAGCAATTATTGACAAAATTCTACGTTTTGTAGATGGCCCTTTTTCAGAGATAAGTGGGAGAGAAACAGAGAATTCATCTAAGTCCGGACTCCAAGCAATCCGTAGGACTTTGTTTAAGACACCTGCCATCTGAACATTATATTTTTCTTGAGAGTCACTTCACAAAACATTTTTTCAAAAAGAGTTTAGAGTTTAAAGACCATTTGTGCAATTTAAAATTCGCTGACGTTAAAACGTCCATCAGCTGTGAGTAGGTTTCTTTCACACCTTCTAGAGAGTCATTACCACATAAAAGATCATCAACATAGGTTTGTGAGAGCAAAACATTCGAGGCGAGAGGGAGTTGATCTTGATTGCAAATTGCAAGGTCATTCAAAACGCGAGTGGCTAAATAGGGAGCACTATTTGTCCCATAAGTGACTGTGAGAGGTTCAATACATTTGAGGGTTTCATTTGGATTTTCACGCCAGAGAATATTCTGTAAAAACGTCTGAGATGAGTTGATTCCAATTTGTCGATAAATTTTTTCTATGTCCGAGATCATTACAAATTTAAAAGTTCTGAATCTTGTCAAAATATCAACTAATTCGGGTTGCACTGGGCAACCTTTCAACGTTACGTCATTGAGAGATACGCCTGTAGAAGATTTCATTGAGGCGTCAAAAATTGCACGGAGTTTCGTTGAGACATTATCTTCTTTGATAACACAACGGTGGGGCAGAAAATATTTATGTTCATTATTTTCATTCTTGAGAGTGAGAGGGACATAGCGAGCGTGATTGAGAGCAACATATTCATCACTGAAATTTTTGTAATCTGAGTGCAAGTTTGGGTTTTTCTGGAGTCGATTTTCAAGAGCATAAAATCTTTTTTCAGCGAGATTAAATGAGCAACCCAATTGAAAGAGCCATTTTCTAAAACCTTAGTTGTATTGAGAAATATGTCTTCAGCTTGAGTATCTTCTGGTGATAACATTTTCTTTTGTTCGGGGGGAAATTCTTCAACAAACCAAAATTTTTCGAGTAGAGTATCAACCGAGGGTTCTGTCAACGATCCTTGGTTGAAAAAACATATATTTTCCGATTGAGAGTGAGAGCGATTGGAATCTTACTTTTATCCAAAACAAATGGGGGTAACCTTTGAGTGCTTTTGTCCAAAATTGCGCATGTAACCTTACATGTGAATGGCTCTGCATTCGAGTGTACTCTGATTTTTACTACTTGATTTGAGTGAGTAGTAGTACCATTGATGCCAGAAATTTGTATATTTTGAGAGTGGGGGGGGTGGTGTACTTCAATTTCTTTACTAATGAGTGAGTGATGAGAGAAGTGGTACTACAACTGTCCAATACAGCCTTTACTTGGAGTGGGGCACCATCTGCTGTATGAACCTTAACCATTGCGGTTGCGAGTAAAATTTCTCCACTTGAGGTGAGAGTCGACAAAGTATGATGTGAGGTTGGGCGTGAGTTTGAGTTCCTAGGATTTTCGTTTCTATTGTTTCAGAGTTATTTTCCGTGTTACTGCGTGTTACTATGTCCATTTGACTGAGAGTTATTCGTGTTGGGAGGGCGATTCTGTACATTAAAAACAGTATTTTGTTGGGTACCAGAATTTTGGTAAGAGCCATTGTGTCGAGAATATTTCTGCTGAGAATTAGAGGTCTGAGAGCCAGTGCGTTGCTGAGAGTCCGAATTTCGCTGAGAGTTCGAATACCGAAGAGAGTAATTTGTATTACTGGGAGACCTTTCATTTGAGATTTCACTTCTCCCAGAAGTATTCTGAGAGTTTAATCGTTGCAAACCATTATTTGAGGGATTGTCTCTATATAAGAGGGAATGGTGTTTATTGTGACAAATATTACATGAGAAACGAGACCTACATTCTTTAGAACTGTGTTTTGTTCCCAGACAATTGAAGCAAAGCTTCAGTTTTTTAACAAAATCCCATTTTTGTTCGTGTTTGAAAGAAGAGAATTTAGAGCAACCTTAAATTTTGTGATCATTCACTGAGCAATACAAACATGTTTGAGAGGAAGGGCTATTCGAACGGGTACTTGAGTTAGGGCTCATAGGCTAGAGTAGTTTTGGGGACTTGCATAAACATAGTGAGATACATGTTTTTTGGGTTGGGGCTATGAGGTTAAATCTGGGATAGTTAAACTTTCAAGGGCTATACATCTTCTTTCTAAAAATTCAAAAAATTCCGTTACCGTGGGCCATTTTTGGCTTTGAGTGGGCGAACCTTAGGGTAGCTTTTCCATTTCAAAAGCTTTTCTGGTATTAAAATCTAATTTTTGAGAAAAAATATACACTAAAATAAGATCCCAATGTTATATAAATAATAATAAAAATAATAATAATAAAAATAAATTTTGCTTAAGTGAGTGATAAAATCGCGAAGTGATTGAGAACTAATTCTTGCTAGAGACTGAGTATCCATAAAAATTTTTAATGTTCGCTAAAATGATAGCCACTTGATTATTGTATCTATTTTTTAGAGTGTCGAGAGCAATTGTGAAATTATCATTAGTCAACAATAAATTATCAATTAAGTGCAGAGGTTCGCCTCTGAGATAAGATTTTAAATAAATTTTCTTTTGTTAAGTCAGAGTTATTTACAATGAGAGCATTAAAGAGTTCATAAAAAGAATTCCAAGTTGTAATATTCCCTGAGAAATGAGGAATATTTAACTGAGGTAATTTTACATTAGGTGTATGTGCCTGAGCTTGCACTAAAATTGGCGGGCTTGAGCCTTGAACTTGAGTGGGAGAGAGAATCAATTTGTCTTTTAAGACCCGATATTTTGTAAAATCTTTCTTCACTTTCAGCCCTATCTACATCCTCTGTATCATCTAATTCTTCAATACGGTCCTGTACCGCATCGTATGCCTTGAGAGCTTCGCTTAAAGCAGTTTCTCGAATTCGAAATTCAAAAACATTTTGTTCAGTGTCCCCGTTTCTTTTTAAACAATTTTCAATTCGTGTAAAAACAGATTTATATTTTCCGCGAGTTTTAAATAAAGCTTCCATTTCTACCATTTTTCAAAAAATCAACAGTAACACAAGAGAAATCCAAAATATCAATATCAAAATAAATCAAATCAATATATAGTGTCAAATATTTTTAAAATCAACAAATATTACAACTTACCATCTAGTTGTGGATCAGAAACCTAAATTTCAGATGACTAACCAACAATAAAATAAATATGTCACATAAATCATAGAGTCAAAATTGTTCATAACCAAAGTCACTTTACTCAAAAAAACCAATAAACTTTTTCCTATAGAGCGTTATATCAAATATGAGAGAGAGAGAGAGCGAAAAACAAATATTTTTTGTTCTTGTATAGTTATTTTCAATATGAGAGAGAGCGAGCGAACGAGCAACTAAGAAATATTTTTGTGTCACCCTCGTACTTTACTTTCCGTCTCCAACAACACAAAAATGATCCGGCTCGCAGGACCAAACTTTTGTGCGAAAAGGGGCACTACCGATCCGCCAAAGTTAGGGGGTGAACTATAAGTCTAAACTATAGGATCTGTTTTCCTTGAAAACAGCGCTTGTTTGGAACATTTTCGTGCTTGAAGAGAGACAGCAGATGGTGGGGGTATCATACACAAATGATATATCTATTAAAGTAACAAAATACTTTAATAGTATCAACTAATGCAAAATAAAAACAATTCTTTAGTTATATATAAGAACAATGCCTAATATTAACAAATACCTAAAAATATAACCTACAAATATTTTGTAGTTGTCATAAATGTCACATCTGGGAAAATTCAGGTCACAAATCAAGTAAAAAGTTTATCAAACAACAGTCAAATCAGAGTTATAGTGAAATTAATCAGTATTACATTTTGCAATAAAATACAATAACATTCACGAAAGAGCGAGAGATTTTACTTTACTTAAAATAATCAATTTCTAAATATTTACAAATTTTGTGTGAAAGAGGCTCGCGGATGTCTAAGAACCCCCTTTGTTTACTACTACGGGAAAACCGATATTCAATTAAATTAATATTTTTAACATATATTCATTAAAAGTAAGTAAAAACAATCAAAAAGAGAGATAAACAGTCAATATCAAATTGTCAATCCACTTGGGAGTCTCAAGAGCAGTTTATTTGTGGAAATGTTTCGAGTTACCAGAGTTTATACATATTTTCTATTACACTATTTTAACTGTTACACACTGCAGAGAAACACTAATCGTCTGACTTACGTTATCTTCATCTGAGGTGAATTGATAACTGTGCCGTATCAGGGTTTCGATAAATTAATCACTATTCTCAACATACATTTGACTGAGAATGGGGTTACAATTTTAATATATTGAAAGCAATACACTTTCCGCAGAGTATTCTAGGCCGGGGTGTCGCATTTAGCGAGCTAATCAAGGGCGGACACTACTTTGTCACCAGTAAACCATTGAACGAGTAATTTACCAATAGGGGGGTTAACTATAATCAAAAAACATGGGTACCCGTACTGTTCAATAAAATTAACAAGTTCCAAGGTATATTCTAAATTAGCGAGATTTTAGCCGGGTGGGAGAAAAAACGCTGTTGCACGCTGCCATACAATGTGATAAAGTGAGATAATACGCCCTTTTTTCCATTAAATTGCAACCCTGTCTATTTGCATCGAGACTGGCGGCTTTTTTAAGAACTCCTTTATTGTCTATGTCGGTCTCCTTTGCCTTTGAATGAAGGAGTTTTAGAATGACCACTTTTTACGACTTCGATTTGCATTTTTGAGATATGGTAATTTTACTTATGAGAGGGAAACGAGATGTTTTCCGAACAATATGGCTTAACCACTAACCTGGTGATAAAATGGTACAGTGGTACTAGTGATACTGATCATCGTTTCACGTATCTAACGAAATGTTCATAATAAGCTGTATCCATCAATTGGTTTTTCAAGTTGCTAACCCAGAGGACTGATAGCTCTGTTATAAATAGTAGCTTAATTTCTGAGCTATGTTTTGGTATTCAGCTAAAAATACTTATCTTTATGTTGCTTTTATTAATTTTTTGTCCTCACTGATTTCGATACTGTACTGAATGTGATTTGTACCTTTGCCTTTCATTTCATCGGTTTGTAATACTTAGTGAAACATATATTCAGAATACATATTAAATTATAGTGGAAATAACATGCATCACTGGTATACATCACGTTAGTCTATTTTTACTGCAGCTTCTTGATTTCAGTATACATTTTTAACAATATCGATATCGTCTCTATCTAATCTTTTCTGTTATAGAATATTCAGAAGTTCACTATACTTGACTCTGTCAAAGTAGTACCGTCGAGACAACACCAGGTAATACAAACTTAGTTTTACTTAGAACTCCCTTGCATTTTTGTAATATTCTGTTTTCAATGGTTCCCAAGAACAGTTTAGGCATCTGACTCATAAGATTGATGAATTTGAACACTACTTGTTGGCACTCGGTTTGTCCTGATGTCTCGGTAACGCTTTCTACCTTTCCAACAATGGTAGTCTGATGGTCCAAACTCGTGTCTTCTATTAAGTGACATCAAAACATATTTTTTTTGTAAACTACCCATTACAGAATACAAAATACAAATAATGCGAAACATACAGGGTTCCAGATTTTCCAAGACACAGAAAAGTAAAATCGACAATTCCGAATAATTTTTAAGTAGATTATATTTATTTTTTATATATTTAAGTGCTTTCATAAACATTTGCTTTATAGGTATAAACAATATATGAGATGTATAAGATTTGGAATAAAGTTACCAATGCATATTTAAACAAAAAAAAATAGTATTTTTTTGGAATTATGTAGTTTTAGTAATGAGATGATTAGCATTATTATCATTAAGTCCAGAATATGACGAGGTCTGAATCATTTTGTAAATATCAATATTCACAATCAATAGCTTTTTTTCTAGTTCAAACAAATATGTTCTTCAAATTTTCCATCTCCATATTCATTCAATAATGAGTTTGTTATTTAATACTTTTCAGACACTTCAAAAGCGCAGCTGCCTTACTTATTATTTTCTCAGCTAGTTCTTGGATGACGACTGGCTATATTGCATACAGTAACAGCCACATGCCTGGATCCGACGATCCTTTAGCACTATTTGATAAAATTTATGATAAACCATGGACCAGGCTAGGTCCTTATTTGATAGGTATGTGTGTTGGATGGCTCCTGTTTAAGAAAGATTGCAGAATACCTATGTCCAAGGTAAGATAATTGTCCCGATTTTATTGTAATGTAATAGTAAGATATTTAAAAATACGTTGTGACTACATAAAGACTAGCTATTCGCAACTAAATAAAATATCTAATTTTAAATTAATTGAAACAAATATTTAATTAAATTAGTCAGTCCACAAAATGTACATAATATAAACAATATTCTTTAAGCGAAAAAAAAATTTAACATTATGTCGTTTACCTTAGTTTTTATAGACACAGAGGACATGTACAAGCTCTTTCGTCCTATTCATCAAGGCGTCGATTGTTAGAGAAAAGTATTTCTAACAGATAAGATTTAATTTCATTTTAAGTTTCTCGGTTTGATATGTAACCTAGATACAGAAAATTGATAGTTTGCAGCCATTTATAATGTTTTTTTTTCTAAATGTGTTTAGATTTTTTGTCGCGTTTAGAATAACAAACAAATTTCTTTTCCGCAACTCAAAAATATATCTAATTTTAAATTGATTTAAACAAATTTATAATTAAATTATACATCTCAATATGTGAACTAGTCTGTCCACAGAATGTTTTGATACACAATATAAATAATATTATTTAAGCAAGAAACAAATAGAAAACTACGTCATTTACCTTTTACCTAAGTTTTTATAGACACAGAGCAGTGGTACAAGCGCTTTCGTCCTGTGGGGGCTCATCAGTGCGCCGATAGAGAAAAAAAGCCAAAAAATAAATTTGTTTGTTATTCTAAGTGCAACAGAAAATCTGAACACTTTATAAAAAAAATAATTGTCCTATTAGAAAATTATATTTAAAATTAATGGAAATAGGTGCTATTAATAAAATTACCTATTTTTGAATATAGCATACAATCTTGGTTCAAGTATTTGAATCGTGTCCTCCAGCTTTCTTGAGGCAATCATCAATAGTATAGCAAAACTAGAACTTCGTAACCTTTAGAAGAACTAATTTACGAGTCAATTAGACAAACCACAGCATTCTTTAATAACAAACCCAAATACTTAAAAACCGAAAAGATAGAGCAAACTAGGGAACCGCTGTAGTCAATGTAACAATTACAGTTTTTTCCATGAATGCAAATTATGTGGGTATCTGTCTGTTTTCTTAAGTAAACTATGATATTATCTACGTATAATGGCTTAAATATAAAAAAGACAATGCTTTATTTCTTGTCCTCTTTTACTCCAGTGATATAGACAAAAAGTAGGGGTTTACGGATCAATGTTAATATATGCAGTTTTTAAGAGTTAGACCCGAGTTTAGGCCAGATCTAATTGCCATCCTGAGTAGAATTAGGTCTCCAGTTATGTTTTGCATATGTCACTGTCCTTCTCTAGTTGTGTTCTATTTTGTTCCATTACTGCGAGTCATCATACACATAATATTTGGCAGGATCAACAATGGTTATGATACTGGTTAATGTTAATATATGCAGTTTGGGGCTTTATTTGAATATCGTACAAAATATTGCACCCGTGCAAAATCTCTATTACTGTGAACGTCGTATATATATATATATATATATATATATATATATATATATATATATATATATATATATATATATATATATATATATATATATATATATATATATATATATATATATATATATATATATATATATATATATATATATATATATATATATATATATATATATATATATATATATATATATATAGAAGAATAGCAAAAATATATATTTTCGGCAGGTACGAAACGGCCTACACAAAGAATTGCTTTCGATTATGTCACTGGGTAACCTTCTGTGATCATGATTGCTGGGCCCCTACCATCAGGCAGGCTTGTACCCAGGGAGATCTGAAATAACAGATTGCTCGATAAGACAAATTCGAAAACGAAACGTCAATCATACTGGAACAGTACTACATGCTAAATATAACACTTAGCGCCACCTATTGGGACTCCGGTGGTTTCCGGCTGCAGATCCCTATATATATATATATATATATATATATATATATATATATATATATATATATATATATATATATATATATATATATATATATATATATATATATATATATATATATATATATATATATATATATATATATATATATAAAGATTTACAACAGCCTCAGCAAGATATATACATCTATATTATAATAACAAATTCCCACATTTTGTCGTGTTTGTCCAATGTGTTAATATGTAGCTATAAATATTAAAAAAATTTGAATAAAAATATGTTAGGTACATTTTGATTTTAAAAAATTATATTGAGTTCAGTTTGCACGTGTTTGTCGTAACTGTTTTTTTATATTGTGGATACTTTTCGTCTGGGATATTGTCTATAAATAATTTTAGATTTGAAAAAAATCAAAACTATGTTTGAAACGTCATCAAACATAAAATAAATACATGTTTGGAAGTAACTTTTATTAGTTTAATATACCAACTGATTTACTGCGCGTATGGAACTTCACTTTTGTTCTGTGGGGCTTCTAAAACACGTACACAATTAGTAACGAAGTTTATTTAGTTGTTTTTAAAATATGAACTGGTATAGCATAGGCTCTAGTATTTAGAACTGATTTTAGCATCTGTCTTAAAGTTTTTACAAATTGTTATTATATGTCGGAAACTATATAACATTTAGAAAAAAACTTACCTCCTTATATCCTTCTGAAATCTGAAATAGCTATGCGATGATTTGTAGCTTGTAATTTTGCAGTGTTTGGCAGCACACATCAATATCATGCCAATGACTTTTCTAGAACTGTTCATATTTTGATATTATATTTTATAATACTGTCTAATAGTCTTTATAAATATTTAAATTTAATTTATACTTTTCTTCGGCGGCCGGCGCTTCGAAGAACAAAAAACACCACCTGCCACTGCACACGACAGTGTTGCCAGGTAAAAATTTTAAATTTCCCTGGCAAAATCTCAAAAAATTTCTTAGAATTTCGCTAAATCTTTCATTTCAAAATTTTCTATAATTTCCCCAGAAAAACATCAATTTCCCTAAAATTTTTCAAACGTTTGTTGTTTTATGATTTTTATAGAAGATAATTCGTGTTTGATACATAATTAAAATATCATGTTTTGTTACTGTATTTTTGATATAACCAATTCTTCAAGCTTTCGGAAAATAGCTAAAATATTCCCAGATAAAAATTAAAATGACATACCTTTCTTAAATTGCAGCCTACAAACTATTCAAAATTCGGCATTTCCCTCTGCAGTGGTATTTTCCCGAAACCATTTATATGAACATTCAATTATTATTATTACTAAACCGGGGAATTACAGAACTCTCGACATGCCATATTATTGATTGAACTGAAAGGAATCTATTTATACTGTTAGTTATTCCCTTTCCGAAAATACAAACTTTGATGTGTTAATCATAGATGACAGCATCTTAAAAGTAAATAAAAATTGCATAATCTATTTGTATGTTTTTGTCTTTTAAAAAAACTATTGATTGAAGATTTAAATTAAAAAAATTATCCCAACTTACGTTTGCTAAAAAATTTCCTTTTTCCCTACAGAGTTTATTTTTTCTCCCAGATCTGCGAAAATTTCCCTATCAATAGTTACATTGGGACAGGACTTCGTTCGGCAATAATGCCAGTCTCCGGCCTGCGGCGAGCGATTCCAGATGTCAAAAATAAAATTATAGCGCACCGATGCCAGAATTATCGAATTTTAGGGAAATTTGTAGTAGACTTTTTGTCGTCGGCACAAGTAAAACACTAATTCGAATTTATGTTATAATGACGTATTTGAAAACTTAAAAAAATATACAACTGTAATAAAAAAAATAATCGGTGGAGCATTGCTACAGGGCCGGCATGGTCAGTTTCGTTTTAACAGTTCGGCCAACTCTAAAATATTTAACATATTTTTAGTCTAAATTATACGGTGTTTTAAAGTTTTCGCGTT
This sequence comes from Kuschelorhynchus macadamiae, assembly GCA_030620095.1. NCBI lineage: Eukaryota > Metazoa > Arthropoda > Insecta > Coleoptera > Curculionidae > Kuschelorhynchus > Kuschelorhynchus macadamiae. The sequence goes on from JAUTXW010000750.1 coordinate 134,538, forward strand.
TTAAAATGTCTAAATAGTTTTTTAGCAAAATTATGGTACGTCTAGCATTGCCGTCTCCGGCCGATCCAAGGCTGCTCAATTGAGCCCAATTGAAATTATGTGATGATTTGCGCGCCGAACGAAAGTGCGGTATCTGTATTAATCTGTGGTGAAATGGAGAGAAAGGCACTCCAGCCCCAAAATTAGATTTTTCGTTCTTAATACTAACGTACCTTAAGAAAAATGTAGTGTTCCTAAAGATAACAATATTTTTTGCAAAGAATAAAAATGTCTGATATTTATTTATATAAATATAAAATTGAAACTGGAACGAAGTGGCATGTCATTCGACTTAGAAACTCGATACAATAACAAAACACCTTATAGTTGAATAAAACTTTTCTTATTAATTTTAAATACAGGAAGATCCAACTCAAGTTTACTAACACTTCTGAACAATTCGCAGCCGGTTTCAATAAAGTACGCATATGATTGTAAAGCGATATTAAAATATTTAATTTTAAATATGCCCATATTTAAATAGTATTGATTTTTAACTTATAATACAATATACTCCATTGAAATATATGAATATTAAAAGCATCTATTTCATTTTTAAACATATCCTCAATTTTTGGAACTAAGTTGTTGTTTATTCAATTTTTTTTTAAAGTTGCCTGGACAAAATGTGGGTCAAATACATGATATATTTATTTCCTCCAGGTTATTATTTCCTGTGTTGCTATTGTTCTTTTAAACATTTATCCCTGGATTCACTAAAAGTATTTATGAGTTAGACCCGAGTTTAGGCCAGATCTAATTGCCATCCTGAGTAGAATTAGATCTCCAGTTATGTTTTGCATATGTCACTGTCATTTTCTAGTTGTGTTCTATTTTGTTCCATTACTGCGAGTCATCATACACATAATATTTGGCAGGATCAACAATGGTTATGATACTGGTTGGTTTGAATATGTACAAGTTCTAACGAATTGCTTATCAGTGGTACGATAGCGCAATTGGTTAGAGCGATGGACTAGTATTCCAGAGGTGTGGGTTCGAACCTCGCTCGTACCATAAGTTTTGCTGTTGATTATAAATATTTCTAAAAATATATTTCACAGTTTAAAAATAAACTGATAAAATAATTCTAATCAAAGTAGATAATGTAAAGTACAAGTAGTATGTCGGTCTTTCCATAGATTTTAATACTAAATGTATTTGTTCTCTTAAATTTCTTCGCATTTTTGACTTTCTCATTAATCAAATAAAGCTATTCAACATTTACATTGTGGTCATTGAAAATCGTTAAAGAGCCATTAAGTAGATTTTCTCATAATAAAATTCATATTTTAAAGCCCTCTAAAAACTTCTACCAAGTACTTTAAATTTCCAATAAAAAATACAGTTTTAAATAGGTAGGTTATCAAATAATTTTAAAAACCTAGAATACAAAACCAAAATGAACAGGAATTTCAAAAAAATTATACAAGCCTTTACCATTATCAGATTGGGTATATTAAAGTGAAAACAAAACTTATTTTAAAAATATAGATTTTCTGCTATTTTAAGATTACTATACTCCCGAATATGTTAAGATAGTATGCTTACACTTACAACCGAATATATATTTTCTAAATTCTTTTAGGGTGACCAGATTTCTTGAACCAGTACTGTACAGTGAAATTAAAAATAATATAATAAAAATATCAGAAACGTCTAACCGAAATCATAAAAATATACTTAAACTAAGACTACTTCCACTAAAAACAAAAAAAAAGTCATAAAACTAATTTTCAGACGGTGTCAAACATTATCAAGCAGATCGCAATAAAAAATGGATATTCAATAAATCTAATTTAAATATACCTACAAAAAAAGTTAGATAATATAAAAAAAGCCGTTGTTATGACTTATTCTACTTACATACAAAATTATATCCTATATAGTAATTTTAGCTCTAAAATGATTTAGATATTAGAATTTTATATAAAGTTCAGTATAAACAAGTAATTTTACTAAAAATCATAAACAAATTTGAAGATTGTGACAAAACGAATGGAAGCCAAGAGGAAGATATTTTGGTAAAACAATAGACGAACACTACTAATGCTTCATCAAAGGGAAAACCAAGTCTAGTTACGCGAATTACTTACTGCTTCTACGATTGATAATACCACCGTACAAATAACACCTAGTAAATTCACATCTTCGCGGCACTTTGTTGTTTTCAAGTTAAAGCAGGCCCGACATCGGAAGCGTGTCTCTTGGAATTTGCGACGGCAAATTATTTTACGAGTGTTGCAGTATAAGAATGTTTATTTAATGTGTGAGATTGAAAGTACAGAAATATAAAAATTATATATAAAGTAAGTGCTAGAACCGACCAAGAATAACTAACAAATATATGCTTATAGGAATGTTTTAATAAAACGGGTATAATATGAGTTCACAATAATTAATTGTTAAATGCCTGCATATGCATACATAGCTTTGACAAAAAAAAATAAAATTAGCATTGTTTGTTATTTCTAATAACATATTTAATTAATATATAATTTTGGACTAGATGTTTAATAAATTTTTGATCTGTCATTTGTTGTTGGCTTAGGCTAACATGATATTCATTTAATGTTATTATAAACTACCAATACTTAATTACAAATCAAACTACAAATAACATAAAATTTCACTTTACCAAACTGGTTTTTAAAAAATGTTCGACTGTACCTTTAAAACCATACATAATCATTGGATTGGCGATATGTGCAGCTTAAAATAATATTGACAAAGTCCTCCAGAGCTAAAGCTACACGGGTATTCTACAACACACATGTATCATTTTATGTTCATCTACCATTTCTTTATTGAAAGGACCTCGCAGGTTTCTTATGGAAAATGACCCTCCATAGATTTTCCTAATTGTTTGATGTAATATAGTTCTCGATGCGCTTGTCAAAAGTTCTTATGGCCACAACCTTATCCGGCCATTGGTTTTCAAGATACAGGGTGTTGAACTTAGACCGAGTCCCATATAAAATATATGGGAAAAAAATTATTACTGAACATATTTAAAAAGTTGAATTTGACAGTTTTTAACTAATTTGCGAATAGCCATTTGTCTTCTTTTATAACGGATTCCGCCGCGCGGACAAAACCCTAAAATTTTATATTTACATTTACGTTTTTTCTCTATCTGTATTAATAAGCCCTGTAGGTGGGCTTCAAACTCACCCTAAACATGTGTTTCCAATAATGATATTTAAAAACTTGTTAGATTTGTTCAAAATACAAGAGTTCTAACCACACTACACCACAACTTGTTACGTTCTGTAACAAAGAAAAAAAGAATGTTTTTATTTAAAAGCTGACAAAGAAAATAAGATTGTTATACAAGACAAAACAGATTATTTTGAAAGAGTAGACAATTTGATTCAAGCTGGTCTTTTACGTCACGTTATTAAAAATGATAACAGAAGTAAAAAGTACCTTAAAACAGTGTGAAAACATTGTGTCCGATAAACTTAAATTCAAACTAACACATAGTAACCCACAGTTATCTAAACTGTATTGCTTTCCCATAAACCTGGGAAGTCCATGAGACCTATTGTTTCAGCTGTTGGACCACCAACGTACTATATTTCAAAATGGTTAGTAGAATTCAGCAAATAAAATATCTCATACGATAACTTTGAGGTTACTAACTCGTTAGAATTCTTAGATAAAATTAAGAATGTTCACTTAAAAGAAGGCGAAATTTTAATATCTTTTTATGTAAGCTCATTGTTTCCTAGTGTACCCATACCACTAGCGTTAGAGTACCTAAAGGAACTACTTGAAATCAATAATTTGAAGAAAGAAATTATTGATGAATATTTACTTCTTACAAAATTATGTATGAATCAAAAATTTTTTCAGTTTAACAATAAATATTATAAACAACTTTAGGGAACTGCGATAGGCAATTGCTTACCTCCGTTCCTTTCAAAAGTTCAAAAAAGAACTCAAATATTTCCCAAGGGTGTGGTATAGATACGTAGACGATATATTTGCTATTTTTGATACTAAAACAGAAAATTTGGACACTTTCTTAGAAACATTAAACAATAAATACCCTTCTATTAATTTTACGTACGAAAAGGAGAACAATGGGCAATTACCTTTTCTCGACCAGTTAGTTATTAGAAATAATGATAAATTAGAATTTGATATTTATAGGAAATTTACTAATACTGATAGGTATATAACATCCAACTCATTTCATTGCCGTCAACCCAAAATGGCAGCATTTCATTTCTTAACTCACAGATTAGTCAATTTTCCATTAAGTAAAGAACGTTTTAACAATGAAATGAATCGGATTAAAAATATAGCTAAAAGTAATGGACATAATGGTAATTTTGTACATAAATTAGTAAATAGACATAAGCATAAGAAAATGTTAAAAGATGCCACAACTTTTCAAGCACCTGTGGCTCCCAATAAGTTCATAGTAATCCCATTTGATCCCAGATATACGAGAGGTCTAGAAAAAGTATTTAAAACGTAGGTTTTAGAGTAGCCTACAAAACGGAGAACAGTTTGAAAAATCTCCTTGGAAACCCTAAAGACAAAGTCGACTTGAAGGAGAGGAGTGGCATCTATGAAATTAGCTGTAACGACTGCGATCTAAAATATGTTGGGCAAAATAGACGCTCCATAAACATTCGTTTTAAAGAACACATGGCACATTTAAGATATGGAAGAACAGAAAAGTCAAGCGTTGCCCAACATGCTTTGGAAAACAATCACCAAATAGGAATAAATAATCTTAAGTTGATTAAAAATGTATCTAATAATAGATTATTGGATGCATTTGAGAGTATAGAAATAGTTAAAAGTGGTAAGAAAGTACTAAATAAAGATAGAGGGCCTATTCCCTATAGTCACCTCTATTGTTTAGTGTGTGACCACATTTACCTATAAATAATCTCGGTTAGGATAAGTTACTTTAGTTTATATCATCTGCTGATGATGGTAACTCGGTTAGCGAAACGCGCGTCCAGAACGTAACAAGTTGTGGTGTAGTGTGGTTAGAACTCTTGTATTTTGATCTATCTTCCACCACAGGTTTCAGTGTTAGGACTTGTTAGATTTGATTTAAAAAATTGTTGGAATAAAATAATATAAATACATTTTCTAAAACAGTAAACTTTTAACTATATTATCAAAAGGATATTGTTAAAACTACCAATTACCGGAGACTTTTCCAAATAAACTTTAAACAAATAATTTAACTAGGTTGTAGCTCCGCCACGATTTTTTTGAAATTGGCGTTTAACGTTTAAACTACATCTGTGGCTAGATAATATAGAAGAAAGATGAAAATATACATACATATACTATTTTCAAATTTACAAATTGCTTAGAATTTGTAATTTTGAGTTTGGTTTATTTGTTTTTCGACCTTTAATGTCCCTAATTGCAAATTTTACTATGAAATAGATACGAACTCTGGTATACAAAGATATAAAATTGGATACCGAAAAATTTTTGCAAGGGTGAGGAAATGGTATTTCAGCAAAAATATTTTTAAGTTTTGTACCTAGACCAGTTTCATAGGCCAAACCAATAAATTATCAACGAATTTAGTTTCTAAAGCACTAATGTATTCTACCATTGTTTTGGGTGGCGCAGTTAGACCACAGAAAATTTTGTTTGCCGAGTCATAAGCTTTCAAATTAATAAAGTGACTTTCATGGTCCTCCAAGTCGTTTAAATTTATATAATTTTCGCAAACATCACATGAATGCCATATTAGGGCTTTTTTCATAAGATCTCCAGTCAGTAGATTAAAGAATATTCTTCACTAGTTTCTAATTTTTGATAATCTTTAGTAAACACTTTAAGCGATCTTTTTTTAATTTCGGGTACAAAAAAATGAAGTTTAATTAAACTGAAATAAATCTGAAGATAGGTTTAACAAAACATCGCTAATGTCTTCCATGCAATTTGCCCCTTCCTCATGGTTAAAATATTTAAGAGCATATTTTTAAATGCCCTACAAAACTGTACTAGAGTCGGGTTTCTCGCATTTCCAGAACTGTTTCGGATTTGCCCGAAAAAAATTTCTAAACAATCCTGATTTAAATGCCTGGTCAATAGAAATACGAATTGTTTTTCTTTTAACATTTCCCATAATTCCAATATCCCTTTTATTGTCATTCTCCATCCAAAATTAAATTTAACTATATTGGTAACTTCTTTACCCTTCTCGTTAATAACTTTTGAATATTTAAACAATGTTATCATTTTCTGTAAGAAATCAATTTGTTCCTTAGTTCCCTTAAATACGTAAAAATTATTCAAATGACTGGAATTCAAAACATCAAACAAGCGATTCACATTTTCTATAAAATTTGAAGCTACTAATGTACTGTGGCTAAGTACTTGCGTGGCATACTTAACCTTCATTGTTTTAAGACTATTAGGATAAATATGCTCATCCGTCAGTTGAGAACACAGTCTACTTCTTAGGGCATCTGAAAAATGGTAGGCCACTGCCTGTTCTAGTATAACAATTCTCTACTGAACAATAACTCATATTTAATAAAATAATAAAGTTTTTCCAACACAAGAACAAACTGAAATCAATATTTTTTGCGAGGTCACCCTATATAAAATCACCGTAACACGTCGTCCGTTTTATTGACGCACTCTGTTCAACAATGCGGGGTATTAAATGCCCGTCTGGCTGCAGCGGGCACGAGACACGAGGGGAAATACCGATCGCGTTTCCTCGGCAGGATTCGCGTAAATTGATAAGTGACCCTACTCGTTGTTATTTGTACGGTGATAATACTTTTAAAAATGTACACAAATAAACTAAGAGGTCATAAACAGCAGTTACATTTTGGTCATATATATATATATATATATATATATATATATATATATATATATATATATATATATATATATATATATATATATATATATATATATATATATATATATATATATATATATATATATATATATATATATATATATATATATATATATATATATATATATATATATATATATATATATATATATATATATATATATATAGATAGAATAGATAGATATATTTATTTGACATCGTTACAAATACATGTTTGATGAAAGTCAGAGAGGTGCAGTTAATAAAATATAGAAAAGTAAAAAAACAAATTACAATAACAAACAAGAACAAACTATATCGGAAAATTATATTAAAGGTGGCGCCTCCAAATATTCTTCAACTGAATAGAAAACTCAAACTTATCCAATAAAAAATTCTTAACTCTGTGTTTAAAATGGATATAGCTCATTGATTTGACACAATTGCCAAGTTTATTAAACAATTTAAAATTTAAGGAATTACGTACTGAGTTTGCAAGGCGGTACCTGGGCAACAGTAAGACATCCAAGGAACGGGTACTGTAATTATGGTTGGAATTTAGTTTCAAAAAATTAACCGAGTTACGATAAATTCGAGGACTGTCTGGTAGATAAAAACACATGGAAGAGACATAATCTTATATTTAATAAATAACGATCCACAAGAAATTAAAGGACCAACACCCTCGATTGTCCTTACGGCTGTTTTTTGAGTTTTAAATGCTTTATCAAACCACGCTGACCCACCCCAGACAACCGTTCCGTAGCTAATAAGAGAATCGATATTAGCAAAGTACACAGTAAAAACAATTTCCAAATTAAAAGATTTTTTAAGTTGCCTTAACAAATAAATCTGTTTGTTTAGTTTGTTACATAGATCTTCAATGTGATGATGCTATTTTAACCCATCGTCTATGGTAACTCTTAGGCTTTACGGAATTTCCTTTTACTATATTATTATTAAAACTAAAGTTAATATTTTGAATTTTGTCACAATTTAATTTGAGCCTATTGCTGTTGAATCAGTCGTCAGCATTTCGTAAAGTGCGAAAAGTATTTTCTTCGAGTTGGCAAGCGTCCGCAGCCGAAATCAGAAGAGTAGCATCATCAGCATAAAGCACGCTCCGGCTTGGTAAAATATTGGCACTGAAATCATTGTTGGAGATAATAAAAAATAGTGGTCCCAGGATAGAACCTCGAGGTACCCCATTTGCGATCGATTGCCTCCGCGAAAGCGAGTCCTTGACACAAACGACCTGAGTTCGGTTTAGTAAGTAAGATCTAATTAGTTCAACAGGAGGGCGAGCTATGCCCAAAAATTCAAACTTGTTTAAAAGTATAGAATGAGAGACACAGTCAAAGGCCTTGCTGAGATAGCACAATACAGCAGACCGCAACTCACCCCTATCAAGGCCCTCGACCACATCACTCACAACCTTAAGAATCGCATGAATCGTAGACCGACCTCTCACAAAACCAAACTGGCTATTGACTAATATTTTAAATTTGTTTAAATAGGATACAAGTCTCTCTTTTAATATTGCCTCAATTACCTTTCCAAATAAGGGTACGATTGAGATCGGTCTATAATTATCAATCAGGTCAACATCACCCTTTTTAAAAATTGGCAACACCTTACTTATTTTAAGTGCATCAGGAAACACACCTTTTTCAAAGCATTCATTTATAATTACCGTCAACAACGGAGTAACAGTCTTTAAAGAATGTTTAAGTATTTTGGTATTTAAATCATAAATATCACAGCAATTGGAATTTTTAAGTTTATTTATTGAATCAGCTACGTCGAATTCCGATACTGGTAGCAAAAAAAGAGGACAACGGTCGAGATATCTTGCTGACGTATTGAAGATGATCAGTGTTAGTGGTTGGCAAAGAGTTTAAAATTGTACTAGAAATACTACAAAAATAATTATTGAAAGTTTCGCAGTCAATACTGCATAAACCGTCATTATTATTAGTGCTAATACATTCAGTTCGAATAAGTTTCCATGTGTCTCTTGATTTATTGTTAGAATTTATTAAAACATTTTTGTAAGCGTTTACTTTTGCATGATCGATCTCCTAGCAATAAAAATATCTGAAATCCTTAAACCTTTTGTAGTCCAAGGAAGATTTTTAAGGCGGAGAGCATACGTCTGTCATTACGTAAGTCATCATTAAACCACCCAGAGGGTGGACAAATTTTTTGTTGGTAGTAATAGTTTTAAAAGGAAAATGCCTCTGTATTAGCATGGTAAATTCCTTGATAAGATAATTTGTTAAAACGTTTACATTACGATCTTCCGAATTAAATATATCCCAGTTAGATTTCTGCAAAGATAAATTAAAGTTGTCAAGGTTTCTCTTGGAAATGTCCCGAAATTTATCTGCATTGGATTTGTCTTAAGAATTTCGTTCAAATAAATCACCTGGCCCAAGTGGTCTGATAAACACGGGTCAACGATTTTAGTTACATAATTTTCAAAATTAACATTTGTTAAGATATTATCTATACAACTCTCTGAGCCCGGAGCAATTCTTGTAAAATCGGAAAACCGTATGAGCTGATTAATTGTATCAATTCAATAAGATTTTTGGAGTGCTGTTGCATTCGAAAATCAATATTAAAATCCTCCAAAATAACAATTTTGTTAGAGACCATATTTAAAAAATTTAGAACTTCCTCAAAACATTCCAGAAATACCTGAAAATTACCCAGGCAGGATCTATACAGACAAATGACTATAGTTTTTGTAGACTTCAACAAGATTCCACAAAACTTAACATGTAGTTCGCGACAAAAAGGTTTCAAATTCAAAGGTATAGCTGCAATCATATCACGTACAAAATGGATGTGTTACCATGTATAGTGCCAGACCTACAAAAATATTTAATCAGATTAAAATTAGCCAAATTGAAATGTGTTAGAGCAAATTCGGTTGCCCAGTGAGCTCGCTAAAACAAAGTATATCAAAAGTATTACTATCTAAAAATAATAGCAATTGATTAATCTTAGTATTTAAAGACTGTACATTTAAATGAAAAATAGCAGTAGAGTCCTCTAGGTATTCCTTGCAAAACGGACGAGAAGATATTATTCCTTTCACAAATCATGCCTCTCTTCTGGAAAATTTTGCTTGCTAAATATGAAACGACGAACCACTATTCCTTCAGGCCATATATTTTTTGTTCCAAACTTCACATTTGAAATCGATATCAGGAGCAACACTTTTTAAGTGCCCCTGTAAATCAGCCACGCTTGTATCTGGGTAGAACCTATAAACGTGCAGGAACCCTGATTTAGGTACAATTTTAATTGCATGGCTAGTACTCTGCTTAGTACCAATTATTGGTTTACTTTTGGGGTAATGATTCCCAAAACTAGGTTTCAGATGATATTTGTTTCCGCTTCCATCTGAGTCACCTGCCGAAAAAACAGAGGTCATTGCACTTTTTATAGCCTTTTCCACTTGTGAATTTGTAAACACACTTCTATCACTTGTTGTTTGTTTATCGTTGAAGTTGGAATCAACAGATTTTGTGGTCTTCACGTGGCTGTTAGACACTGACGATAAAGTAGGTTTCTGTTTTACCGACTGGGGCGGCTTAAGGCTTTGGTTACCGACTGCGGTGGAATTCGAAGCATTTGCAGAATCATAACGCGAAACGGAGGATTTTAGCAATGTATTTATTTGTTCTAAATTATTAATTCTAGCTTCCAAGTAACAGACTAACTTATTTACTATGTTAAACTCACATTCTTTGCCCTCTAGTAGGGCTTTGCGGCGAATGCAAAGCGTGGTTGTCATCCAAATCAACAGGATCAATATTACTTGATTATATATATATATATATATATATATATATATATATATATATATATATATATATATATATATGTATATATATATATATATATATATATATATATATATATATATATATATATATATATATATATATATGTATATATATAATCGGGAAGTTTCGGGTATTTGGAATAGTTAAGTGTGACCCAATTTAGTTCCGCGCATAGTTATTTAGTAACATATACACTTTTGAAATTAATCTAATTAGAAGTTTTCAGGCTCGTTTTTTAACATTTCATTATGCCGCTATTTTGTTTTGCCACTTTCTCTAGGCCTCCATTTTGGTCCGCCACATTGGATTTTACGAAAGTAATACCAGGTTATCCACATATGGCCCTTAATGTTTGACCAAAATTTGAAGTCAATCGGGTAAGTAGTTTTTTCGCTACATCGCCAGACAGAGAGACGACCGACAGGCACGATATAAAAACTTTTTTTGGTCGTCATTTTGTTCGGCCATCTTGAATTCGTACCACAATTTTACCAGTTTATCTTATACCACAATTAATTATTATTAATTAGCGCATGTTTTATGTTTGTTTTCTTTCTTCCTAAAACTAAAAATATTATGAATGGACTGTTCTTGAGAGAAAAATACGAAATATTTATTTTACATGGGCTTCATTACACGAGGTAAAGAGGCTGACCGGCCATATTATAAATATAATCTTAAAACATTTTTTATCTTATTTTTCAGTTAACAGTTACCGTGGGTTGGATCAGCTCCTTGGGATTACTCTTAGCGTTAGTCTATGGATTATATGAGGCGAATTTATCGCCCATCGTAGGAGCTGCCTACAGTTCATTGAGTCACTCCGCATGGGCCATGGGTTTAGCGTGGATCGTTATAGCTTGTGTAACAGGTTACGGAGGTAAGATATTATCATTATTTGTTCTTTCTTTGTAAACCTTGAATTTTATTCAACTTCTATAGTTAGATGGGAATGTATTTACATGCTTTTAGGTGCACATTGACACTTTATACAGCCCTTACAAATATTGTGTTTATGACCGAAACTAAAAATCTGTACAAAAATAATTTCTTTCCATCCGTCCGTCCAAAGATATCCACATCATTATCCCCCAACGAAAGTTAGGAGTCAACAATGTAAACCAATGGTGGTCTTATTATTAGCCAGAGGAGTATTTGCTTCTCTGATTTCATTTTTTGGCAATTACATATCTTCATACTGGTTTAATATATCGAGATCAAATTGCTTTACATGTAAGGTGCAGAAAGCTCTACAAAAACCCGTATAAAACTATTAAGTTTTTTTCTAAAAAAAATATATTAGGAAAATGATAGTGTATAAAACATCTTAAAATCAATTGTACACTCGTTTTACTTTAGTTAGCACCAAAGTGTCATATTCGTGAGTAAAGTAGTATGTTTAACTCTCAAAAAAGTATACTGTTATACACTATACTTTTTTGGAGAAGCCACATCGAGAATGTTTCATTTCGGTTGTAATTTTAGATTCGACAAGATATACATTTAAGCACTACTGCATAAAAGTGTATATATATATATAAATTTCCGTAAATCCGGTATTCCTTAAACGTCTAATAGGCCACTCATCGTGAATAACCCTATATATATATATATATATATATATATATATATATATATATATATATATATATATATATATATATATATATATATATATATATATATATATATATATATATATATATATATATATATATATATATATATATATATATATATATATATATATATCACGGTGATTGGCCTATTAGACGTTTAAGGAAAACCGATTTACGGATCGTTTTAAAATTCTCGGTTACAAAAGTCATAAAGAAATGCTTATAAATTGAAAACTTGACGAGTTAGGTATAGGGAACCTATACATAGTTGAAGAGCTGCAATTACCGGCATTTCAAATCAGCAATCATATACAGGGTGTCCCGTTTAAAAAATTTCATACTAGGCCACTTTTATAAGTTACTATCAAACTTATACTTCTGGACCACCCTGTATGCTCTGGTATTAATATGGCGAAAAATGTAAATATTTACGGGCATTGCCTAATCGTTACCGGAATTTTAGCTTCAAATTGTTTTAGAGCATAGAAATATTAAGGCTTTTTGAAAGCGCTGTTTCCGCTAAAAAAAATAAATTAATTAATATCTCAAAAACGGCTATAGATGGGTATAGGAAGATATTTACGAAAGTTATTCAGAAGTGAACGTAGATTCTGAAAATTGAAAAATATACAGGGTATTCCTTTTAAAATAACGATGTTCCCACCTGTTTCGGGTAGAAGCCGCACCACCGCGGAATTGAAAATATTTTTGAGAATTTTTTAATTTTAAAACGATCCGTAAATCGGTTCTATATAAACGTCTAATAGACCACTCACGGTGAATAACCCTATATGCAGTGTGACCCATTTAAAAAGGGAACACCCTTATGTCTCAGGAATTAACTACCCGGTTAGTTTCAAATTTTGGTAATGCGTATGGATTTAAAATACGATTATTTTGACACATTCAACTTTGACATCACTCATTGGCGCGCAAGCCTAGAGAGATGAAAATGATACGATTTTTAAGAAAAAGATATTAGGATCAACAAAAGATGTCATTAACCTTGGGAAATAAAAGTTTGCAAATGCAGAAATCTCTTAAACGATTGTCTTGATCAAGAAACACGATTTTACATTTTTTTATTATTTTAACGATTTTTATTGAATTTTAGTAAAAAAATTGCTTCTAGAAATTTTTTTTATTTTTATAATTTCAATGAAAATAATTAAGGAACACAACGCAGAGCTGAAGAACTCCAACATATTTTGAGTAAGTCTTAGAACTATTTTTTTTTCTAAATTCAATAAAGATAGACAAAATAATAAAAAAATGTAAAATAGTGTTTTTGATAAAAGCACTGGTATAAGAGATTTCTGCTTTCGAAATAAAAAAATTGAACAATTTTTAAGGTATTTCCCATAGCTAATGACTTATTTTGTTGAAATTCACTATAAGGGGGTTCTTGATTGTGCTGACTTAAAATAGAGAATCAAAATTTCGTTAAAAAAAATGCTAATATCTTTTTCTTAAAAATACATTTCTCCCCTCTAAGCTCGCGGTGTAAATTGCACTAATATACAAAAAATCTAAATAACTTTTATAAAAAAAAAACAGATAACTCCGCGTCTAGCGAGTCTAAGGGACTGGATACTAATTACACCCACATTGTTCTACTATCTTGACTTCAGTACTCATGAATCTATTAACTAGTCACTAATTCCACAACGCGAATTATTTCAGTGTTCTTCTACAGGCCGAGAGATGTACCGGTTTAACATTTCTAGTTTTATCTATGTATATGAGTCGGATTTTCTTTTTTTTTTTTTCATTTCCTCTACCCAAGCTGAAATATAACAAAAAAAATGATAATAGTTGCCTAGACAAGGATAGATTTACAATCGAAATGTTATTTCTCCTTTGAATATATATGGCTTCAATAAAAGCCTCAAGTCTGTGCTCCGCCATCTCTAGTCCGGCAAGTTTCCCATTCCCAAGTTAAATTAAAATTATCCATACAAATGTACCCAATAAGCTTTTCTTTCTTAGCTATGAATTTGATCTATGATTTCATTTGAATGGTGGCGTGTATGCCAACGTTGGTATTAATTTGTCCTGAATAAGAGTTTCTGACTTAGAATCTAACAAATTCAATATTCTGCGTCTTTAAACCGTTCTTTAAACTTTTGCTAGGTTTATTTATTTATTGTTCTACAGCTTTCTCTGCGACGGTCCGTGCAAAGACCTCTGCTACTTTTTTTATGTTTAAAAGGTCATTTACCTAATACCCGAATTTAACTTAATTAATTAATTTAATTTTTCAACTAGCATCCTAAGATATTTCATCAACCAATCCCATTTAAGAACCTACATACTTTTTGCCCATCAGCAGTCAAAATGTATTGAATGTATTCCTTACCGCTCATCTAGAACTTTATCATATTTCCGTTTATTTCAATTGGAACCTGAGGTATCCATATGCCACTTCGTATCACTTAGCTCCATAATTTTAGTCACTGGGATATTTTGCAAGATGCTTTATTTGTCCTTCCCTTGGAATCCTATTGGTTTATGTTCCACCTATGCAAATATTTAATCTTTTTTTTTACATATTCGTCCCTAGGTTTTCGAAATTTTGCAACGAAACCGGACTAGAAAAGATGCGTAGTTATAATAATTTCACAAAACCGTTGATAATCCACAGATTAAAACACAAGATACACAAAATCATTACACTCCTATTATTTCTTTAACATAAATCCCTTTAACCCAGCTTCAACTGCCACTGCAGCCGCTAAAACACTCTTTAAATCTTACATAGACCGCTATAGCAGATAGTGTATGCCTCTTACACATCTTTAATTAGACACAGCCTCTTTGATAGAACATCCCTGACCCTTTCCAAAAAAAGCTATTCGCCTGATTGATGATCCGAACATCACAAGGGAGCTTGCCTTACTTAAGCGGAACTGTAGTATTCATATACTACCAAGAATTCTGCTTTGACAAACCAAACGTTTTCTTTACCCATGCCAGTCAAGTAGATACAAGTGTGAACCACATGCATCCCTGTATCGTGCAAATCAAATACCTTCTTCCCACTTTGTTCACACATGTATTTCCCTAAACTGCAAATATTTAAACTCTGCGTCCACAAACTTTCCATAACTTAAGGTAAATACGTCTCCTTGTACTTCCGGTTTTGTACAACGTTTGTACAAAGCCCGAAGTACAAGGAGACGTAGTTACTTTAAGTCATGGAATAGAAAAATTCTGGACGCATAGTTTAAATATTTGCAGATTAGGGGCTTCGTTCCAAAATTTCGAAAACCACGGGACGAATATGTAACAAAAAAGATTAAATATTTGTATAGGTGGCACATAAACCAATAGGATTCCAAGGGAAGGGCAAATTAAAACATCTTGCAACCTATCCCAGCGACTAAAATTATGGTGCTAAGTGATACGAAGTGGCATATGGATACTTCAGGTTCCAATTAAAATAAACAGAAGTATGATAAAGCTCCAAATGAGCGGTAAGAAATACATTCAATAGATTTTGACTGCTGATGGGTAAAAAGTATGTAGGTTCTTAATTGGGATTGGTTGATGACATATCTTAGGATGCTAGCTGAAAAAATAAATTCAGGTATTAGAAAAATGACCTTTTAAAGATAAAAAAAAGTAGCAGAGGTCTTTGCACGGACCGTCGGAGAGAAAGCTGTAGAGCAATAAATAAACCTAGTGAAAGTTTAAAGGACGGTTTTAAGCCGCAGAATATTGAGTTTGTTAGATTCTAAGTTAGAAACTCTTATTTAGGACAAATTAATACCAACGTTGGCACACACGCCACCATTCAAACGAAATCATGGATCAAGTTCATAGCCAAGAAAGCAAAGCTGATTGGGTACGTTTGTATGGATAATTTAACTTAAGAAAATAATGTGAAACTTGCTAGAGATGGCGAAAATCCGACTCATATACATAGATAGAACTAGAAACTAAACTGGTACATCTCTCGGCCTGTAGAAGAACACTGAAATAATTCACGTTGTGGAATTAGTGACTAGTTAATAGATTCATAAGTATTGAAGACGAGATAATAGAACAATTTGAGTGTAATTAGTATCCAGTCCCTAAGACTCGCTAGACGGGGAGTTATCTAAATTTTTTTTTTAATTATTTAGATTTTTTGTATATTAGTGCAATTTACATGTGCAAAGCCTTACTGCAAATAAAATACATGCTTATTTTATGTTAATAAATAGTGATGAAAGGGCCGAGGATTAAAAATAGTAATGTTGACTTTTTTTTAGTCATTTTTTTCTAATTAATACAGCTCGAGCGAGAAGAGCTGTCATCGCTGTTATTGCACTAGTTCAATCGTCTACGTTCCGTTTTCGACTGAAAGACTTAAAAAAAGATTTGTGCTGCGCGTTATTATTGTTTTTGCAATAAAATCAGTTATTATGGAAAAAGATTTCGAAACCCTGTTCAATAAAAGCGCCTTAAATGGTAAATAGAAATGCGATTAAATAATGGTACCTACAGTTTTGGTACACGGGTCACAGCAGGCAAAACAGAAACAAAAGCAACCATGGTATTTCAGATAAACCGATAAAATTTCAAAAATTAACAGAAGCTGGCGTGAAGGTACATTATCCACCTATTCCAAAAATACAGTGTTTTATTTTCCCATAATAAAATAATCCAAAACTGCAATCATAAACGTTACAAGTTTATCTTAATAGAACTGCATAACATAAAATAAGCAGAGGAAATGAAATATCATTATATATGAAAATTAAAATGAACTTTAAGGCGTTCAAGAGAGCTACTTTTCATGTAATCGTCTTGAGATATATAGAATTAAAAAATGTTAGTGAATATTTCTATTACTAAAAATCCTATCTCCAAATTTAGTTGTTCCTGTTCTCTTTCTTTGTGGCTATACGAAGGATAACTGTTACAACCTATTGCCAAAAAATTGAGATGAACTAAATATTTGAAAACCTTTTAAAAACATTGCGAAAATATGCCGAAGTCAATTGATGGATAACAGTCTAAACAATTTTATACAATACAACTCTTTATTTTTAAAAACCTATACAAGTATTTGACTGTGAGTTACTTTACAGAACGTTTGATTTAAAGTAGTAAATTTATCCTGTACCTGTATAGCAGCATAATTTGAACACAAGTACAAAAATCTTTCAAAGAAAGTAATCACTGTGAGCGAATTACAATGGCTTAAAATGCTTTGAAATACTATGGAACACCACAGACTACGAACTACCACAGGGCAAATAGAGAAAGTACCGCGAAAATGCTGAAGTATCAAATGTAAACATTATCCGAAACAGCATTTTAAATGTAAATGCCATTTTCTACCCCTAAACAAGGGTTTTTTCCTCCAGGGGCGAAAAAACTTTTTTCTCCTGTTTGCACTGCCAAAAATTGCATAGCCACAAAGCGTAGTCAACACAGTGATGACGATGCGACACCTACTTAATATTTTATCATATAGCCGCATATAATTCCACAAGCATACTTATAAGTATACACGCAGTGCAACTGTTGGGACAAAATTATAAGAATATATGTATATATATGACATCAAAGATAGTACAAAAACTATATACATACTGTAGGAGGAAAATGATTTTCCTCCCTGGGTAAGAAAAAAGCTATTCCCGAATTGCCTACCTATAAATATTACTTTTTTCCAGGTCTTGTAAATAAAATTCTCTCACTGCCCATCTTGTATCCGTTCAGCAGGGTCACATATTGTGCTTATTTGGTACACCCATTACTTATAAGAGGAATGGTAATGAGCATGGATAGCCCTCTACATCTTGGAAGAATACCTACTATTATTATCTTTATGGGCCAAGTTGTAGCATCGTACATGTTGTCTTTTATATTATCAGTAGCTTTTGAAGCACCTTTTGTATCAATGTTGAGAATAATTGCCAAAGTTGTAGTTCTGAAAAAAAGAATATCAAGTAGATCAGTATAGTATAAGTAATTAAAATAAGTTAATATATTTTTATTTAAAATATGTTTTGTAAATAATACCTAATAAGCAATTCATTATCCTTTAAGATTATTGTTTTAAAATTTTGACCGATAGATACTTTCCAAAGTCTATACAGTGATGACATTTCTTTTTATAAAATTTAATCAAAAACACTATAAATTAAAAAAGCAATGAAAAAAATTATTTATATTAACGTAAAGTTTGCTTACATAACTGCGAGTTTTATAGGACTTAGAAAGAAACGTACATTATTGTATTATTGTTGGATTTTACTTTCTCAAAAATATTTTCCAAATACACCTTATGTTAAAGTTTTCGTGTATCTACGAAGCTGCAATTTAACTGTTTTCTAATATGTATGTACAACTAATAATATTAATATTTTTCTAAGACTGAAAAATAGTGTTTTATAAATAACAAAAAAAAATCTGTTTTACTTTAATTGTTTTCCATCTAAGTGTTAATAACAGTGGTTATAACAAATATTTAGTAAATTGTCTGTACCTTTAGTTCGATATGTAATGTACCTATTCTTCAACTTTCATATTTAAGTATTTTAATTTATTTTAGTTTAAGATTTGTACAGCTTGGTGAATTAGAAAAGCAAAAAGCTTAGAATTTAGTAATGTATTTTAAATAAAACCAAAGCATAGGAGTGCCTAAGGCTTTGTGATTGGGGAAGTATCATCTTGAGAGCGAAGCCAACTGATGACCAAAAATATATTACGTTGGTTCTTTCCCAACAATGGTTACACTGTTATGAGTTTTATTTCACTTTTAAGTATTTATGTTAATTTGTTTATATCTAACTTAGGTATTTGTTTTAAATATTTTCGAACTCCTCCACAGAAATCGACAATATACCTAAAAATCAAATTTTATTATCGAAATGTTGCATTTGAAAGACCAGGCGTTTTGAACGATTTAGTCTAATTTAAGTATATGTCTATAACAAAACTTGTGAGGATCTAAAAGTATTAATCAACAATATAATAGAATATAATTTTTGTTCTCCAATGCTATTGCTAACAATCGTCCGTGGCAGTCTGAAGTGGAGGTTTTGCCCCGATACTACTTTTTAAATATATATAAATTTAGACTTTACAATCAATGTTATAACGGCAAAGAAACATTTAAATCATAAAAAATAAATGTCTCTTGAAACAAAATATATCAAATATAAATAATAAAAACTAAAAAGTACACATTTTAAGTGTTCTTAGTTAGTTCAGTGTCGCTGTCACTATTCTCATCTAAATTAATTATAATTGGTTTAATTTATGATCCAGAGTAACAGAAAATTTCTGATATTATGGTCTGAATGTTTCCAACTATATTGGAATATACATATATAATTCAACAACACTACAACTTAAAGTCGGAGAAATATTTTCGGACTTAACCTTTGATTTCAATCAATGCCACATTTGTTCTATAGGATTTAGTAGGCTAGGAGCCTTAGCATTCTATGTCCCATTTAATCCGCCAATGCATCACAAACATACTTTTTACTTCTCTCATAAAAGGGAAGTATTGTAATCGTGAAAAAATCACATTCCCAAATTTTTTTAAATCTTTACGTTTCAGGGCTCCTATATGACGAAAAACATGTTTTCTCGATTTCGTCGGTGTGTCTGTCGGTCTGTCTGTTCGCGGCATAGCTAAAAAAACTACTTACCCGATTAACTTCAGATTTTGGTCAAAAATTAAGGGTCATATGGGGATGACCTGGTAACATTTTGGTAAACATTCAATATGGCAAAACAAAATGGTGACCTAGTGAAATGTTAAAAAAATTAATAGTAAGAAAGTGCTTATCCAATTTATCTCAAATTTTGTACAAAAATCAAGTATTATGTTGGAATCAACTAGTGACATTTTGGTATGAATCCAAGATGGCGGAACAAAATGGCGGCTTAATAAAATATTTAAAAATTCAACCTGAAAAAACTACTTAATGAACTGATTTCAAATTTTGTGCTATAACTAATTGTAGAATAGAGATAAACTAGTAAAACTGTGGTACTAATTCAAGACGGCGGAACAAAATGACGGCCAAATAAAATTTTTGTAATCTGAAAAATCACCCTAACGGGTTTTACATATCTTCGCGTTTAGATGCCAAAAAATATGTTTTATCGATTCGTCGATCCACCTGTCGCTTTGTCTGTCTATCTGTCAGTTCATGGAATAGCTGAGTAGTTTTACTCATCAGACTGAGGCTCATATGGGAATCATCTGGTAATAGTTTGGTAAAAAACCAATATGCCGGAATAAGATGGCCGTCTAGTAAAACGTTAAAAAATTATTACTAAGAAACTAATTATCCAATTTACCTCAAATTTTGCAAAAAAAGTGAAATGTTACATAAGAATGAACTTGTAGGATTTTGATGAATATAAGATAGCAAAACAAAATGGCGTCCTAATAAAATATTTAAAAAACCTGTCTGAAAAACTACTTATTAGATTAATTTCAAATGTTGTGCAAGCATTTAGTGTGATATAGAGATAAGCTGGTAGAGTTGTATTACGAAATCAAGATAGCGGAACAAAATGGTGACTAAATAACAAAAAATTAACGTAAAAAATTTTCTTATTAAATTGTCTGTAAATTTTGTTCAACATGACATAACAAAATTGGGATGTGTGTCAATCTAAAAACTACTTCTTGAATTCATTTTAAATTATGCCCAAAATCGAGTGTGGCATAGGTACAATATTGGTAGGGATCGAATATTACTAAATAAAATTTCTAAAAGATTACTTTTAGAAGTTTTTTTTCCTTTCCTTATTGAAATGGTATATCGCAAATTTAGCATCCGTAAAATAAGTGATATCCTTCAAATATACTTTCTGAATAATAAACTTGCAACTGCTGGGCGTCGTCAATATATTAGACTTTATCCAGAGCGCCGAGCTCCTTCAAAACAGATATTTACAAGCAACGAAATTTGAGGAAAATGGTAACGTGTTACATGTTAAAAAGGTATCTCGGAATTATAGTGTTTTAAATGAAGAAAATAAGACAAATATATTAGGATTCTTTAAAGCAGATTCAGTTTCTGTTTTGACCACCGTATATCAAAAGACAGGAGACAGGTATTTCTCGCGGTTCAATCCACTCACTTTTGAAGGAATATAAATATAATGTATTTAAATTTCCTAAAACTCAAAAACCAAGAGAAGAACAATGCCAAAAGAGAATGCAGTTTTGAGATGTAATGAGAATAATAATTTTTTATAAAAAATATTTTATGGACCGATGAAAGTTCGTTCACTACAAGGAAAGGTCGTAATAGGCAAAATACGCGATATTGGTTTACAAATAATCCTAAACAGATATACGAATCAAAAACCCAAGGGTCAGTTAATGTTTGGTCTGGTGTTATAGATACATATATTTTGGGTCCGATGTTTATAGATATAAAGTTAATATAAAGTTAACCGGAGATATAGCACAATATATAGAAGATCTACCCAGGCGCGTATACAAGGGAGTGGTATAAGGCTGTGTATTATATGAAAGTGCCTTTTTTTTTGGTCGTCAGTTTTTGCTTAATACATGAGAAACTTATAAATTACCCCCCCTATAACTGCAAGTTGTTTACGCGCCTGGATCTACCCGTAAACATATCAGCGCAAGTAAGCAAGACTCACAATGTTGTGTGAGTCAAAAAGTTTTTTAACATGGAATATCCCAAGGATTGGATAGGGAATGGTGGAACTATTGGTTGGCTAGAAAATAGCCGGGACTTGGCATTAATGGATTTTTTCTTTTGGAGGCACATACAAAATCACCTGCACAGAACTCCTTATGATAACATCGTGGAACTTCAACAAAGAATTTCAGCGGAAATCAATCAGTTAACAGACAATCCGGAAATGTTATTAAATACCTAAAATCATACCATTACAGTATATGAACAATGTGTTCAGCAAAATGGTGGTAACATACAGCTGTATTTAGAATAGTTAAAGAATTTTGTTATACGTTAATTTGTAAGTTGTTATTGCAGACAGCCATAGCACACTGTAATAAAATAAAAATTTCACATTTTTGCGAATGTCAAAACAAGTGGGTTAAAGTGTATTATTGTAGTCGGAATAACGTATTCTATTAATTACATATACATATATAATAAAGACGGTGTTTTATTTAAAAAATATAATATAGGCTTATATGTCAGAAAATTGTTAGTGTTTTGTTTTTTACGTAATTTAGAAAAAAACTTGGCTATTAACCCTACATTTTGTTTTTTTTTTATTTATCTTGATATCTTTAATAACAAAAAAGTTGCAACTAATCAAAATCTTATCAAAATAAATTGAACGCTCGGGACACGTTGGCTCTTCACATATAATGTAGACTTTTTGCCTTACCAAGTTGTTGTCGCCTTCGACGAAGTATTTGGTGGAACCGGCATCTTTACTCTTCTTTTTTGATGTATGAGATCTAACATTTTTTTCACTATAGTCATATAGTCATCTTAGTAAAATTTCATGTTTCAACTCGAAGCAGAACTACCGTTAAGGCCTTTGTTAATAAACGGTTTGATGATTGTGGCATATAATGCTGTGTTATGCGCATAATATTTCCTAAAATGATACCGCAATTCAACTGAACTACTCCTCATAAGAAATAAAAACTGACATTAAATTTTTAAGAAACGTATATAAAATACCTGTTGTAGGCCAACATTAAAAAATTTAAAATTGCCTTTTCATAGTTACATCAGAAGAAATTTTTATATCTAGAAATTATTATAATCCGGCCCTCTCAACTGTTTTTGTTTGTTTATTGCTAAACTGTTGCCTACACAATGGGATCCACACAGGTAGTTTTATTGCAGTCATGAGACAGAACTATTTTTCAGAAATTTACTATACCTAACTGTGACCTTTGAAGATACCACAAGTTTGAAAAATTTACCTGGATTTGTTTTAAAATATAATCTTGAGAATGAAGCTTTTATAGCTGCAGTAGCATTAAAAAAGACTTAAGAATATGTTTTGCTGTTATTTCATTCAATTGATATTAATACTTTTTATTCTTGACCTACTTAAGCTTTTAAAACGTTATTTTAAATTTTTTTGGCATACATAATGTTTCTACTATTGTATATACCTTAAAATTTAGACCTATCATCATTATTTGCCCGAATTTCAGAATCATATTCTGATACTGCATACAACATTTGAGGCTAAAATGTATAAATTAAGAAACTCCATATTTTCTTACAAGCAAGCAAGTTTTGCTATCAAATGAGAGCAACTTCGCAAACCTTAAATAGGAACTTCCGTTTTGAACATACAATTTTACTGTTTTATTGCGATCTTACTTTTCAAACTTTTAAAAAAATAGATTACAACAATTTTTATATAAATTAACTAAAATGAGAGTATTTAAAGAATAATATTTCAAAAATAGTGAAGTCCTTTTAGAAGCACATATATAAACGCGACATTAAAAGAAAAACTTCACATCAAATATTAAAAATGAAAAAAATAAATATAAAACCTATTAGGTATCCATATATTTAAAAAATTATTTTTTTTTTAAATGATCGTCTGGTTACCGATACCTTTCAACACTATTTTTAGTATTGTTTTATTGCAAATTTTTTCTATAAAACCAATATGTTTTTCTTCAATAACATTTCTGAACGATGTAGTGAATGCGCCCCATATTCTTATTATTCCACTGGAAACTCATCGCGCCATCTATCGGAAAAGACAGAACAAGGTCTGCCGGGCCAGCTAGTATACTATTAAAAGTATTAGGCTTCGATCTCAGATAGAGATGAAAAACATTCTCATCAATATATGTTGATATTTAAATTTTGGAAAATGTTTTACCAGCACCAGAAAAGGTAGGTAATATTTTGTTTTGACTGTGGATTAATCCTTTCACTTGCTCTAACAACTTAAAATTGGCGAATATAAAATATTATCCTGGAATATATTTTACCACATTTTCAAGCATATTATCACAAAATAAATTAAAACATGCGTTTTTATTTTATTCTTTAAATTTGTACCCTACAGAAAAATCTAATTAACAGAGAAAAATATTTTGTACATTGTTTTCAAAAAAGAAACATATGGAAACATTTTTATTATTTAGTCTAGTTAGTATAGACACAATTCGACTGTAATTCCATTAAACATATAGAGACTGAAAATATATCATTCCTGTCATTCACCTTAGACAAACGCATAGATCAGTAATATTAAAAAAAATATTTACTTAATGACCAGGAAAGTTGCAAAAAAAAACTAATCAAAAAGTGGGAAGCCAGCACGTTTAACTCGAACACTGTCCAAACGGTTGATTTAAAAGAAACCAGTTAACATAAACAAATTTATAGAGAATTACATTACCTAAAAATTAGGTGGAGGAATCTTCAATAAAATAGACATAAGGATGGCACAACGGTATGCTTTAGGATAGCATTGTATTTAAATTTAAAATCTGATATTCATTAAGAAATTTAAATAAAATCTCATTAAAATCAAGTATTTATACAGAACATACGAATGGAAAATAAATTTTTAGAATTCTTAATATTATAAATTTGAATACTTCTCATACTATTGGCTCTAAACCAAAATACAAATTGCAGTTAACTGCGCTTACGGTGTGAACGTAAGGAATTAGCTAATCATTGTCATGCTATTTATGTGACTCTTGTGGAGGAGCGAATGAAAAGTTTTAAAAGGAAAATCGCCGCTACTTAAAAAATATGTATAATGCCTAATTTTATAGCTTAGCTGTAAATATATGTCTGAGGGAAGATCGAAAACTGGAGCTTTATGGTGCTTAAGGGGTAAGAGCACGTTATTATAAATATGCTGTAAATGTTATAAGAAATTGATTTATTAAATATAGAGGTACGGTGTGGTGCTGGAGAAATAAGCACCTTAAGACGGATAGTTTGTTATACAAATATGGTGGTTCAAAAGTTGCAATGTATGACTCAGGTTCAAAGACATATTTATATCTTTATCAATTTTGCAATTTCACGCCCTAGGATAAAATGTGTCTGTGAGGCTATAGCATTTTTAAACTGACATAGGTTCGTTTAAACAGTTAGCAACATGACCGGAAAACTGAGAGAGTCTCTATTCGGAAGCGAGAAGGAAAACTTCGAAAATGCCAAGTGTGATTTTGGCGAAACGTCAGCAAAACTGTTCTTTTCAGAAGGACAGTAGTGAACAGATGCACACTCGGAATGAAAACATATCATAAAAGACAAAAAAGATAATAATATTCCTACTTCACTATCCCTGATAAGAGGCAAAATTCATAACGAGGGAAGTTCCGGGTAAAGCCATTTTACCGATTTTTCCTAAGTCGTTTTTAAATGATTTTTCAGTGTGGAAAATAAGCGTTTACCGGACGCTATAGTTTAAATAACAATGAGCTCTTTCTGATTGAAAAAAATGTACTTATTATTAGTTGTCTTTGGTACCAAAATTACTTTTACTGTACAGGCTGTCCCACGAGAGCGCGCCACTTTTTTTATTTTGTTGTCGTTTAGCTTGAATAAAAACTCAACAACCGAGTTATAGAAAACAAAATGAACAGCAATAAAATAATAGAAAGAAAAAACTGAGATTTGCATAAATAGATTTTGGCTCAGCTCGATAGAGTCCTTTCTCTCCTGCTTACATAAACATGAAATATCATATTTATCTTTTACAGTTTGCATTAACCATATAGTCAAATCCAGTACTAGGCTGCAGTAATATTCAAACTCTAATATCTTGTCAGCCCTAAAAGATAAAGCTCTATGGCAAGTAAAATATAAAAACCGTTCCCGTAATTTTTTTCTACTTTTTATTTGAAGTTCAATTGTTGGGTTTTTGTATTTTCATTCTAGCTAAACCACAAGAGAGTAAAATCGAGTGGCAACTCTCGTGAGACATCCTGTACACTAAATCGTAATTATGAATTACGCTAACATTTTACAAGCCAAGATTTAATACAACAAATTTTTTATTTTAAGTAAAACTATCAAAAAACAAACAGAGCATGACTAATATACTAACTTCTGACCAAACCATTTCGATGGAGTTATATTGACAATGGTATGGTGGGAGGCGGAGAACCATATGACCAGAAAGTTTTACATATTCGTCAAGAAAACATTTTTTTTTCTGTACTTCGATTTTTTTCTACCAAATCCCAGATTTGGTCCTTCAATGCTACCTCTGGAAAGTCAATATTTTTTTCGGAAAGCTATAACATTAATATTTTTTTGGACCAGGATTTTCGCATAGGCGTATTTAGAGTCGGTGCAACCGGTGCAGCAAACCGGTGGGCCCCGAGGCCTCGGAGCCCTGCTGTAAGTACAAACCGAACAATCCGTTGAAGTTTTCGCCCCCGCCCGTCAAGCAGTATTGCAAGATTTGTCTTATTTTCGTAGATGTATGGTATTAAATTGAAACAGAACCACTTCCATTCTTAATTTGGGTCGTGTTAAAGAGGCACATTACAATAAGAACGATTATACTTAACAAAATCATGAAGCATCTAGTTATGTATTACATTTGTTAGATTTATTTATTTATTTCAAAAAGAATATCAACAGACCAGAGGTCTAAATTTGATATTCACGGAATACAATGATGGTGAACAGACTATCGTTTAACAACAAATTTTTGTATAATGTATATACATTAGGCTAATTAAAATAGAAATGAAAGGCTTAAATAATTTCGTAAGATCCTTTAATAGTGTTTCTGAAACAATTTCTTGAATGATTAAACAAATCAATATCAGCATATCTCGAGTTGAATAGAGACAGCATTCTATTAATTGTAGCATTTCTGCCAAGATTTGTTCTACAAAAACGCTCCAAAAATAAAGCATTATTTCTTAAAACACGCGGCTAATTAATGAAATTAATATTCGATAGGATGTGTGGTGAGTCCAGTAGATTATTAAGCATTTTAAAGAGAAAAACTATATCGGAATGTTCATGACGAGCATCGAGATAAAAAAAAATGAACTTCTTTGGAAGAAGAGACGTGCTAATAATTTTGTTGTACGTGCCAGTCTCGTTGAAATGTAAAAATGTAAGAAAATTATTTTGAACTTCTTCTATTCTACTTTTATAAATATTGTATTGTGGGTTCCACACCACAGATGAGTAATTTAATTTACTACAAACAAATGAGAAGTATAGGTTTTTCATTGTTAGAATAGAATTAAACTATTTACATTGCCGAAATATATAACCCAACATTTTGTTTGTTTTAGCAACTACATAATCCGCGTGTAGAGAAAAAGTCATTTTCTGATCTAAAATAACTCCCAAATCTTTTATAGAAAGAACTTGCTTCAAAGGAAAAGTATTAAAATTATAATCGTACGAGAACTGTTGAAAATTAGAAGTGAACGAAATGAAATAACACTTATCAACATTTAGAATCAGCCGGTTGTGCTGGCAGTAACCATATAAGACCAAAGTCGCGCTGAAGTAAAAAACAATCACATACATTTTTCATTGCTGAATACATTTTCAGGTCATCCGCATATAAAGAGAAGTTACAATTTTGAAAACATTGACCTATGTCATTCAGATATATCAAAAACAAAAGTGGACCCAAATGTGATCCTTCAGGACTCCTGAAGTTACTACGTAAGATTTGGACTAGATAAACATTAACCACAACTAACTAGCTTAAGCTGGCAACCAACGCAGCAAGTCCCCATGTACACCGATCTAAGAGAGCTTGCTTATTAAAATATTAAATTGTATTTTGTTAAATGCTTTGCTGAAATCAGTATACACGGCATCAACCTGAACGTGGGCATTCATAGCATTTGGATGCCTTTAAACGTTATAATTTAGATACAAAGATCAAGCAAGACAAGTCCAATAAGCTTATGATGGTGTCAGCGTCATGAGTGGGTATAAAAATGGTGTTCATGTCAGCTTCTTAAAGGTATAAGCCAAGAAAATCAATCGGCTTATACCCCATACGTTCATTGTCCACCTCATCAGTGAAATTTAGTGTTAAGTCACGCGGCGGAAAAATGTGCATCCGTACAAACATTTTTGGGACTATTCAAAAATGTTATACTTTTTTTTTCAGATTCACCTTAACGTCGATGGGCGATATGCAATTCCAACAAAAGAAAAAAGCCTCACTTTTAAAGGGTTACAGGGTACTAGATAGTCTCCTCGAGCAAACACTACACGAGCATTACTTCAATAATTTAAATCAGTTATGATTTGTTTGGAGAAAATTATTGATTTAAGGCACGATCATGAAGAGGTAACTACAGCTGCAGAACTTTTATTTGATCATTTTGATTTTCAATTTTTAGTCACTTTAGTTTTCTGGGACGACGTTTTACAGATCGTACACCAATTTGTCACAAAAACGTGAAATTGACCTGTTTCTAGTAGTAAATTGTATTAAAAAGTCTAAGGAACCGTTAAGCTCGTTAAGGCTCGATGCGTATTTTGACAGCCTTCTTCAATCTGCAAAATTCAAATGGATTCAGTGTGAAATGGATGAAGATAGAAAAAACTTTTCATGTAGAAAACGCTAAAGATCATCACATCACAAATGTAAATGCTAGGTTTAAAATTGATGTTTTATACATTACACTTGATGCAAATTTAAAAAACTATGATATGCAAGAACTTGAAAAAAGCTGTAAAAAGTTGTGTTAAATTTACTTCGCCTTCCATATTCACAGAAATAATAAAATTTTCAGATAGTTATTTTACGCAGGAAACACCTTGCCCTAATAGGGGTGCATTGGCATATCTTGAATATTTGCTTGACCAAAAACTTGTAGACGAATTTCCTAACATGGAATTAATTTTAAAACTATTTAATTACACTGCCCATTAGAATAGCGAGTGCTGAAAGATCCGTAAGCATCTTAAGATGGTTAAAAAATTACCTAAGGAGTACAATGACTCATGCAAGAACGTCAGATCTGGCTATTCTAACAATGGAAAAAGATGTTTTAAGAAGCATTAATATAGACAATATTGTAAATAAATTTATGTTGTCAAAAGTTCGAAGAGGTATTACTTTATAAATGTTATTTAAATTATTTTTCTGAAGGTTTTGTTCCTATGTTAAACATTTTTTTAAACATATGTCAATTTGAGCATAACATTTGTTTTTAGTTCTCAAAAACCAAATATTTTAATTAAAAATGATTTAATGAAATGTAAAAACAGCTTATTGATTTTGTAACCAAAGTACACTTGAAAATTAGTATTTTAATAGATTTACAGTATTAAATATACTTACTTTTTTTATTTTTACCCTAAGTAAGTAAATTTTAGTAAATCACTTGGGGGCACCGATGTGACATCTTTCATACGGGCCTCTAGTATTTGTCATTGCACCGACCGTTTCAAGGGCTTAAAAACACGCTTGTTTTTCCTCCAGCAGTTTTATTCGAGAAAATCGAATTTTAAAGAATATTTAAACATTTTATTAAGCCGCCATTTTGTTTTGCCATATATGATTCGCATTTGTATTTTATCAGTTTATCAACTATAATCAACTACAAAATAGGAATAGAATATATAAAATAGGAATAACAACTATAAAATAGGAATATAGAATATATAAGAATAAAAGAAAATTTAATAATTTAATATTAATGTCACGTTTATTAACTCGTGAATACTGGAGTGTTATTAAGAGTGTACTTAAAAAAATTGTATATTTAAATTACATTTACATAATTGTAGATATCAATTAATCATGTAACAATACTTAACCAAATATAACTCTGATAGATTATATAATTATTTAAATATTTTAAACCGACTTCAAAAAAGGAGGAGGTTCTCAATTCGACCTGAAGTTTTTTTTTATGTTTGTTCGCGCATATTGTCTAAACGGCTTGGCCGATTTTGATGAGATGAGTTTTGAGAAAAGCCAAATTGTAGAGGACGTTTCTCAGGTGGTTACATATATTTTGATTTGAAATCCGTTTTTTTTTTTGTAATAATAACATACAAAAACACATGTATAAGAGCGATAAAGGCAGCGAATTTTATAATTAAATTTACATTTTTTTAAATACCTTTTTCGAACTAAAACATTGAGGTGTGTAATAGACATACAACCCCATTTGCTAAAAGATATCTCTTTTGTTATCCCGTTATGTATACAGGGTGACCATGAAAATGTACAACCTCATAATCAAGTATTTTACTTGACATTTTCCAAAAATGAACATTCGGTATGAATAAAACGTTATTATCTGACTACCCTTATTATAATTTTTAACCGATTTTAAAAATGGAAGAAGTTATCAGTTTGACCCTATATATTTTTTTTATGTTTGTACATCGATTACTCTGCGATGATTTGACCAATATGGATGAAATTTTCAAGGGAAAATATTCAGGATTTTGCCAGAGTGGTCCCATAGCTCACATATTAAAAAAATGTTTTAAAATAACGGAATGGCGGCCATTTTGTTATTTTTTTTTTCTCTGCGATGATTTGACCAATATGGATAAAATTTTCAAGGGAAAATATTCAGGATTTTGCCAGAGTGGTCCCATAGCTCACATATTAAAAAAATGGTTTTAAAATAGCGGAATGGCGGCCATTTTGTTGTTTTTTTTTTCTATGTTTATTCATCAATTACTCCGCGATGATTTGACCAATTTGGATGAAATTTTCAGGGAACATTTAGGATATGGCCGGAGTAGTCCCATAGCAAGCATGTTTAAAAAATGGCGGAATGGAGGCCATTTCGTTGTTTTTTTTTTATGTACATCAATTACTCCGCGATTGTTTGACCAATTTAGATGAAATTTTCAGGGGTTATTCAGGATATTGCCGGAGCATAGCAGGAATATTAAAGAAATGGCGAAATGGGGCCATTTTGTTATGCGTCAAGATATATTGCAAGATGTTTTTTAATATTCTACTCTCGCGTTTTGATTCTACGTATTCACCATTATATCAGGAAAAAAATATTATGCAGCGGACCATTTGTTAAACCTGATTTTTACAATAAAACTCGCATTACAACTGTATCAGAAACTGACGGAGCAGAGGTGGCGAATGTATGGCAAATGGAAGTAGGCTATCTTGTATATAATCGTTGAGGGGATATAGCTTGTATGTCATAACGCGCGGAGCACAATGGACCTTCAGCATTCGTTTTACGTAAAAACTAACTTACAAAACGAAACTTAAAAAGGAAGTACACATTTGTGGTAGAAAAATGGATGATCATTTTAATGATGTAACTAAATATAACTCTTTATATTTCAAAAAAGGTATGTAACAAAAAAACAGAAAATACAGAAAGAAAAATTAAGTTTGACGTAAATGGATAGAAACGAATGAATTCATTGTGTTCTGCTCTTAAACCCTCTTAGTAAAGCCATTTAACAGAAAAGCACCGGCATTTGGCAAACTGCGCAGGCGCAAAGAACAGAAATTACATTTATATACTTGATAAATTCGTTTGCAATTAACAATGATCGAAAAAATGCAAACAAAACATTTTCCTATTTCATATTATTTTATAGACGAAAACGTTTTTTTTTCTGTGGTTTTGATGCTAAAATTCGGTGAAATATTTATAGTGAGTCTGTCTAATACACGAACTTATACCATCAAATTAAGAGATTATGGAATCAATGTTACACAGAAATTCCCAAAGCGAAAGCTTGAATTATATATTGAGAGATATTTATAAAACATCAAATTCAGTTTTTTGTAATATATTATGTTGGACCTAAAGAAAAATTTAAGGGCAATGGCTTCCCGCCTAAACTATGCCTGCTGCCCAGTGAAAACTAATTTAAAATTTGCACATTCATTCTTTAGGTATATTCTAATTTGTATTTCATTTATGGATATTTAGGAATTTGTAATACTTTGAAAATACCTTTTAATGTTATTTATTTTATGCATAGTTATCGGGTACCTACTCAGTTGGTAGGAAGTAAATTTTTTATCCATCAATTTTAAAAATTGTTTATTCTCCTTTGCTTGCATTGCACAGAAAACAGAAAATCGTTTTTGGTGAAGGAATTTTTGTTTAATTCCCCGAATCTTTAGTTTAAGACCATTACATATATATATATATATATATATATATATATATATATATACATATATCTTCACAACTTCGGGCAGAGTAGGGTTGACAACCCTTCCGATTTAGGCGGGAGTCTCCCACTTTTTATATACATCTCCCGCCTCCTGTCGAATGGTTCAAAACTCCTGCTTTTTAGGAGAAATAATAAACATCAGTTACAACAATGAATGAAGGCGCAAAGAGAAATTATAATTTAACCAGTTTCGTCCATGTAACTACCAAATAAACCTTGATGAAAGCCTATAGTTGGGTGACTTCACTTCACAAGTGTGTCGGCTAACAAGTTGAGGACCTTTTTTTTTGCTTTACAATTTATTTTGGAGGACGATATCCTTCATTCCGAAGGAACGGAACTACCCTTCCGCTTTCAATTTCTGCAGATCTGGCAACCTTAAGTCAGAGTCCTTAAAGTCGGCTTCAAAATGTAAATACAATAATTTTTTCGGCTTGCGAATTTACGAGGTGAGCACATTTTCAGGCTTGATTAGTTTTATTCCCTTAAACCACTAGCCTTAATTATTAATTGTGTAGAAACTAACAATAAAATAAGAATTAATCCTAGTTCTGGTTAATAGAATAAAATTATCATTGAAAAAGCTATAAAAGGCAAAAGATAGGTTAGAATTAGATTAAAAAGTGTATGAGTGTCCCTGAAAGGCGAATTGTCAGTCTCCCAATAACGGTGCTGATGTTATAATGATTGATAAGGAATCACAAGAAATAAGACATAATATTCGAAATAATTTGAATACTAAACCTAAAAGTATTAATAAATATAATCCTGATAGTACAGATCCATAAATTGTCATACAATCCAACAAAATTGATAAAAATATCGAAAATGTACATCCAGTAGCTCTTGCAAGGGAATTAAGTAAATTGTATATACCTGATAGGTAGGTAACTTAAGAAAAGGAACAAATAAAATTATCATTGAATTTAAAAATCCACAATCGGCGAATCATTTTCTAAATAACACAGAATTATTATATAAAGGTCTTGAACTTTTTATCCCAGATTACAATGTAAGTTGTAACGGCGTTATTAAGGGAATTTTCAAGGAAATCACTGTAATAGCCCTAATCATGAGGCTACTGCGGTGTCCCAGGTAAAACAAAAGAAGCGAAAATATTATCCGCTAGTGGATATGACATAGACGCTCACAATCAATGCCTATTCCCTTCCTCAAGTAGGGCCACAACTCTTCTATTATTAGGGTTTGAGTCACAAAATTTTGAGGCTATGAATCAGTTAGAGCAGAAGGTCAAAATTTTCAAAATAGGATATCAGATATAAACCAATTCTTAAATAAATTTAGAGAAGTTTCTAACACGGATAGGGTATTAGCCGAGGATTCTCTCGACTTAAAAAACCTTATCTAGTTAATCGTTTAAATTGGACGGACATGATCTAAAAATAATACAGTGGAACATAAGAAGTATATGTTCAAATAACCATAATTTTAGAACCTTAGTTAATGAAATAGAACCAAATTTAATTGCCCTTAATGAGACATGGATAACCCTAGGATAAATATTAAATTTAGTAAATATAACATGATTAGACAGGATAGAGAGGATGGAAAAGGTGGAATAGCATTCTTGGTTAAAACAACTTAGAGTATCAGATGCCAAATATCAATACCAATTATTTACCACTAAATGTACAAGTACTTGTAATCCATTTAAATCAATATAATTGTTATGTAATTAATATGCACATTCCACCAAGAATTAATATGAACCAATTTATATGGAAAAGATTTATCAACTCTATTCCTAGAATTCTAGTGGGTGACCTAAATGGAGATCATCCCAATTGGGGTAACAATAATATAGATAAACTGGGTGAAAATATATATAAGTCTCTTGAAAACCTAGACTTTATTATACTCAACAATTGTACCAATACCAGACGAAATGCTCCTGATCAAAATATTTCGGCGGTAGACTTAACAATCATATCCAGTTTATTAGCACGGAAATCTAGTTGGCAGGTCCTAGATGATAGTGACCATTAGCCAATTTTGATTACAGGCCTTAGCAGCTAATTCTATAACCATTAATTTTACAAAAAAACATATTATGAAGAAAGCCAACTGCTTATCATGATAAAATTCATATCGCTATTTCAAATGATTACCAAGATTTCGAATTAATTATCAATAATGTGAGAGAGGAGACTATACCTTGGAGTAAACCTTCAACCAATTAAAAAAAATTAAGATTACACAGTGTTGGGATAAATCTTGTACATACGCACCTAATATAAGGAAAGCAATACTGCATAAATATAAACAGCCTTCCCTTTCTAATGTTTTAAAAGTCAAATACATTTTGGCAAAGACTCATAAATATTTCAAATCAAAAAAACGTTCTAGTTTTAGACAATTTTGTTCCAACATTAATCGGAATACCCCCATATCTAAAGTTTGAAAGACAGTTAAAACTTTCTCAGGGATTTTCATTAAAAAGAACACAAAGTAATGTCCACCCAGTCTGACCAATAATTTTAAATTAAAACCCCAGGAATCAGAAATAGATAAGTTTACATTATTGGAACTAACTGGCGTCTTAAGAAATAAAAAGGATCCTGCCCCTGGATTGGACCAAATATCACATTCAATGCTCAAATTCTTACAAAAAGTGGGACTAACTGCTTTAATGAATATATTTAACAACCTGTTACTGGGGGTTAATATACCAACAAAACTAAAATATAACCTTATATACCCTGTTCATAAAATAGATAAAATGCTCACAAACCAAAATAGTTATAGAACCATTGCTCTTTCTCAATGTGTAACTAAAACTTTAGAATCAATAACTAAAACCCGCATAGAATGGATCATGGAGAAGTTAAAATTCCCACCGTTTCAAATTGGATTTAGAAGAGGTAAAGGATGTTTGGATGCCCTGGCTATTGTTACAACAATTATACAATCTCCATTTAGCAAAAAGCATTTCACATTAGCTACATTCTTAGATATAGCCTCTGCTTATTATCATGTTGACATAAATAAATTATACAATGTTTTACTTTCCTCCAAAATTCCCATAAGCATATGCGGTTTAATATTCCAATTATTACATGATAGGCAAATCTTCATTAAATCTAGAAATGGATCTATCCACAGCCCATTAGTCGCCACAAGAGGCCTCGTTCAAGGATCACCTCTAAGCCCAATTATTTTTAATATCTATACTAGGAAGCTTCTTATATGTTTCCCCATAACATTAAAATCATACAATACGCTGATGATTTTAAATTACTTGTTAGTGGGAAGAATATCCCTGAATAAATATTTCAAACGAAATGTGACTATAATAGACTAAAGAAATATTTTAAAGACCTTAATTTTCAACTATCTCCAGAAAATTCGTCGGCAATTGTCTTTAGACCAGGCCACGCACAAAATCCCATCCAACAAATATTTTATGATAAATCAATTGTAATATGGAAAAAGGAGGTTAAATATCTAGGTGTTATTTTTACTGAAAATCTAAAATGGGAGAAATATATAAAACACAAAATCAATAAGCCATAAAAAGGTTTCAACATAATGAGAGCAATAAGTAAAGTTTGGTGAGTAGCTGACCCAATCACACTTAGCCATTTATATAGAAGATTAATTAGATCTCATTTTGATTATGGCTTTTTTATTTAAATATTAAACCCAGTCTCAAAAAATGCATTTAAGAAATTAGACTCACTACAATTTCAAGCACGTAGAATAATTACTGGATGCCTGAGATACACAACCTCTAATACACTTTTAGCAGAATGTAGTGAACCATCATTCGAATGGAGGCGAAAATGGCTGCTATCAATCATGGTCATAAATATACTGCAGGAATTGCATGCAAATTTGGTAACTCAATAAAGAGGCTATTGGACTAATAAACAAGTACTTTACTTAGTTCAAGCATTTCAAGATGTCAAAGATTTTAGAGAATAAATGCATACATATAACATTAATACTTTATTTGAATATAGTTATGATTATTACATCTCTGAGATATCTATCGTAGACATGAAACTAAATAAGCATGGGAACTATATAAGACAGGAATATCAGGCCGAGTTCAAATTAACTAGGTATTCGTGGTTTTTTACAGATGCGTCATTTAACTCCACAACTCATACTGCAGGCTTTGGTATGCACTCACCAACGCACCAAAGCACCAAATGAATTTTTCGTCTAAACCTCTCGATAATACACTAATCTGTACTGGTGAAATGGTTGCTATACATAAGGCAGTAGTTTGGAAAAAGACATAAAAAAAGCAGTCATATGTAGCGATTCAAGAAGCGCCATAGATAAAATCTCTAGCTCTTCAATAAAAAAAAAAGATTGCATTTTCTGGCTTATATGACCAAACAACTTATTTTAGAAACCAATGCAAATGGATTTTAGATTAAATTATCTTAGATTCCTAGACATTCAGGAATTAAAGGTAATGAGATGGCTGACACATTAGCTAACATAGGCAGAAATGGTATATCCATTACCAGTTCCCTTTGACTCCACAGACATAACAACCATATGCAGGCAGATGTTTTTTGAAGACTGGAAAAGACAATGGAAGGATAGTGTTGAGTAGGAAGTGAAAGATTTTAAGAATTTAACGTTACATTAACTATTTATTCAACTTGTTACAAAATTTCAGTTGTAAGGTTACAAAGTCGTACGTAAAGCAGACTTAATGTAGGATTTCAACTTGGGTTTGGTGGGGATTGCGAAGCTGGCGCGCACTGATTCTAGCACAGGACCGTAATTAGTTTTGTCACAATATAAAGTCCCCCCCTTGAAAGCCTGTAGGGTTTTAAAGAATGTCCAAGATAAACCGATAAGTACACCAAACACAATTATTGTTCAGTTTGATTCGGTAAAACACAAAGTTTTATTACCGGTGGTTTAATCTCACTAGAAACAGTTTTGATAGTCACAGTGAGGATTATTCCGCCTTTCCCAGCAAATGTCTTTAAAACTCTGACTATTTGCCATTTGAGGGGTGGAAGGCCATCTTCCTTAACTAGGACTAAAACACTAGGTCGTATTAACTGTTAAACGTTTTTCTTCCATTTGACTAGTTGCTGAAGATGTGAGATGTATTCCTTTGCCCACCTCGACCAAAAATGTTGAAGAAGTCTTTGCAATCTTGACAGGTGGTTTTCCTTTACTTCAAGTAATGAGCGGTCTGGTAATATTAGTTAAGGGTTCACCGATGAACAGGTGGGCTGGTGTGATTGCGTTGAAGTCACTAGGGTCTTGTGTTGAGGCAAGCCTCTATTTGGTAAAGTAGCGTACAAAATTCTTCGAAAGTTAAAGACGCGTCACCAATTACACGTTGCAAATGACATTTAACAGATTTGACACCTGATTCCCAAATGCCTCCGAAATGGGAAGCACGAGTCGGAATAAAATTCTATTGAATTTCTTCGCTTGACAGATCCCGAGCAATAGTCTCGCGTATCTCAAAAATTTACTAATTTCATTGTTTGCGCCCACAAAGGTAGTGCCATTATCTGAATAAATTTCCGAGCATTTATCACGTCGAGCCATAAAACGCCGCAACGCTGCTAAGAAGCATTCGGTAGTTAACTCGCTGACAACTTCTAGATGTACTGCTTTACTCACAAAGCCTACAAAAAGTGAAATATAGGCCTTTGTAGTTTTAAAGTTGCGATCCTTTATATCACGTAATAAAAAGGTGCCAGCATAGTCAAAGCCAGAAACGGAAAAGGGTCGAATGGGTGTAACTCGTGAAGTAGGAAGGTTGCCCATCAGGTATTTTCTGGCTTATGGTTGAATCTAAAACACCGTACACAATCATGGTCAACCTTTTTTACTAGACTACGTCCAGAAAGAGGCCAGAATCTTTCTCTCAAAGAGGCAAGAAGTGCTTGTGGACCAGCGTGTAGAAGTCTGAAATGTTCATCTTGAACAATTAAGGTTGTAAGATGGTGTTTTGCGGGTAGTATAATTGAATGTTTCTTAGAAAATGTAAAATTTGAATTTTGTAATCGTCCACCAAAGAGAATTAAGTGAGTGTCTTTATCAATAAATGAGCTTAAACCTAGAAGTTTATTTTTATTTGAAAGTTTTCCATTTTGTGAGAGTGATTGACAGTCCTCAGAAAAATAATTTTGCTGAGCGATTTTAATAAGGAAATTAAGTGACTTGTTTAGTTCATCAGTCGTTAAAGTACCAGTTTGGCGAAGATCTTTTGGTTCGGAAATGTTATTAATGAAACGAAGAACGTATGCAAATATTCTTTTTAATTTTGTCAAAGAAGAATATTTGGTTATTTCGTCAAAAGGAAAGTTTAAAGTAAGTAAATTCAATAATTTTTTGGATGTGTTTGGAAGCTCACTAAAGTCTAAGAACTTGGATTCATGGACGTAAGAAGGCCATTTACTTTCATGAGATCTAAGCCAAGTAGGACCATGAAACCAATTTTCAGAATTCAGCAAAGTTGAAGGATTTACTCCTCTAGATAGTAAATCGGCTGGATTAGCCAATGTGTTAATATATTTCCAAGACTCGGGCTTGGATAATCCTTGAATCTGAGAAATCCTATTAGCCACAAAAGTTTTTAATAAATGAGATGAAGGGTGAATCCAAACAATCGTTGAGTCAGACCAATAAGTTAAGGAATCAAAGGTAATGTGCAAGGAAGAAATTACTTTGCCAGCTAGTTCTGCGAGCAAGAGAGCGCCACAAAGTTCAAGCCTCGGTATAGTAATAAACTTTAGTGGGGCTACTCGTGTCTTGACACAGCAAAGGTTAGAAGTATAGTTACCAAAGGAGTCAGTACAACGGATGTAAATGCATGCACCATAATCTGATTGCGAACCATCCCAAAAACCCTGTATCTCTATAGATACTGGGTTGATATAAAAATATGCCTAGGTATTTGAATGTTGTTAAGTTTTAATAATTCAGAACGGTAAGTACTCCAAAGAGTGTGTAAATTTGTAAGAATTGATTCATCCCAGGATATTTTTAATTTCCACAGCTCTTGTAAAATTATCTTAGCAGTAATGGTAACCCAAAGGATCAAATATTTGTGCAGCACAGGAAAGAATGTGGTGTTTAGTTACTTTGGATGTGTGATTAGAAATATTTATAGAATATTGTAAGAGATCCTTGGAAGGATTCCAAAATAGTCCTAAAGTTTTGTTGTGTTCTTCCTGGCCAATTTGTAAAGTTGGAGAATCAGAATTTTGTGTTGAGATGTTATTTGACATCCATTTCCTTAAGGGAAAACCATATTTAAGTAGGAGTTCGAAAAGATCAATTTTTATGTCATTTAGTTCGGCAAATGTATCACAACCAGTTAACAAATCAGCTACATAAAAGTCGTGTAGAATGATTGAGGCTAGTTTTGGTTGATAATCAATGTGACGATATCCAACCTCGTGAAGAGCTCTGGCGGAAGCCAACCGAAGCAGTCCCGTAAGTGACGGTGTTAAGAGTATATGTAGAAACATCTTCATCGGGGTTAAATCGCCAAAGAATTTTTGTAAGTGTCTGTTCGTCCTTTATGAGTACCTGCCTGTACATTTTTGTTATGTCAGCTCTGAGAACAAAGTTTTGTTTTCGAAAACGTATTAAGATTCAAAACAAATTATCCTGAATGTTAGGTTCAACCATCATTATGTCATTAACCAAATAACCAGAAGTAGTTTTGGAAAAGCCGTAAAAAGCAACTCGAAGTTTAGTGGTTGTCGATGATTCTTTGAAGACACAGTGGTGTGGTAGAAAGAAACCAGAAGAGTCATTCTGGTCGTCAGAAAAAGACATGTGTCCAAGTTCAAAATATTCAGTCATAAATTTGTGGTATTGAGATTTCAAATCCAAGTTTTTGTCGAGTTTACGTTCTAAATTAAGAAAACGATTCATAGCAGTGGTTTTTGAATCACCCAAAACCGATAGTGATAGTTTAAGAGGAATAGAGACAAAAAATGACCATCAGAATTTTGAGTAATATTTTGTTTAAAGTGATTTTCACAGTTTTTCTTCTTCTGAAAGGTATTTTATTTTAGGTGTAAGTGTAATTTTGTGTGGAATATTAAGTAAGTTAGAGTCAAAATACATGTAGGGTAAATTTCCAGTAATATGAGGCAAAACTAATCCACATATATTTCTTTCAAAATTGTTGATAGTAGATTTAAACGTAATATTCACAAGTGAATTGACCTTGTGATCTGATTAATAGCAAAAACATTAAAATCGGTTTTTTGTGTGGGCAATTGTAAAATTTTGCAAATTCGTTCAGAAGCAAGCAAAATTGGATCGGCTACCATTGTCTAGTAAAATTCTATAGTCGTGTAGTTTACCAAATCTGTCAAACACTTTGACAAAAGCTATAGAAAATAGTACTTGTGGTTTAACAGAAACATTAGAGTGATAAGAAAACGAATTTTTTTGTAAAGTTTGTGACTTAGAAGAGTGTGTGTCAAGATCCGTTTTTTGTGTTGTTTAAAGTGGGAGAACTGTCAAAGGTGTTAGTTTCAAAATGCAGTAGTGTGTGGTGAATTTTAGCACACTTTCTGCATCCAGAAGATTTGCACTCCTTTGTATAGTGGTTATTGCAAAGACAGTTAATGCATAAACGTAGACATTTAGCTGAATTTAACCTATTAAAAGGGTTATATATATATATATATATATATATATATATATATATATATATATATATATATATATATATATATATATATATATATATATATATATATATATATATATATATATATATATATATATATATATATATATATATATATATATATATATATATATATATATATATATATATATTATATATATATATATATATATATATATATATATATATATATATATATATATATATATATATATATACGTTTAATAAAATAAGGACAGTTATAAATTGTGGGTTCTTTATTACATAAAATACATTTTTTTCCTTAAAAACCTTTGAAGGAGCAGGATGTTGTTGTCAGCACTGATGGCCATGAACTCTAGAACGCGGCATCTGTCCTTCAAAACAAAAAAATCCAGTAGATCATCTGTAGAGGGTAACTTACATGAACTATTTCTCGTTTTCCATGCACGTCTTGTTGTATTGTCAAATTTCGAAGAAGTTAAATACACAATAAGATCATCCTATTTATCATTAGGACACCCTAGCCCTTCCAAAGACGTAAATGTGCCTTAATATGGTTATTCACCAATAATGGTTTATTTTCAAACCGTTCACTCAAAAGGTTCCAAGCAGCGTTGTAGTTATCGCAAACTTGTAAGGATTTAATAGTTTCAATGGCGGTACCTCCCAATGATAAAAATAAATGAATAATGAAATGTCTGCACGTTGGTAAGTTTAATGTTTTCGTGAATAATCGGTATCACTTGCTTGTAAACTGCGACCATCATCGTCACTGTCGTGAGAAATACGAGAATCTATAAATTGTTTGACCTCGGCGGTAATTTGGTAAAAATCGTCCTCAAATGCTTCCCTTTCGAGAGCATGTACCGTAGAGTAACTTTTTTCAAAGTCAGGGGCAGCAGTTTCTATCAGCAATTGAGTCTCGTTAAATTGCTCCAAAATTAGTTCGACATTGGTTAAGATTTTGCAAATCTACTAAATTGACAGATTGAGTGTCCTTTTTTTTGTTAAAATGATTTTTAAAACGGATCAAAGCACTCTTTGTAAAAGTTCGTTTAACTTTGTTTGAATCAGCCATTGTAAAAATATTAAAAAAAATATTATTTAGGTAAATCAAAATGAAATGTAGGTAACTATATAAATGTCGCAAAAGTTTTGTAAACAGCTCAAAAATATTTGTATATGTAGAATAAATATTCAAATAGGTACGTAAACGTTCAAAAATTGGCGTAAATGTGAATGGCAAAAAGTGAATAAATGTATGCCTCGGTGGATAAAATAGCAAATGTTTGCGTCAAAAAGGTGTGTAGCAAAACGTAAAGGTAAATATTTGCTTTATTCGTAATGTAAAATACAATAAAACATGCAGGAATGCCAAAAAAATGTCAAAGGGCATACAAAATTAACAAATGTTTATTTAAAATTCACAAAGTTATCAATAAAAATCAAGTGAAACGTGTAATTTAAAAAATTATGTAAAGTCAATGAAGTAATGCTAAAGCCAAAAAATTTTAACGTAAAATGTTTAAAATTAAATAAAGAAACCCAAATAGAAGCCTTTAAGCCAAATAAATAGAACGGACAGACCTGCATTCCCCAAACAGCTTGTAAATCTCCAGCTCCTCGAAGATGATGCCCATCCGCTGGGAGTAAACAGGCAAAACACAGCGCCACAACTTCGTCGAGGTGGTGTCAATGGAAGCTTCCCGAACGATAAAAGTTGCAACTGCGTCGTACCAGGTGAGAGCGGCAAACATCTTTTATGGTGTAATAAATTCAAATGCTAATATTTCTTTAAATAATTCGGCTCGAAGAACCATGTTTAGTAGGAAGTGAAAGATTTTAAGAATTTTACGTTACATTAACTATTTATTTAACTTACAAAATTTCAGCTGTAAGGTTACAAAGTCGTACGTAAAAAATATGAGTCCCTGTGCAGCAGTTCACTCTGCCAACGTTGTTGAAACACTGACTCTAGCGCGTGCGGCAACAGCGAGCGCGGAGCGAGAGTCATCACGTAGCAGACTTAATGTAAGGTTTCGACCTTGGTTTGGTGGGAAATGCGAAGCGGACGCGCACTGATTCTAGCACAGAACCGTAATTAGTTTTGTCACAATAGATAGCTTAAGACAAAAGGGCTCTTTGTAATGGGTGTTTTTTTTAGAGGTATAGAACTTTGAAATTAAATAAAACACATAAATATCACTAATAGGCCATCGTATTTATTTTTTTGAAATGGTTATTGTATGCCATTAGTGCTTAAATATGATTTGGGGCATATGGCCGCCACGGCTGGCTCGAACCAAACGTAATCTGGAAGTCCAATTGTCGACCACTTTTTCAAGCAGCAGAGGTCTTATATCGCCAATAACGCGTCGTATGTTGGCTTCCAGATGTTCCAACGTCGGTGGTTCATCAGAGTAGACTAGTGATTTGACATACCCCCATAGAAAATAATCCATAGGTGTGAGATCACACGACCGT
Organism: Kuschelorhynchus macadamiae; assembly: GCA_030620095.1. Taxonomy (NCBI): domain Eukaryota; kingdom Metazoa; phylum Arthropoda; class Insecta; order Coleoptera; family Curculionidae; genus Kuschelorhynchus; species Kuschelorhynchus macadamiae. The sequence goes on from JAUTXW010000750.1 coordinate 178,145, forward strand.
GGAGGCCAATTAACGGGTCCGTTACGTGAAATTATGCGGGTATCAAATGTTTCCTGCAATAAATTGATGGTCTCGCGCGCTGTATGACATGTTGCACCATCTTGTTGGAATCAAAGCGTCTCCGGATTATTGTTATTTAACTGGGGAAGGAAAAAGTCAGTTATCATTGATCTATAGCGCTCTCCATTGACTGTAACATTCTGGCCGTCCTCATCTTTGAAAAAATATGGGCCAATGATTCCACCAGCCCATAAAGCACACCAAACAGTGAGCTTCTGTGGATGTAACGGAGTCTCAATAAATGCTTCCGGGTTTTCCCCACTCCAAATCCGGCAGTTTTGCTTGTTTACATATCCGTTGAGCCAAAAATGAGCCTCATCGCTAAACAATATTTTTTTATGGAAATCAGGGTCAACTGCAATCTTATTTTCGGCCCATTCACCGAACGTACGACGAAGATGATGGTCACGTGGCTTCAGCTCTTGCACGAGCTGGATCTTGTAAGGTCGTAAACCAAGATCCTTGCGCAAAATCTTCCATAAAGTAGACGGGCACAGCCGCAATTGTTGTGCACGATGGCGAATCGACTCATTCGGGTCGTCCTGAACACTACGATCCACAGCAGCAATAACTTCTTCGGTGCGCACTGTACGACGTCTCTGCGGATGCACATTATCAACTAGAGTATGCGTGGTTCGAAAACGATGCATGGTTATTCGGATAACTTGCTCGGATGGACGATTATGTCGACCGTAAAATGGTCGTAGCGCACGATAGGTTTCGCGAACTGAACCACGATTTTCAAAATAAATTTGCACAATTTGCAAGCGTTGTTCCGGCGTAAGTCTATTCATGATGAAATGGCAAACAATACTGAGCACAAACCACCTGTCGTCGCTCAAATTGACATTCACTAAAAGCGGTGTTGCCAAATCAAAAAACAAACCTCTAAAAAAAACACCCATTATAAAGAGATTCAAGAAGATTTTTCCACAAAACCATGGTTCGCTAAATTAACATTGACAGGCAACATATCACCACAATAATCCGGATGAGAACTGAACACTGTTGTACACCTGAACATCTAAGGTATGAGTCGTCGGTACGCTTGTTTATACTCCGTCGAAATAAACCTCCTTATATATTAGAAAATCAGTTACGGCCTGGTAACGTTAGTGAATCTTTAGCGGTAGAATGTCCCGAAAGCTGGTGACAAAAACTGCAAGACTTTTGTAATGGCTCATGTTGAAATATGATGTAGTGTTAAAGGTATACATGAGTCAGCACCCACTCGCAAGCTCAGATGGTGGGTGCGCTTGATGTATGTCCTATTGGCTAAAAACTATTGGGTTTGTTTCCTAATCGAGCATTGATGTCTCCAATTTTTGTTTTTTTTTCTACAGTGGCTTTATGTTACTGTACTTTTTTCCTTTCTATGGCGCCATCTTTACCCAAATATTTTTTTCACAGTTCGACAGGGCGATTAAGATTTATCGCTCACCTAAAGCATGCTATCTCACTTCGTTAAAGCAAAAAACTATTCTCAGAACGGTGCGGCCAATCGTCGCCAAATTTTTTTAAAATGCTTATGACAGCAACTTGCATTAGTTCCTGTCCAAAATTGATCGGTTTGAAAAATGACGATTGACAAGGAATTTTTGACAATGACAGGTGATATTGTCAAATGATATGTGACACGTGATTAGTTAGCGCTTGCGCAGATCTCAATGATGCCCACATGGAAGAAAAATGCCTGACGTCAGAGATACCGAGATAAGAACCTCCATAGATGGACGGTGGTCTCAAAAGCGCTCCGAGCAGTCACTCGCGCTTTATATCTGCAATTCGAGTGACCGCTGACTAAGTCTGTTCCATTAAACTGATATCTGACTGCCTTTTCTTTAATTATATGTAATAATTAAGTAGTAAACAAATTTTCAGCCATTAGAAAACACTTGTAATGACATCATTACTAAGACAAATTATGTGACGTGCTTGCCGCGTCCCACAATCATGTATAGTACAAAAGAGCGAGAAAATGGTCATTTGTCAAAACTGTCATTTTTGGGCAGGAACCGATGAAGTGATAAAAGATGATGTCACAGGCATTTTAAAAAGTTTGGTGTCGATCGGCCGCCGCGTTCCTGATATATAGTTTTTTGCCATTAGGACTTTAACGAAGTGCTGTAGCAGGTTATGATATGAGTCAGCGGTAGATCTTAACCCTCTCTATCGATCAACCAAAAAATATTTGGAAAAATATATAAAATGGCGCGTAAGAAGAGAAAAAAATTGCGAGTCATTAATGCTCGATTAGAAAACAATTCCAATTGTTTTTAAACGTTAGGACATACTTTCTAGCCCGTCGGCGCCAAGTATCCCAACACTTGATCTGCTGACTGAGTTACTAGATAGTAAATACTAGTTTCATTTTTATAATTAGTTACCTAGATATAGTTTGTACCAGCAAAAACTATTTTGTTAATAAATTCTGTTGTTTTTATCATCTGAAGAATATTTATTTACGTTTTTATATTTATATGATTTGTTACTATTAGGTAGATATTTTCCACTTTGTTCCTATTCCAATTATTATTGACATATTTTTAGTAAGCTTTGTGTTTTTTATTTTATGTATTCTTGTTTTTTTCTAATTCTGTTATGCCTGTTTTGTCTAATGAAAAAACAAAGGCTTTAAATTTAAAGTCATTACTAACTTAAAGATGCCAGAAAACAATTTTACTTTTATTTACACTTACATTATGTAAATGTTTTATTATATCTGATATTAAATATAACAAAATTATCTAAGTTGAAAAAAATTGATATTTACAAGCTTTTGATTCGCCGCTGGTTATTGTGTCAAAATAAAATAGCTATAATTCATTCACTCGGCTCATGATTATAATACATAATAACGTTTACTTTTTGTTCCATCCGGATATCTGATAGGCGAAATTAATACAGAACACCTATTACGCATTAATAAATTCGTACTCCACCGTCGCCGCCCATTTTGCACACAGTCGGAATACAGTCCGGATACTGAAAAAGATATGGCGCGATGTTGCCCATGGTAATTCCGGAATAATTTTAAAGTATTCGGATTAATCCGGATATTTTTATATTGGTATTCGAAGGATATTTCAATCCGTATATTACATCACTAATCGGTGAGCAGCGATGTCAGTCCTAGTACTTCTACTGATGTTTCGGTGGTAGAGCTACCGCTTTTTTAACATGACTAATTCTTATATTTTTTCTCCATGCCTGAGACATCTTCGGGGAAAAACTTAAAATGAAAACATTTTTTTTAATCGCCATTTATTTTATTGTTCGTTCACAATTTCAATGTGGGAAACCAAAAAAAAATGACAATTAACTGGTGTCTAGTGTCTATCGATTTTTTGGGTATATTTTTTGGCCAATATACCGATTTTATGACTAGAGGTGATGGCAGCACTGTCGGTTAGTCATTTGTCAAATGTCAATCAGTCATAGTCAATCAAGACCCATTAACTCTATAGGTTGCCTCGAGCGATCTTGACCTATCCCAACTCAGTGTGAGCGGTCTACGTCACTCGGCGACCGTCTTGCTTTAGCACGGCATTGTCTGTATCTCTTCTATGTGCGTTTAATTACGTATATTAGCCTTTTTTTGTTCAAAATTTAAACTTTTTTGTTACAATAAATGCAGCCTTAGTTTATTATAATTTTAAATTTATGTTTAGAGATGTTGGTTCAAATTTTAACCAAGTTTTTTTGCTGAGTGCATTTCAAAAAGTTTGCATCGTATTTGATAAAATATGATGTATTTTTTTAATTCTTGTAAACATTTTTTTTATACAAGGTGCCCCAGTAGTGGATTTTCGGTTTTGGTGATAATGGTTAGAGATAGAGAAAAAGTATAAATATAAATATTAGTATATAGGATGACTTATATACCTACTTAAGTTGTTTTTCATATATGAAACCCCATATATTTTATTACATATTAAAATTCTACGTCTACTTTATATATTGTCCAGATGCCTAAGTTTGTTTCCGAGATATTAACCTTTAAAAACTGGGATTTTCAATTTTGAACAGCTGTAGAGTCTAAACTAAACGGTTCAGATTAGAACAAAACGGTTTACACTTTCCTGATTTAGTTTTTAATGGTCTACTATACATTTCTATGGGGACAGCTTACGTATATTATAAGCATTTTTCATATTTTATTAACTATAGGCATACTATTTGCAGTAAACAAAATTATTATCTCAAAAAATACTCTGAAAACACAGCCGACAACTATCGCAACGTCAGGGAGTGCAAAACCATTTGACTTGGTATTTGTAATTATGGGCATGTCCAGGTCCATATAGTGAAAACTCATCCTTTACAGTTACAGGTTAGAGGAAACTTTCTCAGGAAATAAAAAAAGTAATAATAATATTGTGTTAATTTTATGAAGTATATTTAAAAACCTAATATATTTAACTGGAATCAAATAAACAACTCAAACGTAAATTATAAATTCTCTCTGTAATCTAAGCTGCTAAAAAAAATAACATTATTTTTCTAACAGAGATTACCAGTTGAAATTATTAGTTATCTGTCAATTTGTGTTGCTTATACTGAGTGTAAATGAGAGAACTGAACTAATAATCATAATATGATTTATTATATACATTTAAATACCTTGTAAGACTCTGCAGCAGTTCCAGGTTGCAGTTTCCTCATAACTTGCCAATGCCGATATCGCTTCATTTGCTGTACAATGCATGCTCGTGCAATCGGACCGGGTTATTCGATTCCATGTTCGTCATTGTTCGTTTTCAATGACTCTGCCGACGGCCTACTAGATAGGTCGTAGCATTGTATATCGGTCGAAAGGATAGAGGTCGCTATTCAGTAAGATTTACATCTACCAGTACCGCTACCGGACTCAGGTCCGTTGATTAGTATCCCTTCGGACCGACCCATCTCGAGATACTAGACAGTACTGACCAAGAACCTTAAACCACACAGTATAGTTCCATCGGCGATTTATTAACGTCAGTTTCGGGCGTTATTTCCATAGGAGGATAATAAGGTTTAGCCTTTTGATGCTGTTATTTTGATTTTTAATGCAATAATTATATGAAATTTTGTTATATTATGTACTTGTGTGACAGGATGCCCCAAATCGTTACATAGAAATAAGCACTTTTCCGTAATTTAGGTACCTAAATTAGGAAAACCTAATTTAAAAAGTAAATAGGTAAAGTGATTCTCAAATAGGAAAGTAAAAAACATGATATTACGATGTTTTAATAATTGTTATTATTGTCATACTTATTTTTTCAAAATTAAAAAATAATTATTTTAGAGATTACAAAAAATACCTTAATATAACCACTTTTACAACGAAAATGGAAACGAAAAACCAAATAACTACAGAGGCTTCTGATACGTAAGTATAAATAACTTCTAGATTAATTAACAAGGTTGAGATTTCTATTAATACTAAAAATGCAACAATCCAGAGCAAAAATTAAAATTAAAAGTACCCGCTATATGTTAAAAGAAAACACAACTTGCCTGATAAATTAATAAAAAAATAACAAAGAATCCAAATGCATTTATAGCTACCATTTTTCTACTGCACCGGTGTACCCACTGTTTCTTCATAATAATTAATTTTGGAAACCTATGAATACATCTGGTAAGTGATTTTTGTAACTATTTTTGCAATTATATACAGCACACATATTCCCAGACATCGTTTTTTGTTATGTAGACTTCTACAGAAGTAAATATATCAGTTATAAAAGAAGTTTTAATTCTTTTCTTGGCTAATTACGTTTCACTATGCACGAACAACACTTTTTCAAACTTGTGTGACCTATTACAACTTGTAAAAACTAAAGAATATTGAAAAAATAATGCTTAAAAGGCAAATTTCTATTACAGAGCAATGTAACTAATACTAAATATTTAGACTGAGAAGGCCGGAGTACGTCACTAACCCGCTCATTGACCTTTACGGTCGGCTAGAAACGGCGAACGTTAGGCTTACGAGAAGTAACTATCCTGTGTAGTTTATGATTTTTGAGTACTGACTAGAGATGCGGATTTTCGGTACTTTTTGATTACTCGTTACTAACCGTTACTGAGTATTAAGTAATCATTTAATGTATTCGTTACTTTGATTACTGTCGTTAAAATCGTTACGTATGTATGTCTATGTAGTGGCACGAATACGAAATTGGTAGTATACAATGTTTTAAATGAATTGCAGTAAAAAAATCGTGATTTTTTGGGGGTGAACACTTAAAAAACCCATACAGAAAAAAGAAAACACAAACGGTACCGCTTTTTAAAGATAATAGGGAATATAATAAATTAAACAAACTGATTTCAACAAACTACTGACAACTAAAACACTGAATATTAGTATATTTAAAATTTCACAGAATGTTAAAAAATGTGTTGTAATGAAATGAGCTATAAAAAAATTATTATTAAATATATAAAAAATCGTTAAATTTTCTTTACCTGGAACGTCCCTCGTTATGGATCTTTTCTTTTATTAGGAACAGTAAAGTGTAACCCAATTTAGGTTGGCACATAGTCATTTATTATACTGCATTTTCAAACATTTTTATTCTACACCATTTTGTTGCGTCATATCGGAACCGTATCAATATTTTTCAGGTTTCTAACTATTCTACACTTAATTGTTGGGCATGATTAAATAAGTACAGTTTTCACACTAATTTTTTTAAGACCACCATTTTGTATCGCCAAGTTGAATTCGTCCCAATTAATCTTTGCATCACATTCAATTTTCGATATAAATTCTAAGTTAAAATTAAAGATAAAAAGTCAATTAAATAAGAAGATTTTTTACACTGATATTTTAGACATTTCATTTGGCTGCAATTTTGTTTCGCCGTCTTAACTTCGTATCACCAGTTTATCTCTATATCACAATTAATGGACGCCCAAAATTTAAAATTGATCTAATAAATAGTTTTTAGACTTGTTTTTTAAAAAAATTATTATGCCGCCCTTTTGTTTTGCTGTCTTGGATTCGTACCAAAATATTACATGTTGATTCCTGTAACACTTGACTTTTGTGCAAAGTGACACTACTGACAGTGACAGTAGAGTTTTTGGAATTTTATTTATTCGTTATCCTACTTTCATGTCATGTTAAAGTCTGTTTATTTGCAATTTATGAACGAACACTAAATTTTACTACGTTGATAGAGCTCTGGGCGTTTAACTCTGTATCAAACATTTCCAAAAGTTTTTGATTTACTACATGTTACATATAAACAAGATACATAGAGATTAAATTATCTCTGTTAACTTACTATCATGGCTAGTTCATCCAAATATAGTACAAACCAAGTCTGCTGTGTGTCACATCCAGATGCTCCATTGATTGAAGATTATAGAGCTGGTGATCAAATATGTTCTGAATGTGGACTAGTAGTTGGTGACAGGGTCATTGATGTTGGCTCAGAATGGAGAACATTTAGTAATGAGAAAAATGGAGTTGACCCGTCTCGTGTTGGTGGTCCGGAAAATCCGTTATTGGGGGGATCCGATTTAACAACAATGATTGGTCCAGGCAGAGGTGATGCAAGTTTTGATTCATTTGGCGTCGCCAGATATCAAAACCGCCGTGCAATGAATAGTTCAGATCGTGCTCTTATTAATGCATTTAAAGAAATTAATGCAATGGCAGATCGTATAAATTTACCCCGGACAATAGTAGATAGAGCTAATAATTTATTTAAACAGGTTCATGATGGGCGAAATCTTAAGGGGCGTTCAAATGATGCAATCGCTTCAGCATGTTTGTATATTGCTTGTCGACAAGAAGGAGTTCCACGTACATTCAAAGAAATTTGTGCGGTAAGCAAAATAAGCAAACGTGAAATAGGTCGGTGTTTTAAATTAATACTGAAAGCACTGGAAACATCAGTAGATCTCATCACTACAGGAGATTTTATGTCAAGATTTTGTTCAAACTTAGGATTACCAAATATGGTTCAAAGAGCAGCTACTCATATTGCAAGAAAGGCTGTGGAACTTGATATTGTACCTGGTCGATCACCAATATCAGTTGCAGCAGCTGCTATTTATATGGCTTCACAGGCATCAGAAGACAAAAGAAGTCAGAAAGAAATTGGAGATATTGCAGGTGTAGCAGATGTAACTATTAGACAATCTTATAAATTAATGTATCCACATGCAGTAAATCTTTTTCCTCCAGATTTTAAGTTTGCAACTCCTATAGACCAATTACCTCAAATGTAAGGTTATCAATACCAATTGTCTGAGGAGCCTAAAGTTCGACTGCATATTGTATAATTCATGATTGAATCAGTTATTTGGAAAAGGGCACATCTACTTAACAGTAGATTTTAGTAGGAGCGAAAAACATTTGGAAATGACATTTTTGTATGTGAGAAAGCTAATTACAATAAGTTTTAATGGATGTTTGAAAATATATAGCAAAAATATTTTTATATTTATTCATTTGTGGCCTTTTCCAAAGTTATTCAGAATAAAACATTAAACATGAAAATATAATACATTATTTGCTAGAAAAATATAGTTTAACATATTATTTAGTACCTTAAGTAAGCTTATGATAGCAAAGAATTTTCTTAACAATATTTAGAGTCTTCTTCAGCCATCTCTGCGGAGACTGCTGTTGTCCATATGTTGTCAAATATCATACTGTGAAATTCTTGGTTTTCTTTGGGAATATACTAGATTAAGGATTTCATATTAACTTTTTTTGTATTGATGGGGGTTTTGACAGTATATGACTCTTCAACAGGCAGATTCGCCCTAGACCTGTCAGGTTTTCTTAATGAGAAAGATGGCATACTGAACCCATCTATTCCGGGTGTTACAATTAACTCTATACAACAATAAACTCAAGTATATAAAAAACTAGAATTTTGAATTTTTGTTTTGAGAATGCGAACATAAAGACATTTAAATCTGCTCTGCAGCCAACTTCATACCACTTCTGGTTTAACTGGAAGTGATTACATTTTTTTTTTGTATATATATATATATATATATATATATATATATATATATATATATATATATAATATATATATGTGTGTGTGTGACTGTATATTTCCATATTTGTAATCTATGTGAAAACAATGTATCACAAGTTAGGTTTTGCTCAAGGAATCGATTTTTAACAATAATAATTACCTATTTCTTATGCATAATATAAAAAATACCAATACTTCATATGTTTTATTTAAACTAAAATTTTGAATTTTTTTTGAGTATATGGACCTAAGGACCTTTAAATCTGACCTACAATTTCATACCCCTTCTGTTTAACTGGAACTTTTTTTCTTTCCAACGATGTATCACAAGTTAGATTTTGCTTCAGGAATCAAATTTTAACAGCAATAATTAGTTTAGTGGCTTAAAACAAAATTCGGTTACCATGAAAATATCCATCAATAATATGTTATAATTATTAAAAAAATTAGTTCTGTCATTTTTACAGAATACGAACAAGTTACACAATCTGAGAAATATCTGTAAAAAAAGTACTTAGATAATTATAGACACAAAGTACAAACAATAATACAGCTATTACAAACACATAAAAGCAGATGGAATTTTAAGTAAAATTTGTCAGATGAAAGTTGTTTTCATAATAATGGTGTTGTAACTCGACATAACTGTCACCACTGGGCTGCAGAGAACCCTCATTGGATTAGGGAAACAAATTTCCAAAATATCTGGGGTATAAACGTTTGATGTGGTACTTTGGACAATTAAATTATTGGTCCAAAATTTTTTGAGGTTCACTTAAATTCAGATAGCTATTTATTTTGTTGCCTCCCTACCTTAAAAATGTTCCTTAGAAGTGCGCCGTGATATGTATTTCCTACAAGATATGGTACCTGCCCATAATGGGAGCAGAGTATCTTTAGCAAGCCTTCCCTGGAAAATGGATTGGTACAAATGGGCAGGTCAGGTGGCCACCAAGATCTCCAGATTTAACTGGATTAGATTATTTCTTGTGGGGATACCTGAAGGAACGAGTCTACAGAACACCTCTTAATGACTTAGAAGACTTGAAAACAAGAATAACAAATAAGTGTTGGGTAATTAACCCTGCTGTAGTAGGATCAGTGCCCTCTCCTGAAATAATATATCAAGCTGAGTATTGTGTCGAGGTTAATGGGCAATACTGAACAGCTTATAAATCAATTAAGTTTTCTGTTAACACCTAGATATTTTATGTTAAAATTAATAATTAAGATTTAATAACATATAAAGTATTGGTATTCTTTATATTAATGCAATACAAAATAGATAACTATTGTTGTTAGAAATCAATTCCTTGAGCAAAATCTAACTGGTGATACATCATTGAAAAGGAAATTTATAATATAATATAAATATTGAAAAAAATAAACAGCTTGATATTAAAAAAAAAATGTGATCACTTCCGGGTAAACTGGAAGTGGTATAAAGTTGGCTGCAGGTTGGATTTAAAGGTCCTGATTTCTATGTCCCAAAAAAAATTGAAACTTTTAGTTTTTTATATAACTGAGATATTCCACTGGAACACATTACACCTGGAATATTCAGAAACAATAAGAACTCCATGATTATTGAATTGTATCTGAATTCATTGTTATGTGAAATCTGAAAGTTTGCTTGACTTCCTGGAATTGTTCGGTAATGGTAAGTCCTGCACGTAATCAAATACTAGAGCTATATCATTATCTTTCTCAGTGCAAAGGTCTTTTTAGCTCTTTTGTTTTTGAAAAGAACTTGTTTGCTCTTCATTTATGAACTATAAGTGAAGCATCAGTAACACGCTTGGCATTATCATTTAAATGTGGATATTTCAACTTTTGGCCTTATTCCTCCCAGTAGGAACATGCATCCACTTGAGGCCTAACGAATTGTAGATCAAAATTTTCATGGAAAACCTTCAAGGGAAAGTTGTACTTTATTTTCCCCTTTAAATCCAAATGTGCTTCGACAAACATACATGTACATACTTTTCACATTAAATGAAGCAGGTGGATACTTTTTGCTGATAGTGTTGGAGTAGTGAACTTTTTTAAAATCAAATTTTTCGACAGGGTTTTATTTTCATACAAATTTGGCCAGAAATAACATTATGTCTTGATCCTACTTCTTTTCCACATCTATCTTTTGGTGTGGTACCGGATGCTAATAGTAAACTTAGATCTCGTACTTTTTCATTGTAATGGGATCGTGTGTCCTTTTTTTTTACTCTGTATGCTATGTCCTGGATATTTCAAATTTAAATTTGGCAACCCTACTGACTATTGGTTACAGGAGGAGTCGAACCCTTGGCTTCCCAAACACTTAGCAGCAAATATTGTTTCGTTTTTAAGGTCTTAGTTTAACTTTTAAGAATGTATCACATTAATTTCCACTATTTCATGTTTATTATCATAGTCACAATTAAATAAATATTAAAAGAAAAAAATATTTTATTATAAAAAAATTACCCTTTGTTAATTTTAGAAATTTTTTGATATCTTCACAACGTCAAAAAGAAATAATTCTTACTTTTTTGTCAATTTAATTTGTTCGGTATATCTAAAATTTAATGATTGGGTATGTCAATTTTTCTTTCTTTTAAAGGTACAAGTAACGACACATGGACAAAACTATTTTTTAACTACTTTTTGTCACTGCTTTGTTGATTGTTCTTAATAAGATAACTTGATCCTTAGACTTTAAAGCATATTTTAACTTTGACTAGTTCCATACAATGCAAATTGTTTATTTCTATTCAGAAATACACGTTTTGGTCTAGTGATTAAAAAAATCGGTAAGTTTCCTTTACCCAGAACTTCCCTCTTGTGAATATTTTCTTTTATTAGGAATAGTGAAGTGTGAACCAATTTAGCAGTACATAGTTATTTAGGATATATATATATATATATATATATATATATATATATATATATATATATATATATATATATATATATATATTATATATATATATATATATATATATATATATATATATATATATATATATATATATATATATATATATATTATATATGTTATATATATATATATATATATATATATATATTATATATGTTATATATATATATTATATATATATATATATATATATATATATATTATATATATATATATATATATATATATATATATATATATATATATATATATATATATATATATATATATATATATATATTATATATGTTATATATATATATATATATATATATATATATTATATATGTTATATATATATATATATATATATATATATATATATATATATATATATATATATATATATATATATATATATATATATATATATATATATATATATATATATATATATATATATATATATATATATATATATATATATATATATATATATATATATATATATATATATATATATATATATATATATATATATATATATATATATATATATATATATATATATATATATATATATATATATATATATATATATATATATATATATATATATATATATATATATATATATATATATATATATATATATATACCTTTGTCATTCCAGTCTGAGGCCTATAAGAGCGCTTCTCGAGCTATGGAGCGGCCTAATCCACACCAGATATATGGCGTTTCATATAAAATGGGTCGACAAAATCAAACTGCAGGTTCGTGTGATTTGTGTGTATCGGTCACACTCCAATGGCTTACTGGGAGCTGTTTGGATCGGCGGACTCCAACTTGTCCTCAACAGCTTGGACCGATCACGTCAACAGACTATGAAGCTACAAACCCAAGAAGGAGTCCACCAGCATCCCCAGAGATGAGATCCTCCACGGGGGACATCTCCCTTCTAGAGGCGTCTGTGAGGCATGAAGGCCCCTTTACTGTCAGGTCTCCAGCCCGTCCAGTTTTTGAGACTTAGAGATTCAGCCCAGGGAAAGCGGTCCGAGAACGAGTGTCTCTTTGGGTCCATACCTCAAGCACCTCCAGTAGGACCGGGTACTGCGCCCCGCACATTGCTTCAGCCCTTCCCACCCAAGCTAGCCAGTTTAGGAACCCAACCGTCCCACAGACGAGAAGATGTGCCAAATGGCTATGAATCTGGGAGGAGGGCTGCAGAACACCATCCAATGTATTCTGTGGTAACACAGGAGTTACGAGCTACGTTCACCCGACGAAGACTCTATCCAGAGACCATACCGCCGGAGCCTAGGAAGGAAACTGATGAAACAGACTTCGAGTGTTTATTGCCTACATTACAAACCATACAAATTCCTACAAAGTATAATTACATAGGCGCAGAGACGACCCATTTGTGTGACTATTAATTATGATGTGTAGATATCGTGACCCACCAGCGCAAGGAGCCAAATTATAGATATTTTCAGACAAAACTGATAACACGTGTAACAAAACAGCACAAAGACCGAGGAAATGCGGTTATATTCTGGTGATCAGCTCGGAATAAGCGGAAAAAAAGTGTGGACTGTTCACGGAAGAATGCTGGTGGAGAGGAAATGAGGTCAAATATGACATGACTGCATTTTTAGATACATATTGAATCGCGAATTAGGAAAAAAGAAGAAAATCTGAAACAGCAAGAGGGACTGGAGGCTCTATCGGTCAGCATTTTGAAATTGTTAATATCAATTTATTTTAAAGTATAAAAAAATGGGCCGATACATATAAAAAACGCGATACTCGAAGAAATCCTGTCAGAAAGTATTGTAAATGCCCGCGAATTTAATGGGGGCAAAATGCATTCGTATTATTAAATTTTTTAATACACCCATTTCGGATCCGGTCGACCGCGAGTTAATTATACTAAAATGTTACGTATATGTATATAAAAATATCTTTGCAAATGGGTGCTTATTTATAGAGAACTTGTGCCATGACCAAGTTTCCGTGTACGAATTTTGTAATGTCTATGAATTAATCTTTAGGAATAGGAAACGTCCATTTATAAATCTAAGATGCTTGATAGTAATGCAACAAGAATTCCGAGAATATTTAATTAATTAATAAATAATCTCTAAGCTACTGTTGTATTTGGTTTCAAATAAGTATGTAAATTAAAATAATAAGGATATTTCAAGCCTTATAGGAAAATTGTCCAGTAATTATATTATTATATAAAAATTCTAGGTAACGTTGAAACATTAATCAACACTTTTCAAAATTACCTTCATTTCTGAAAATAGCTTAATTGAAAAGAGGCAGGCTTGTGAAGTAGGCCAAAGAAACATGTCAGAGATGTTGCAATAAGAAAGAGAGAACTGAGATTACCCGGACTAAATGGATGTAAGTTAGACGATTTGGCGCCGTTTAATTTACGGCATTGTAAACAGATGCTGGTTAGTTCTGTGAAATAAAAAGGTTTGTAGGTGTAAGAAAAATTTCTCAGTTCTTTTATGTTTTATGGAAAGATAAAGGATTTAGTATTGTTTTCGATCGCTTAGAAATATGAATAAATAATTTCATCATTATTTAAAATAAATTTATTGATCAGTTTAAGTTACAGTTTTCTTCATTTTTTCAATAATATAATTAGTGAATATTAAACAGAGTATATTGCGGGAACGTCTGGACAGAGGAAGTATAATTACCTTCTTACATACTTTTAACATCTTAATGAGTAATGATAAGCGGAATTAAAAGATCAATGTATGCAGAATGACCAATAATTTATTATGTTATATGCAAGTAATTCTACATCATGCGGCTTACCTTTGTCTGTTAATTTTGGTTATTATATTTAATTGAATTTACCATCACTATTTTGCTCCCTTTCTTTTATTTTTTTCAGCCAATTGATGTGACGTAATATATTATTTAGTGTTTTTACACTTTGCAGGTGTATTTATTAGGGTTATATAAACTATTAGTGCGTGGAATTAGTAAAAGGGTGTATGTGCGACAAAGAGGTTTATCAGATCAACAGAGTCATAAGTGATACCTGAGTTCTGCGAACTCGGAATGGTGAATATCTACTCAAGGAACAGGATTAGTCGTATGTCAAGGTAAGGTGAAAAGGGCGACTAAGGGTAAGGAAATTGGGTAGCTTAGTCTAGGTTAGCACTAATATAGAACTTAGGGGACGTCACAAGATTACTAAAAACATCGACACCCGTCATCTCGTAATATTGACGAAAGCAATCGCAGTGTTTTATATTAAGATGTTGAAATTTAATTCTAGGAATATTTTATGCTACAAAATCTAGGTTCTTTCTTAGTTTAGAGTGTTCAGAATATTAATCCAGAATCGGTTGATTAATCCGGATATTACTTTCGTCCGATTCCGCATATTCCAAATATTAAAATCATCCGGATATTTACAACCCTACCCAAAAGTGCCATAATCAGGTTTGACTACTTCTAGAAAGTACTTGACTTGACTTGTCACACTTCATTAACCTCGTGCTGTACCAACCGATTGCCAGTGGATAGAAATAGAGGTGTGTCGTTCCCTTAGACAAGGAAAGAGAGAGGACGCGTAACCTATGCATATGATTTGCTGCCAACTGGCAACGCTCGGGTTTAAGTATAATGATGCCTGAAATAAACATCTTACTAGTGGAAGACTGATCAAAGTGTGTTTATTGATATATTAGACCCAATTGAAAAGTTCAGTAAATAATGGGGTTATATAACAAATTTTAAAAATGAAGGGAATTTGTTTAAAATTTCAAAAAATATGTCAAATTTCCTATTTTATTTAGGGTTTCATTTTATTTAAAGTTTGCAAATTTTTTAACTAAAACGATGCATTTAGGTAATTTATTAATAATTATAATAAAAGTTAATCACATTTACAGAAAACTGAAATTTCAATAAAGAAATTGTTACATACCTCATTTAATCACTACACTCTTTTAATAGCTCTAATATACCTACATTTTAAGATAACTTAGGAAAGATCTCTAAGACCAACAACCAATTATTGTTGATGAAATAAAATATGCAATCATTATAAATCCATATATTACCATAAAAATACATTACTAAAAATATATTACATAAAAAAGTACCTGAGTAGGTACTTTTTTATGTAATATATTAATGAAAAGTGATATCCAAGGAAAAAAATAAACTTGAACAATAAAAATTAACACTCATTTATTGTCCTCTAAATAAAATAAGTTTTGTATATTGATTTCTAACAGGATCTGTTATTGCAGACAATCTTTTAGTTATAAAATGTATGCGAATATTAAGATATTTTGATACAACAGATTCTGTTAAAAAGTATATATGGTTACAATTAACATTAGAAATTAAAACATGTTGTTCCAAACTGCTAAAACATTGGGATTCAATGCATTCAAACATTATTCTCCTTTTTAAGACATTAATGCTAAAAAATTACAAATTTTTATCACATCCTCTGAGGAGTACGTCAATCCACCATGACTTTTTTTTGTTATCAGCGAATGCAAAAAGTTTTCTCGGTTACCACTTAATGCAGTCAAACAGCTTTCACATTTGACAACCTTAATAAGCTGACGGGCAACAAAACCAGCAATATAAATAATAATTTGTTTTGAACAATTGCTCAACATCTCACTATTTATAAGGTAATTATGATCATGCCAAACACTTTCCAAAGAAAATGGTTCATTTTGACAGCTCAAATACATCCTATTTGAATTAATATTTTCTTCAGGTGAATCGAATCTACTTGATCCTGTTAAAATAGGTATATCGTCTAAGGGTATACAATTTCCCATACCACCCTCCCTTATTTCTGCTCTTACTATGATCTCTTATACGATGCGATAAACTGCCATGCAGTAGAGTTATTATTGAAGCCACCTTTTGATCTTATTGAAGAAAAATATAATTCTAAATGATCTTGACTGACTTTATATAAAGGAAGATAAATTAATTGTTTGTTATCTGTAACTAATTCAGCATACATCAACAATGCACTTTTTAAAGAAATTATAAGACCCATAAAGCCTGTTTTTCTCTTGGATTGAACTACTAATTCCCCATCATGAAATTTTAATAAAGAAAGATAATCAATAGAGTTAGCAATAAAACTTTTTGTCTGCTCTATATTTCTTTCACAAACTGCCTTTTTAAAACCTGCAGGAATTAGTAATCTGGAGTTTAAAATGTCAATGCAGTGGTTAATTATGCTAATAAAGTCAGAGATTGCCTTACAACCCATAAATTCTTTTAACTGCAATTCTTCCTCACTTCAATTAAGCGAATCAGCTACCGATTCACTTAATAATTGTACTGCTAATCTGACTTTCATTTTTTGTTTGAAAAAATTTATGTGAGCTTTTCGTAGTTTATTCCCTAAATGGAAACCTTCTGAATCTTGCAATTTCTCTAAATTTTCCATATATTCCCACTTAATTAAATGTCCATTGCCATCTATAAAAACCTTTTTTTCACCAAAAGCATTACGTATCAATTTAACCATATGACAAGGGTCATAAAAATTATAAATATTGTTTCCTTTTAAAGTAAAAAAAGTTTGTAAGGTTGGCATATTATTATCACAACCCAAAATATTTGACATTGCAATGTTGGATGGCGCACCATCAAATGTAAGTGATACTACACGTGCCCCTGTCTCAGTTAATAAACTTATGCATTGGGAGACAAGAGCACTTTTCTGTTGACCACTCAATCCATCAGTTAAAAAGTAACCTACTGGCAATTTCCACTGACCATTAATGCACACAACCATTAAAACAAAAACCTCTTTTGCCATAGGATTATTGTCATCTTGTAAGTCGATGCCATAATTTATATAACCGTGAAATTTAACTCTGTCCCAATCAATACGTTTTCTGATAGACATCTCATCTACAATGAGAGCAAGAAAAATAGGCTTATGAGAAAGGTCACATTATTTTTTTAGAATGTCAAATGACTCACTTGTAAAGCCAGGATCCGCATTAATATTTCTAAACCATTTACCTATAGTACTTCTGTGTGGTAAAACACAGGACAAACATAATCGTAAGCTTTTGGAGAAAAAAAAAACTTAAAGTTATCGCAAATTTTCTAAGTTCTGGAGAGTACTTAATTTTCTGTCCTAATTTTCTTTTTTGCAGTTCTTTAGTTATTTCTGGCATATTTTCAAATAAATAAGAACTTTCTGATGACAATAGATTTTTTGGTTTTAAAGTAATCAATTGTTTCAAAGAGGTAACCTTTTTTTTCAACCTTCTTACTTTCTCTCGCAAAACTTTAATTTTCTTGACTTTGCACGACTTTTAGCAACTTGACTAAAAAGTTTTCGCTTCAGTTTTCGTTTTCTAGGAGTATCTAGAACTGCTGTGTCTGGAACTGAAGAAATAGATGCTTCTTCCTGATGAGGTCTCTTTGTCCCCTGAAATAAAATACACAATATATCAAAAAAAAGTTAGACACAAATTTCTATATTTATAAAAATACATCAATGTGTTTTTAAATAAATGGTGTTATAAGAAACTAAGATAAAATACAAACAAATGCTAATATTAAATTTAAACAATACATTAAAAGCAAAATGAACAATAAAATCATACAATATGTTGGAAAGTAAAAAATATTTTATGAAATAATATGTGAATTATGAATGAAGATAAATAGATGGGATGAATTAATATTCTGTCATTTATATTTTACACAAAAATCAATATTGCTGATAAAACTTACTTTGCGATAATAACTACTTGGCTGCATATATTTTGGTACATCAGGGAACACTGTTGGTACTGCCTCATCTAGTAGACATTCTTTTTGGCCAACACGATAAAACAGTTTGGGGTCAAAATGTTTCGAGCATAGCCCATCATTTTTTGTAGGTGTCCAGTCTGCAATATGCAGCTGCTTTACCCATAAAGCAGTTTTTTTGCACATCTTTTAGAGGAAACCTAAAAAGAAAAATACATTTAATTGAATTATAATAATATTCACCACACATGAAGGTTGAATAACTATTATTTCTTTATATCCATGAAGCATGGTCTACGCCACTGGAATAAATCGACCTTCACGCCTAATTAGATCATAAATTAGATAATTTTATAAGCTATTCTGAATGAAAGAGAACCAAAATGCTGAGTTACTTATTTGTCTACCAGTAAATATAAACTGTGTGGATAGAAATATGGGTATTAGGCCGCCTTTAATAATGAAAACGCGAATTATAGGGACACCTAAAATATACAATTTTCTTTTATTTACCTGTGAAAGGTTATTCCAGCTTCTCTTCTCTCGCTACGACTTTTGCAACCAAAAGCACAACAATTCACCATTTTAGTTCGATAATAATCACAATGTCTTTAATTCACTTTTCTCTAAAAATGACACTACAAAACCACGCTGCCACCAGAAAATGGCGTCGATGGATAAATTGGCCTCACTTCTGAGACGGCGCATAAATGGTTGTTACGCGTCCAGTAGTGGAACGAGTCGGACCGAATCCGCTAGGACATTTAAAATGAATCCGATCGGTTTTGACTCCGAACTCAAAAAGCAAGTCGTTCTCGTTCGTCGGCATTGATATGCTAATCGAGTCCGGAGTCTGTCACTTATTTTGCGACTCTGATAGATAGTAGGTAGATTCTATTTTATTCAATTTTAATTCAATAGTTTATTTAATATGTATTGATTATTTTTGTTGACTATAAAAATAAGTTTTATGGCCTGAGTTTTTAATAGGTATTAATCATGCACACATTATGTTAAGAAAACAATGTCATCATGTTATTATCAGCTTGGCTTATTTAAGCTGGGCTTTTCAGCATAGAAATTTTAGATAAAAAAACCGGTTTAAAAAAAAGCCAAGCTTAAATTGACATGATGCAAACGCGAGTAACTAAGACTAAAAATAAAATATCTATTCTAAATTACTATTCAAAAATGTTATTTGCTGCACTTTATCTCCTGTTAGCCGATTTCTCTTCTCTGTAAGTACTTGGCCGGCCTTCGAAAACATCCTTTCACAAGGAACAGACGTAGCAGGAATACAGAGTCTTTTTTTTTATAAATGGGATAAGATTGGGATAAATTGCGGCTCTTTCTTGCCACCACTTTAAAGGATCCTCTGTTCTAGAGATTAAAGATTCCTTCAAATATCTATCGATTTCCAAAAGAATATCTGCCTTTTTATTTCTAGTAGAGGATTTTTCTTGAACTTCTAAATCAAATTCTGTCCAGAGAGACTTAGTAACGGGTTTCGACGCTGAAGTAGGGGTGATCTGCGTTTCTTCTTGAGTAATGGTAGGTATTGTAGTACTAAGTCGGTTTCGAAGATTGTCAACCGTTTTATCATATTTAACATCGTTACTAAAGCCATATCTTTTGAATCTGGGGTCCAATAACGTTGCTTGGGCTATAATGTCATTATTTTCATATTTTTCGAACCTTTCTATTATTTGTTGTCTTAAACACTTAATCATGTTGGCGCAAGCGGGCTTTAAAACATTATCTGGATACTTTCCTACAGATATAAAACTGTTGATTGTTTTTACAAATACTGGAATTTTTGAAACGGAAACAGTTTTCTCAGAACTTATTTCATTCGTTACTTCGTTAAATATCCAAAGAATTTCGGTTGCCTGTTTGATTTCTGCCCAGTCTTCTTCGGATAACACATTAAGCCCGCTGCAAAAATACATTTATTTATTTACCTAATTACAAATAAAAAAAATCTATCATACCTGTTAACCAAAGCCAATGTAGCAACCACAGCATCTTTGATTTCCAAAATTCTGACCAACATGTCGTAAGTTGAATTCCATCGGGTGGGAACGACCTGTTTCAACTTAATATTAGGCAAATTCGTCTGACTGTGGATTGTATGAAGCTTGCTTAGCGCTGTAGAACTTCTTTTAAAATATTCTACTATGGATTTTATTTTTGTTACAGTGTTTTTAATATTTTCGACACCTTTCTGCACTGCTAAATTAATGGTATGCGCAAAGCATGAGACATGTCTCCAATTGCATATTTTAGTGGCTTTAACAATGTTGGCTGCATTGTCTGTTGTTATAGACGTTACTTTATGATTAATATGCCATTCTTCAGCTTTATTTAGTAACATATCTGCCAGATTTTGTGAAGTATGCTCCTGATTACATTTCACAAAATCAAGTAAGTATGTACATAATTTAAAATCCTTAGGATATAATGAGCGGTGTTGGCAATAAAACTATCGTTATTTATGGAGGTCCATCCATCAGAGATTAAAGATACTGCAAATGATGTCTGAATGTTTTCTTGAATTTTTGTTTTGGTTTCATTATATACACGTGGCAGGAAGCTCTGAGATACAGTTTTTCTAGATGGTAAGTTAAATCCAGGATTTAACATTTTTACAAATTTTTTAAATTCAGCATCTTCAACGATCCTAAGAGGTTGGTACTCCTTGACAATGACTCTTAGCAGTTGTTTATCTAACATTTGAGTTTTCGATAAACTTAAAGGCCTTGAAACAGTGACATAGTTATCAATACTACCACTCCACACTTGGGATGAACTTGTAATATTGGAGTCTGGCGTTTTAGTACTAGACCGACAGTCCGTTGATGATGAAGATGCCACAGAAACATTTAAAATTTCTTCATTACTTACATCGTTAACACTTTCTTGTAGACTTACATCACTAATTGAATATGTTGCCAACCGAGAATGAGGAACAGTCGGGTGCTTACGCTTTAAATGTCTAGAAAGATTACTTGCCGAGCCGCCAGATACACTGATAGTTTCATTGCAATAAAGACACTTTGTAGAGTTCCGCGATGACTCTTTAAAATGGGTCCACAATTCACTACGTTTTCTTTTTTTATTGTTATCCGACATAGTAACACAATTTAAAAAACTAGAATCAACAAAAAACTATTTTACACCCAAGACTGAAATAATTTTTATCGAACTGAAAAATGTGACACAACTCGTCCGTGATTCCCCGCGATTTTAAGTCTTGCGTCAGCCCAATCGAGATGATGAAGGCGCTTTTTGCTGGTTGCGGCGCTGCCGTTTTCACTTTTAGTACTATTTAACTTATTTAAATTTATAAATTCATATTTCAACTCGAAAAAAAAAAAACAAGGGAAAACCAATTTCCACAAAATGTATTTTTTCAAATACTATAAAAATGTTATTTCGTCACACAGTAGTAACTTCTTCAGATAGACTACATGTTAAGGAGGATTCATATTAAAAGTAAATTTAATATTCATTTCCGTCTTAACTGAAATGTGCAACTTATTGTTCAATAGGGAATTATAATCGGCAACACAGCACCCAGCTGTTTCATAAACTTGAACTCTTGAAAGTCTCGAAGCGTCAACCGTCGGAAACAAGATCCAATATTGCACGACTGCGCGTATGTTGTGTATGATCGAGTCGCGCGTCCTCATTTTTCACCGTCGATTACGCTGCCAATCTATAACTTTTCCCATTACATTGCCCCTAAGCCTTTTAGTTTATGTTTGTTGTTGAGAAACGTGTAATAGTGATTTTATATATCCATTCAGTGATAATTGCTTTTTCTTTATTATAGAGTCCTAACCACTAGTCTAGAACTAAGTCAGAACCAGCTGCATATAAACAACAGTATATTTTACCCTACATACATGAAAAATACATTTTGTGGAAATTGGTTTTTCGTTGATTTTTATTTGGAGTTTAATCATTTATTGTGAAAATTATATTATTTAAATCAAATCCAATACCTAAAAACAAAGTTACTTGTCATAACAAAATATTTGCATTTCAAAATGATCGATTTATTAGAATAGAATAAAATGATTCAAAAATGCTAAGACTCCAAGCCACCCCTTTGAAATCCTTAAAATCCCACATTGTCATATTTTTTGAATCCCTGGAACGAATCCATGGGAACGAATCCGGAAGCGGACTTGATTCAGTTGGAACGAATCCACTCCCGGAGTCGGATTGCCCACCTCTAGATAGAAATGTTTTGGTTTTGTTTCCCTGAAATTATATGTTTAACTACCGCGTGTGTCTTAACTAGGGTTGCCACCTTTTTCTAAAGCAAATCAACTATATTTCATCTTATGACTAAAAAAAAAACTGTAAATTTTTTTTACTCGGAACTTCCGCCATTATAAATCGTAAACTAGTTCTAGTTCCGTACAAAGTCATTTAGTATACTATCTTTTCAAACATTCTTATTGTACGTCATTTTGTTCCATCGTACCAATATCTTACCAGTTTCTACCTATGCCTCGCTTAATTTTAGGCTTAATTTAAAATAAATTGAATAAAGCTGGCGTCCCATGCATCCGAAATCCGATGATACGATAGTACGAAAAAGCTGGTATTGGTCAAAATATTTTGGCACCATTTTCCGGCCAAATATTTGAACGGTTGATCCGACGTCGTATGAAGATTTTCCGATATCGGATGTGTGTTAACCTCACTTTCCAAAAAAGTTTTGTTTGGGTTATTGTTTCTTGTGTTTGGGAATTTAATTACATATTTATAAAACGTTTCACGATCATGACTAGCAAGGCGTCAATATAGACGAAATATTATCGTTACTTTTATCCCTTTTATATGCGCTAAAAGTTAAAAGTTCTGAAAAAAAAACGTCGAAGATTCTGAGTACGAGACATTTTTAAAAACAGTACGAGGCAGGGGGTTTATTATAATTTGTTAAAAGAAATAAGATTCACGCACCGAGAAAAATACTTTATATAATTATCTTAGAATGCCGGGTGATACTTTCCAAGAATTACATCATATTGTGGGTGCATGGCTATTTAGCCTCTTGGGAAGCGTCTTTGTCTTCAAAATCCATTTTATACTTAAAGAAGATTAGAAAATATAAGTTTTAACCTCTTCTTACATCATTGGCAATATGGACATCATCCATCTCTTGTCGAAAAAAAAAGTTAACATCAAATGTCATTTGAGTATTTCGGATACGAAAATTCGGATATATGGGACATGAACAATTTTTGCATACCAAACCTCAACAATTTTCGGACAACGGACCTCGTATAGCGGATGCATGGGACGCCAGCTTAAGTAGGTTTTACACTGACTTTTTAAGAACGCCATTTTGTACCATCATGTTGAATTCGTACCAGTTATTCCCTGTATCACATTTAATTTTACGGCAAGATTTGAAGGCAAATGGATAAGAAAATTTTTTTGCGTTAATTTTTTAGTCATTTTATTTGATCGCCATTTTGTTTCGCCGTGTCACAATTTTACCTGTTTATCTCTGTATCACTCTTAATGCTTGCCGAAAATTTGAAATTAATTTAATACATAGTTTTCAGCCTGATTTTTTAAATAATTTATTAGGCAGCCATTTTGTCTTGCTGCCTTGGATTCATAACATAATATTACAGGTTGATTTCTATGGTACCCTTGATTTTTGTGCAGAATTTGAGGTAAATTGGATATTTTGTTTTTTAGTAATCATTTTTTCAACATTTCACTAGGCTACCATTTTGTTCGTCATACTGGATTTTTACCAAAATATAATCGGGCGTGTGGGAATGCATAACCTTTAATTTTTGACCGGAATTTGAAGTCAACCGAGTAAGTAGTTTTTAGCTACGCCGCGAACTGACAGGCAGATAGACAGACCAATAGAATTAAAAAACATATGTTTTGACATCTATGGACGCTAAAACGTAAAGATATGTAAAACCTGGATATTTTTCACGATTACAAACACTTCATCTTGAATTCGTACCATAGTTTTACTAGTTCATGTCGATAACGTAATTAAATCTTGCTCAATATCTGAAATCAATCTATTAAGTAATATTTTTAGGCTGAGTTTTAAAATATTTTATTAAGCTGCATTGGATTCATACCAAAATTTTAGAATATGATTACTACGTAATACTTGATTTTTGTGCAAAATAAATAGAATAAGTAGTTTTTAGTAATAATTTTTTTTAACATTTGATTAGGCCGCAATATTGGAATTTTACCAAAATGTTTGCAGGTCATCCCCATGACTTTTAATTTTTGACCAAAATTTGAAGTCAATCGGGTAGTTTTTAGCTATGCCGCGAATAGACAGACCGATGGAATTGAGAAAACATGTTTTCCGGCATCTAAGGACCTGTGAAACGTAAAAGATCTGAAAAATCTAGGAGAGTGATTTTTACATGCTTACAAAATTTCCCCGAGTGAAGTAAAAAGTAAACCCAAGAAAAAAAAATCAATTACCTTCTAATATTTTTCCATAAAAAGGAAATATTGTAATCGTGGATAACTTTCAGGTTTTTACAGATCATCACGTTTTAGGGTCCATAGATGTAAAAAAAAACTTATTTCAATTCCGTCGGTCTCTTTGTCGGTTTGCCCGTCTGTACGCGGCATAAATAATAAATTACTTATCCAATTGGTGAAAAATTAAGGATCATGTGGGGATGACCTGGTGACATTATGGTGGAACAAAATGACGGTCTAGTGAAATATTAAAAAAAATATTGCTGAAAAGCAGCTTGTGCAATTTACCTCAAATTTTGCACAAACATCAAGTATTACCTAGAAATAAGCTGGTAAAACTTTGATACGAATCCAAGATGGCGTATCAATAAAATATTTTAAAAAATCAATCTGAAAAAACTAATTATTAGATTGCTTTCAAAATTTGTGCAAGAATTAAGTGTGACATAGAGACGAACTGATAAAATTGTGGTGTGAATTCAAGATAGCGTAACGAAATTGAGGCCAAATACTATGTTTTTTTTTCTTAATGCCAAAAAACATATTTTCTTAATTCCGGCAGTTTGTCGGTCGGTCCTGTCAGTTCGCGGTATAGCTAACAAATACTTTCCCAACTGATCTAAGATGTTGATAAAAAATTGAAAGTCACATGAAGATGACTTGATAATATTTTGGTAATTTTTGGTAATTATGACGGAACAACATGCCGGCCTAGTGAAATGTTCAAAAAATTATTACTAAAAAGAGAATTATCCAATTTAACTCAAATGTTGCATAAAAATCAAGTGTTTTTTTTTCTTAATGCCAAAAAACATATTTTCTTAATTCCGGCAGTTTGTCGGTCGGTCCTGTCAGTTCGCGGTATAGCTAACAAATACTTTCCCAACTGATCTAAGATGTTGATAAAAAATTGAAAGTCACATGAAGATGACTTGATAATATTTTGGTAATTTTTGGTAATTATGACGGAACAACATGCCGGCCTAGTGAAATGTTCAAAAAATTATTACTAAAAAGAGAATTATCCAATTTAACTCAAATGTTGCATAAAAATCAAGTGTTACATAGGAATGAACTGGTAACATTGTGGTACAAATCCAAGGTGGCAGAGCAGCATGGCGTCCTAACAAAATATTTAAAAAATCAGCATGAAAAACTTCTTATTAGACTGATTGCAAATTGTGTGCAAGAATTAAGAATGATATAGAATAAACTAGTAAAATTATGGTACGAATTGAAAGTGGAGGAACAAAATGACGGTCAAATAAAATGTTTAAAAAAATCAACGTAGAAAAACTTATTCCATTGACTTCAAAGTACGAAAATTAGATGTGATGTAGGGATAAACTAGTAAAATTTTGATACGAATTCAACATGACGGAACAAAACAGGGGTCTAATCAATTTTTTAAAATATTAGTGTAAAAAACTACTTATCATATGATTATGCACAAAAATCAAGTGTAGCACATAGGTAGAAAATGGAAAAATGTTGGTACGAATCCAATAGGGTCAAACAAAATGGGGTTCAATACACTTTTTTTTAAAAACAGAATATATTTGTTATTAAAGACTAGACAAGTAGCAATTAAAGGATTTAAAGGATATACAATTCCCTATGGCATAACAAACATATTTGCCAAACATAATTCTAAACTATAGTAAAATAATGCCTATATTGCAAGTTGCTGGAACCGGTGTTGCCAGACCCTAAATAGGTTATTAACAAGAAATTATCAGAGTTTCAAGTAATCTGTTTAACGAATTAATTATTGCAACAGATAGTCGTTCAGAAGCGCTAAAAAAATGTCCCCACTATCAGCCTTTAGTTTACTTTATACTTATTTGAAATTAGTTTAAGTAAAACTGTAGATATTATATGGACTATATAGCACTGAATATATGAAGTTTTAAATGATTATCAGACGTCTGACACACATCTCATGGGATGTTTTGTGTGGTCTGACAACGGTAAAAATTTCAAGGATTTTCCTCCCTTTCAAACATCGCTACGCGCTACGTTCTTTAGTGTAAACTTACTTGTACTAGAAATTAAAAATGCGGTAAACATATTGCTATATTTCTTATTTTAATGCAACTAGAAACGCTATTAACGGTAATATAGGATAAGCAGCAATTTCAAAATATTAAATTTAAAAATCCGTTTTATTTAAAATTACGGTAGATTCTGATAATTATCAGAGGAATGGTAACACTGTTGGAACACAGGGTGAACGGTGACAAGAAGATTAAGCAGAAGACAGAACATGTAGAATTGTAGACAAATACACAATAATAATAAAAGATTCTTAGAATATATACATAGGCATCCAATTGTATCTAGATATTTATAGTACTTAACTAAAATCGTAATACCATATATATTAAGGATTATATAACATAGAACCAAAAAATCATTATATAACGTAAATATTTAAAACAATCTGAAGTCAATAATCAAAAATGTACTGTATAAAAAATATAAAATAAAAAAACTCTCAATAGGTCTAAATAAAACAACCTTATAATGTATTTAAATACATATTAGAACGAGTTACAAAGGCAATAAAAAGAATCTATAACAGGTATAAATAGCTCCCAAAATTATTATTCTAAAAAAATCACAGCCAACAAAATAATTGAATTGATTATATTTCGGGATGGCCAAGAATCGTAAATTACACAGGACAGTTACTTCTTGGAAGCGTTTAGCTCCGACCGCAAAGGGCAATGACCGGGTGCGTGACGTACTCCGGCTGTATAGATTACCAAAAAATTTCTCCGGCCGTCTCGATTTAAATTTTAAGCACTAGTTACATTGCTCGGAAATAGAAATACGCCATTTAAACATTGTTTTTTCAATATTCTTTAGTTTTTGCAAGTGGTAATAGGTCACACAAGTTTGAAAAAGTGTTGTTTATGCATAGTGAAACGTAATTAGCCAATGAAATATTTAAAACTTCTTTTATAACTAATATAATAACTTCTATAGAAGTCATACATAACAAAAAACAAAGTCTGGGCATACGTGTGCTGTGTATAATTGCAAAAATAGTTATAAAAATCACTTCCCAGGTGTAACTTTTCGTAGTTTTCCGAGATTAATTATTATGAAGAAACAGTGGGTACACCGATGCAGTAGAAAAATGTTAGCTATAGATATACTTAGATTCTTTATTATTATTTTTTTATTAATTTTTCAGGCAGGTTGTGTTTTCTTTTAACAAATAGCAGGTACTTTTAATTTTAATTTTTTTCTCTGGATTGCTGCTTTTTTAGTATTAATGGATATCTCAACTTAGTTAATTAACCTATAAGTTATTTATACAGGTTTCAGAAGCCACTATAGTTATTGTGTTTTTGTTTCCATTTTCGTTGTAAAAATGGTTATGTTTAGGTATTTTTTATAACCTCTAAAATACATTATTTTTTAGTTTTGAAAAAAAATATGTATGACAATAACATAATATAACAAAATTTCATAAATTAAGATGGCACGCATGATAATATATTTTGTCTTGACATAATGTTTAATTATTTGCTAATCATGAATTTTTTTATGTCCAAATATAAAATGCCTAAAAATTTTTTCTAAGCAATTGACCATTGCTTATTGACCAAAATTCATATGGTAATGTTGCTATATTGGTTTAATATAAAATTTGTCGAAATTTATTGCATTAAAGACCTAAATAACAGCATCAAAATGCTAAACCATATTATCCTCCTACAGAAATAACGCATGAAACTTGTTTCGAGCGGGCCAGGCGACGTCACTGCAGTAATGCCTGTCCGAGTCGCGCTAAACTGACGGAAATAAAGCGCCGATGTAACTATCCTTAGAGTTGACATCACATCAAGGCCGCCATATTGTTTGAAGGGCACATAGAGATCAATTGCTGCATAAACAAACCAAAAAATTCACGTCTTCAAATTGATATTTAAAATAAAATGTCTGCATTTTGTTCCGTTGCAGTTGTTTTAAACATCGAGAAGATTATCTAAATGTCTTATCAAAACAAAGGCTAAAAGGATGGACAAAATCTTTAAAATGAGGGTTACAGCTGTTATTAGAAAATTAGTTATTTACTTTTACCTTGTGTATCGTGATCATCGGCTATAATCTATACATCTTTGGTTTTTTGTCATAACGGCACTTCATAACGCTATCAAGTAAGGAATTAATAATTCTAGCTACGCCACATTTTCGCAATAAAACGTATATTTTTGAAGAAAATCTCGCTAAACGCACGGAAATGTTTTGGTCGAGCCGCACGACACAGTAAATAAGTGGTAAAAAAACCACGTGCATAAAATGATCAATAGAAATAAAAAATCTCAGACAATGTAATATAATGCTTGCTTTAATAACTGCTAAGAGACAATTGACAGATTTCTTTCCGTCTGGGGCTTAATTAGAGCTGGAGTGACTCTCCCAGATGATTTACCCCTTATTCCAGTTTGGAGACGTTATCGGTGGGATAACTGCATGACGAGCTTTAAGCTCCCAGAACACCCCGATTCTTGCAAATAAATGATTTCTCCTTTTTTGAATCTTGGAAATGCATCTCGGCTTCCACTAGGTGCCCCTTGAGAATACTACTGGTATCATCAGATGGCCTGTTCTTTCAAGCTATCCCTCGCACCTCTCCCCTCCTACTCCCGCCTCATAACGACCATTACGCTTATATTCTATATCTAACTGGGCAGACGAACAGGATAGAATTCAGGAACAACTAGACCTTACACGTTCACAGCGTCTGCTCCGTTTCTGGCGGGGTCTTTAATTTTCACACTGATCTGTTGAGGCTTTCGCCTCACCACGAAACAAAGCAGCAAAACCGGACACGTGGAACTACTTATGTTAACGATTCGGTCATCTCCCGACTAATTGACTAACCGTACCAAAACAAAATCTGAGAGACTCTCGGTCCTCGGTGGTTCCTTAATGTCAACTTACTAATCAATGTGCAGTTCGCCACGTAGATGGAATATTGAATACGCCATGTGGTTCATTTGAACGGGGGGCGGACAGGCAAATTTTAAACGAGGGTTAGGAAATTAAAGTATTATTATTTAGCCGTACTTAGGGCCAAATTATAAATAGGCTGGTAACTTTACCAAGCAGATAACTGTCAAGGATACTATTGTTGAGACAATTATATCTATGGTAAATATCTGTTTGGTAAAATTATCAGCCTATTCATAATTTGGCCCTTAGCCTTATTTTTAAAATTCTGAAACTAAAGTAGTGATAGAATATTTGGAAATAAAATAGTTACTATTAATACTTTCACAATTACGATAATATATCTGATACATAATACATACCTTGTAAAAATTAAATGGAGACCTTGCCATTACAAATTGTAGTCCTTTCACTGCAATAGACAAAACAAAAGCATTTACCGTTCTCGTCTCATATCCCGCGTCGTGATTTTCCGTGTATACATTCTGAAAGTGGCCAGGGGGATAAGACCGCCAAACGCTTTAGGTGTGCGAGACGTTGCTGCCATATCAGTCAAATATTATTCATACCCAATAATATCTATAACATTTTCCGCCTAATAATTTATTGTTAAAAATATTAGAGGCAAAATAATTTTTAATATTTTCAATATTAGGTATTAGGTGTCTGGAGGGTAATTACCTCCTCTACCCCCCTAGGAAGCCGACTTGTTTCCACTTAACACCTAACCCGATCATATTTCATACGTCGTGCCTGAGTATTCGAACAGCGGATAGTTATTTTTTTGCCACCTCTAGTTGTAAGAGTATTGGCAACGCTGCGATGAAGCAGAAGTGAAAGCACTAAAGCAGGAAGTTGACTTTCTTTGACTTATAATTTTGCGTGCACTTGCGTTTTAGAAATAGGACTGCGTTTTGGTGGGCCTTTCTTTTTTTGAAGTGATGCAAAAACGTATATCTATATTTAAACAAGGATTTTTCTAACAATACCTATACTGTTAAGTGGATCGTGGTCAATAAAATCTTTTAATACAAATTCTGCTGTACAAAAAAAAAACTGTGGTAACTAGTGATGGTAACATGTAGCGAATTTCCCTATTTGTAGGCAAAATTTGTTGAAAAATAGGAAAGTAGGGAGAAGGAAGCAGAAATTTGAAAACATCCTTTTTGTAGGGGAATTATAGAATACAACAAAATATGATGATATTATATATCAGTTAATTATAAAAGAGTGGTCTCTTTACCCCCTTTAGCGATATGGCAATGATGTCGCCGAACCCGCCGCGTCGTTTTTGGACGGTAGAAATTTTGTTTTTGTATTAGCCGCAAAGTTAAATTAGTTGATAGATGAAATGTTTTTGAAAAAAATTTTTGTTGATCTGTTAGGTTGGGGTATACATGTATTAGAAAAAGCTTTGAATATAAAAATAAATGAAACTGTCTACTTATTTATAATAATCGCAAAATCCTGAAAGAAACGGAACTGAACATAGAAGCTGATGTTTGTAAAGTAGGGGAAATTTAACTCAAAGTAGTGATGTAAGAATACGTATTAAAATTTCCGTCGCATCCGGATATCAACATATTCGGATTAATCCGAATATTGTAGTATAAATCAATACTTAATACGGAACAATCAGTCAGTAATAGAGGCGCTTGCTGGAATGTCAGTACTGCGACAAGGACCAGCGATAGATAAATTAATACGGAACATTGGCGTATATGTATAGATTTGTATGTTGTGTGGTAAGGTATCAGAATCGAAATTATAGAGAGAAGTATTAAAAAATAAAACACAATGGGCCCGTGTTATTTAAAAAAAAACTGAAACATTAAATAAGCGAAGAACTCCTAGTTTGTTGTTGAGTTTATTGAATACAGAAAAATAAGTAAAAATTTTAGAAAAAAAATAAAACAAACAAAAATGAAACTCTTTGGTTTGATTACATGACATTAACACAAAACAAATAGTTTTTGGTTTAAAAACTTAAAAAATATTTAAGTATTTTAAAAACAACCGTTTAAAAATAAAATCATATGGATATGTTTTGATGATATTTTATTTCTTCTAACGTTTGCAAGTTGACCCACTTTAGAAAAATGTCTCTTACTCTCGTATAATTCGGGAATCATCAACTACCTTAAATTGGCGGTACTAATAAAATATTTTAATTTCTGATGACATAACTTACACATGGCAAATTTATTGTCCGATGATTTAACAGAAAACGACCAAACAAGAACTCTACAAAATAGTAATAATATAAAATATATATTTCGTTAACCTATAATTTCGAACTATAACGCAAAATAAAGGATGACGGATTTTCAATTTTTTTTAAGATATATTTTTTTTAATTTTTGGTAGATTTTCTATTAAAATCAGTACTTCAATAGATAAAAGGTCAAATCGGTAGATTTGGCAACAGTCTTCGTATCTCTCACATACAGTGAGTCACAGCTTAAATGATGCACTTGATATTAAATAAAACTAATTTATTTTATTGGCGGAATATCTATTAAAACAAAATTATATGGGAAAATTTATTTATTATGAAACTTCCAAAGACAAATAAAATCATTTTTGGTTTTGATTTTTTTGTACTTAGGTAACAAGAATTATTTAACTTAACTAGGCGCGATTTTAATGTCACAGCTTAAATGATGCAAAAGTCAAAACATAAAAAATATCCTAAGAAAAACAACTATACCATCAAAATAGGGATTGCTAATATTTTGTTGGTCCTCCCTGATTTTCAATTACAGCCTGTAGACGTCTAGGCATTGACTCCACCAACTTTGTAGTGTACTCTGGTGAAATTGCGTTCTAAGCTTCGTTAATCTTAATTCTTAATTCATTTTTGTTTGCTATTGGGGCACTATTGACTTTCTTTTTCAAAATTAACCACAAATTCTTTATGACGTTCAAATCTGGCGACTGGGCAGGTGTTTTGATAACGTTTGGACAATTATAAAGTAACCAATTTCGAACTCGATAAGAGGTATGCTTAGGATCATTATCTTGATAAAACCGATAATTGTCAATAAGACCCAATTTTCGAGCAGATGCTGCTAGATGTTGTCTTAATATATCCAAATACATAAATTGATTCATATTTCCTTCTATAAAATGCAAATCACCTACACCTGCGGACGACATGCACCCCCATAACATCACCCCACCTCCACCGTGCTTCACTGTAGCTTTCATATTTTTTAGTTTTAGTTCTTCATTAGGTTTTCTCCAGACTGAAATTTTTCCATCAGACCCGAATTGGTTTATTTTTGTCTCATCGGCAAATATTACTTGTTTCCAGAAGTCCAAATCCTTATTAATATGGTCCCTGGCAAACTCCAAGCGAACGCGCCTATTCCTTTGACTGATAAAAGGTTTATTTCTAGCTGTTCGGCCATTCAAATTATTTTTTCGTAAGATTCTTCGGATTGTTTCAGGATTGCACCTTTTTCCGAATTGTCTTTCCACCTCAGCACACAACTTTGGAGCACTTTTTTTAGGATTTATTGTGACATCTCGTACAATCCATCTCTCCCCGCGTTCATTAAAGATCTTATTTGGAGGTAATCTTGACTTATTCTCAACACGGTCTTCATCCCGGTAACGTTCAATAATGTGCTGGACAGTTGAGGGACACTTATTTGTCATTTTGGCTATGTCTCGTTGACTGTAGCCATTTCTGTAGTAAGTAATTACTAAATTTCGTTCAGAAATCGTAGTTCGACGACCCATTTTCAAAAAAATACGTTTTCACTGATTAAAGACCACTTTCAAACGTCAAACTGTACGTAAAACAATTGAAATAAAATGTTGGTACAACGCCTACTAGATTACTTTTAAATTTATGCGGTTTGACCCGATCTGCCCTTTCTGCATCAAATAAGCTGTGACTTTATAATCGCATGTAATTTAGTTAAATATGTCTTGTTTTCTAATTACCGAAGATTCAAAGCAAAAAACAAATTTATATGTCTTTAGATACTTCATATCAAATAAAATTCACAATTAAATTTTATTTGAATAAATATTCAGCCATTAAGATTAGTTACTTTTATTTAATACTGACTGCATCATTTAAGATGTGAGTCACTGTAGGTATTATATAATTTTTAATATTTCGTATTCCTTCCGAAAGAGCAATTTTGGCATATGGATACGTAATCGGATCATTAATATGAATATCATTTTCATCCGATTCCGTATGATACGAATATCAAAATCATCCGAATATTTAGAACACTAACACAAAGCATGTCAGGGAGGGAATTTATTTCGAAAAGATTACCATCACTGGTGGCACATATAAAAAAAAAATGTGACTAGTGGCAACGTCGGCACGAAGTGGGCATATAAACTTTTATTTATGGTTTTCACAAAACATCATCCCAATGTTTTGTTTGGTTTTAAATTCATAAAAATAACGTAGAAGGAGAGCAGAGCAGTTTTATACTATTTCACAGATTTGAATGATTTTCAATAGACATTTTTATTTATTTTAACAGGTGAGAATAGTTTCTTTTTTAATTATATTTGGTCGGCATAAAAGTATTGAAAGTGCAACAATCCGGCTAAATCTAATTTATTTTGCATATAACTACTCTGCTTAGAATATCTCCTACTTAGAATATCGACTTCATAGAGATTCAGGATCCCGAGCATCCAGAGCTGTTCATAGCATGCTTTCCGAAATTTGAATTCCAAATAACTAATTTTAATATAGATATTTCCTTAAACGATTTATTTTCCGAATATTTTAATCGTTAAAATGATTTATTACCATTTCATGAACCTCAGAATGATTTTGTTTTAAATTTGCAATGCCTGAAAACCCTTTTTTAGAATATTCATGACAGTTGTTAAACAATTGATT
Organism: Kuschelorhynchus macadamiae; assembly: GCA_030620095.1. Taxonomy (NCBI): domain Eukaryota; kingdom Metazoa; phylum Arthropoda; class Insecta; order Coleoptera; family Curculionidae; genus Kuschelorhynchus; species Kuschelorhynchus macadamiae. Next base: position 213,240 of record JAUTXW010000750.1, read on the forward strand.
CGGTGAGTGGGAGTAGGATCCAAATGCACATTTTTGAGATTTTAACTTTTTTTGGCAAAACCTATGATTGAACGAAGAAAGATCTTATGCATTCAGGATGGAAGTTCTTAAATTTAATAAATAATGAAGGGTTAAAATTCCAGGCTCAGGTTTATTAGTACGATAAAGGCATGGACTTTCTTTTCAAATGATGGTAACCATTTTTTTTAGGGGCTCAGTGGTGTAATCTTGTCCTAGAGTGCAAGTATATAATTACATTTTTTATGGATTTAAGTAAGTTTAAGTCTGGTAAAGGGTAAAGGTTTCAGGGAACGGGGAAACAAATTGAGTTTCTTTACACTCGACATCAGGTTTATTGTAAAGACATAACTTTTAATTCTTATTAAATTCATTCTGAAAATATTATATATTTTTTCATTCTGACGTGCATGATATTTTATTTAAATAAAAACATGTTTATTTTATTAATATGTTTTATTTATAAAAAAAATATATTTACTGGGTGCAGTACAAAATATTAAACACAGATTGAACTAAGTTTAACTTAGATATACATGATTTAAATTGACCATCTAGGTAACTAAAAATGTCCATATTTGTCACTGGGTGAAAGTCTGTTGGATCCACTCTACAAATTGATATAATTCTTACGAGACTTTGACGTTCTCACTTCCAAGTTTCAAAAAGTATTCACTCATGGTAACTAGTAAACACACAATTATAAAAAAATGGTCCTGCACAAAAAATGCACTAAATCTAAATAAAAGTCCTTGAAGTTTAATTAAAATATCACGGACTCATATGGAAGAAAACAATGTTTGTCTTAGGGCAGCCTTATTGACAGCAGTTATCTGTTTTGTTGGACCACCTAATTTTGTTTAAATTCCACCTATCCAACAACTGAGCCCAACAAAGGTCCAAAATTCAATACCGTTTGCCTACTATCACCCACCTGCGAAACGAAACAAAGACGTAAGAATGCTCCATGTTATGCGTTGCATGGACTGTTCTTCCACTCAGTATACATTTGACTGCGGCAGATGATTGTTGTCATCTTTTAGAGATTACTTGTATTAGTTTTTGAGCTGGTCAGAGAGTCTAAAAAAAAAAAAAGAAAAAGAAAACCTGATAATTTGTTAAAATTAAAATGGAAAGTTCAAATAGTGAAAGTGAAAGTGACAGAAATGATGAGAGTAATCAATGGCAAGGCAGAAAAAGGGCTAGGAACTTAGAAGTGTAGAAGACACTAAAACATTAACATGCACATCTTGTAGGTGAATCTTACCTGAGTAGTACATCTGGAAATATTATAAAAGCCAAGAAAACTGGTTCCTGTCTGTAAGTATCATAATTTATATTATTTTTACTTAATTTTGTACCGTTGTATTTAAAAAAACTGTAACAATCTGGCTTCTTTTAAAACGCATTAACTCTCAGAATTAGGATGCATTTAGTTTCCCAGCTTGTCCTAGTTTTTTTTTGGATACAAAACTGTAAAATGCTTACCTACTATTTGAAAAAATTTACAAAAAAAATTATTAAAATGTATCAAAAACTTAGGGAAATTAATTTTCAACCTACTTTTTTTGTGCCAAGTTTGCATATTTATGTGTGTATCTATCTATGTGTGCACTTTTGAACATTGTACTTAAAAAGTATGTTTATTTTCAGATGTAAACGTTAGTACACAGAATATTTTTTCAATAAAGTCAATATTATTGGAAAGTTGTATGCTGGTCAACCAAAAAACGAGCAAGATAACATTTCTTAATGGGTTGCATAGAAGTGAACCCTTGCAAAAAAGATCAGCCCACCAAAGGTAATACCTTTAAAAAAAGTAATACATTCTCTTTTTTTAGCAAGAAAGCATTTATGAGCCTTTATGCAGGTTCAGCATTTAAGCCACTTGGTCACAGCAGGAAAAACTCCTCATGACATGAGAGGAAAACACAATACAAGACCTCATGTATTGTCCCCGAATGTACTTATCCAGATTAAGAAGAAGATAAAGAAAGGAAGTTGAAGGTTCCAAGTCCTTCCCACCCACCATTGACTCTGAAGGAAGATATATAGGGAACAACTATGTTTGCTTTATAGACATTATTCTTAATAATCCATTAGTAAAAATCTAGTGAATTCACCAAGCTCATGAGAGAAAGTTTTGTGTAAATATACTGATTAAGTACTCTTCTTCCATTAATATAAGAAGATCCAACTATTGCAAAATTGGTATTTTTAAATTGTTCAAACATTGCCATCAAACACTCTGCTTGGCATTTTATCCTTGATTGCATTCTAAACACCTGCTAATAACACGACGAAATCTTTCTTTGTGTCTATGGCTGAATGCCGTATATTTCTCAGCTATTTCTTCCATAAGCAATGGCTTTTCTGAGTATTGACAGTTAATATCAAATTTAGATTTAGCGTTATATTTGAAAAGCATTTCATTGTGACGTAATTAAAAATTGATATTGTATTTATTTTTAGAATGTGGTCAGTGCAAATTAATTTTGTTTTAATTATTAATTTATTTGTGATCAAATTTTTTTATATCTGTTTTTGTCATTTATTGTATTATTTTCCGATATAATATATAACATTTCCAGAAATTATCAGTTTTTTTTTTTTGGTTAATTTTCATGTTCAAAATAGTATAATAGTATTTTGAAAATTAATTGTGTGTTTACATTCTGATTCATGCTTTGTAAGTGCTTTTTTATTTTTTTTTATCAAACTTATGCCCATTTAATAGGTTTTTAAGATACTGTGTAGTTTGTCCTATGTACACTTTTTGGCAATTTTATAGATAGTATATGTTTTCTGAAACATAGGTTTTTTTTGATTTTAAGGAAGAAAAACATTTGTTTTATAAGGTATTGTAACTTTTTTGACATATAGTTAGATTCTGTTTCTTAATGATTTTTGCAAAGTTTCTGACAACCCTGTATGTAAGGTATTGAAATATATTTATTTTTAATATTCAGTGTGTTATGAATATTGTTAAGATTGGAATTAGTTTTATTTATGTTGTTTAATCTTGATTTACAGATGGGTTAAATTTTACTGGGTAACTGTTTTTTACTAAAGTATCTTGCTTTTTGGATAGCTTCTTGGCGAAATTCTAGATCACTTAGTTTGATTGCCTTATCTGTGAGCCTTATAATGACAGATTTTTTTGGGAATCTGAGTGCTGTGAGAGACAGTTTATGTATCTACCAGATCAAGTGTCTTTTGTATACCATTTTGTTTTTATGCGGGCTCGTCCATTGTATAAGGTCATGTCTAGGAAATTTAATTTTTGCATCTTTTTCAATTTCAATAGTGCCGTTTATTTATTGTGGAAATTGTTAAACGCGCTGAGGATATAGTCACTTAAGATAGATGAGCCCGTTGTGCAGCCGTCAAGTTGCTTATAAAATTTATCCTTGTGCATAAAGTATGTTTATTTTAAGACCAATTCTATTCCTTTTAGAAATTCGTCAATTGGGAGATCAGTATGTTTTTTGTGTCACTCCATTTTTTCCTTATGATTTTGAATGCTAAATCGATTGGAATGTTGGTGTATAATGAGATTAGGTTTAACGAGATTAAAATGTGGTTGTTTGGAATTTAGATATTTTTTTTTCTCTTTAAAGTCCCAAGCATCCTTGATGAAAGTATCGGTTTTATTCATAACATTTGCTAAAATAGTTTTGAGGAACTGTGGGAGGTGATTTGATACACGAGATAATAGGTCTTAAAGGTCTTGCATCCTTATGCAGTTTTGGCAAGCCGTAAATTTTCAGTGCTTGTGCATTATGTTTTTGGAATTGAGTGTTTTTATAATTTACGCGCCAATTTGTTTAAACAATTTATAGTTTAATTTATGCCCCACAGTTGGTATTGTATCTATCCACTAAACCGTGCGCAGAGCGGATAGTTTTGCAGCGGAAAAAAAACAGATTTGCAATTTTTTAAAGTTCGGACAATTTGTGCATTCTTCTTTCTCAAAATCGTGTGTTCCATATATAATACTTTAACAGTCCATATTCGAAGTATTGTGTTTTTCATCCTGTGGATTAACAGAAAGTATAAATTTTTTATAGTGATTAAAAATAATATTAAACTAATACCTTAAGATCGTTCTCAAATCAATCGATAAAAAGTAAAATACCAGCATAGGAATTTAAAGAATTTATAAACATTACTCGCGAGACGAGAAATCTATTGTTCCGTTTTTTATGCTAAAAGAAGACTCAATAGTGGAATAAATAATTTATTTGCGAACTGGTTTAAAAATACACATCCCTTTAAAAATAAATAAGATTATTTCATTTTGAATATTGAATATTGGTGTTTATAAAAACCATTTTTATGTGGTAGATGTATTAATAATTTTGTGAATGAAAAGAGAGAATATATATGCATTTACACTGCTTGAACAAATGATATCTGGTAAAGGTGATAATGTCTGTTTACCTGGTGGTTTGCGGTATCAGTTATTTTAATTTTCGTGAAATATTACATAATAATTTTAAAAGTTGTTTTCTTTTGATCTTCTGGCACTGCATATTTTTGAATAAAATCAAAGTTTCGGTATCTAATTCTATTTGAAAAGTAATTTAATACTTAACATAAATTTGTGTCTCCTTTTTATTTTTGTTTTTTTTTCTCAGTGAAATAATAAGTCTAAAGATACTCTTATAAAAAAAAGAAGTGTAATAATTACAAAAGTCACCAAGTTGTATAATATTGCACAGCAGGCCATTTTAGAAGGCTGGCCAATCACAACAAAAAAAGGATTTCTTTGTTCGATATGAAGGCCTTTTCGAGGATGTTTCGAAATTTGAGAATTTTTATTTAGATATTGTGGGGCTGCTCTCTGACGAGGAACTAGACGAACAAGATGAAGTTCAAGACAAATTTTTTGATATGTACAAGTCTCTAATACACAAGTGTCAATCTCTCACTAATATTGAAAGATTTCATTTTCTTGTATCTTATTGGGAAAAACATGCTGCTAATGTTTTAAAAAATATTCCAATAACTGATGCGAATTATGAAACAGCTTACAATTCTTTGGTTAAAAGATATCAAAATGAACGTGTTCTAGTGACAGATTATTGGTTGTCAGTGTATCAAGTGCCAACTTTAAAAACTAACTCAGCTGTAGATCTTAGGCAATTATTATCAGTATTTTCAGAAAACTTAGCTGCATTAGATTTATTTGCTTTAAATAAATGGGATTTTACAAAACTTAACCTACTTTCAAAAAATTGATTAGTCTCTAAAAACCACATTTGAGCTTGAATAAAGCCATAAAGTTTTTCCAGAATATAACGATTTATTTTCTTTTTTGGAAAAGCATTGTAGGGCCTTGGAAAATAGTCAGTTACTTCTAAAATCAGAAATAGCTAGGAGTGGTTCTGGTAAACCTGGTGTATCAGGTCAACAGACCAAACAAAGTAGTTGCAGTGGAGCTGGTGATCATTCTATAAGTGGTCATGGAAGATCATTTAACTTTATGTCTAAAGTTGATAATTCAAAAAAATGTATTTTTTGTAAACAAAGTCCTCACTCTTTGGTTAAATGTGATGCCTTCTTGTGTCTGATGTTAATGAACGACATTCATTTGTGAAGCATAAGAGGAGGCTTTGTTATAAATGCTTATCTTTTGGCCATGTTTTAGATAAATGTGAAAGTTCATTTGCGTGTCGAGTTTTTCAAAAAAGACAACATAGTCTCCTTCATTTTCCTTCTAAAACAAGTGATAATGGGAATCCTAAGACAAAGGATGATGTTTTATTAGATAACAATCCTAGTGACGAAATATTAAAGGTGTTTTCTAGTAGATTAATGTCTCAGAAATTAATGACGTTTGCTACAGCTACAGTGTCCGTGTTAAGTTCTAAGGGTGACTTTCTAAAATTTGGAGCCCTTCTAGATTCCACTAGCCAGGCTAACTTTATCAGTGTTGATTGTGTTAAAAGGTTAGGTTTGGAACCTGTAGAGTCTACTACATCAATACAAGGTCTTAATCAGATGTCTATGAGGGTCAATATGGGAAGTATGTCATTGAAAGTGTTTCCATGTGAGAAAGAAGCACCTGCATATGATGTGAATGCAGTGGTTATACCTGGAATTTGTGATGAAATCCCAATGACAAGTTTCTGCTACAGGAGATGGTCTTATTTAAAAAATTTGAGCTTAGCTGAGGCTGATTTTACCCATTCGGGTGATGTGGACATTTTACTTGGCGTAGATATGCTTTCCCAAATTATACTACCAGGGTTTCATAAAGGACAAAATGGTGGTCCTTGTGCTATGAAAACCACTTTTGGTTGGGTACTTTTTGGATCGGTGGACGGTACCTGTCGATAAGGTTCTAACTTGTGCCACCACTTTACGATCTTCTCTTGACGAAACTTTAAAGAATTTTTGGGAGCTTGAATCTGTCACTAAATCTAACAGTGTGTCAGAGGAGGACAGGATGTGTGAAAGTATTTTCAGTGAAACGTGTAGGCGTGATCCAACAGGGAGATATATAGTGCATCTACCATTTCGTGTGTTTCCTCCCTCGTTGGGTGATTCAAAAGTGCAAGGACGATGTAATAATTGGTTCATCTTCAGTTGCTGAAGCATTAAAGCTAAAAAATCAGCTTATCAAACTTCTCTCGCGTGGGGGATTTGAGTTGAGAAAGCAGACCAGCAATAATGCCAATATTTTAAATTTAATCCCAGCTGCACATCAGCAGAATATTTCCTTTGGTGATAGTGACAACACTGGGGTAACGGTACTCGGTTTACAGTGGTCGCCTCTAACTGATTGTTTTTCTTATCAGGTGAAACCAATCATACGAGATTGTACTAAGCAAAACATATTATCTGAGATTGCGCGAATTTACGATCCTTTAGGTTTTTTGGCGCCAGTAATATTTGTTGGGTATGTATGGGTATTAGGATTGAGTTGGGATACAATTCGACCCAAAGATATTGATCAGTCAATGTTGGTCTGGTACTTTGTTATATTGTTTTCACATGGTTTAGACATGACAAGATATATACACACAGAACAGTCAGAATTTTCAGGGAAACAAAGAGGTCTCTACAACAATCTCGAAAACCCTTCCCTTCCATGACTCTCACACACCTCCTCTGTATAGCAAAAATCCCTGATGCATGTGCAGAATGGCCCCAGCACAAAATTCCATGAGATGTGTGAGTGGAAGTATGCAACATCCATGACTCCATGGCCCTTGCCACTAGTTCTACCTGACTGTCAGCCATTTCAAGTGCAGTCATGTCATCAGCAAACATTAACAGATTACCCGTGGGAAGACAAGCCGAGATATCATTTACATATACTTATTATTATTATTGTTATTATTATTATTATATTATCATTATGATTTGTTGTCTCACAGTATTCCTGTGGTTGTATTTTATACTGACGGGATTGTACCAAGTCAGTACAAAAAATAAAAATAAAAAAAAGGAAATTGAAAAAAAACAACTATTGTGTATTAAGAAATGATCTAACGATGCTAAATGTTTTCAAAATGACCGATTTTTGGATGTTCCTGTGAATGTCTGTATTAAGTCCTAATTGAGCCAAATGTGGTGTAAACGTTGTTGGAGTGAGACCTGTTACTAATATGAGGAGAGGAACAATGATGACTTTTTCGTGTTTCCACAGCTTTTTTACTTCTATTGCCAAATAACTGTATTTCGCTTGGATGTTCTCCTCGTTGGGGACAGCCATGTCAATTAAATATGTGATTTTCTCTTTTTTGGATTGAAAGGTGATATTGGGTCTATTTGCGGGGATTGTTTTATCTGTGTGGATGTCAATGTCCCAGTAGAGCTTGTAGTCTTCGTTTTCAAGTATGGATGTTGGTGTATAATGGTAGTAAGGGTCTGTGTTCTCCGTTAGTTTATATGTTGTGGCTAATGCTTGATGAACGACTTTCGGTGCTAAGTTGTGTCTCGCGGTGTATTCAGTTCCGGCCATTATTCTACATCCACTCTTTATGTGGACATGCTGCTGGTGACATCTCTCGTCTTCAATGGTTGTGTCCTTGATGATGTGCTTTCGGTAGTTTCTGGTTACTATGACTTTGTCCTGGATGGCAAGCAGGAAGCCTTCTGTTTCGGGGAACAGCTGCCCTTCTTGTAACCACATATATGAAAGCTTTTTATGTATGTAGTCTTGCTTTATGTGGTATCTGTGTCTTCCGTGAAGTATTTTTTCAGACCAGGCGTTCATCTTTTCTAGTCGTAATTGGACGTGACTGTGTGCGTCTGCTGCGTGGCTCGTTTGAGACAGGTCGAGTGGTGTATAATTCTTGTCTGCCTTCACTATTGCCTTGTGGAGGTTAGTTTGTTTGTTGTGGAAGAATTTTCTGAGTTCGTAAATTTGTTTTTTATTTAGCGATTGTATATCTATAATTCCCCTCCATCCTTCTTTTCTCTCGATGGTGAGCCTTTCCTTGCATGCGTTGGGATGTAACTTCGTGTGCTTAGTGAATTCAGAGCGTATGAGAATGTGAATGTTTTCTATGTCTGTGTGTGACCATTTAATGATACCAAATGAATACGTAAGAATAGGTATGTGAGTCTGGTTTATTATTATTATTATTATGACTTTGCCCTAGGGCATTCACACTCCCTCAAAGGGGAACATTCATTCATCCCATATATCTCAGATATCAAAAGGATTGAGCTCGGGTGGAGTCCTTTCCATGTTATCGGACCCGTTGGGCAACTCTTCTTTCTTCTGTCTTCCCCAGAAATTTCCGAACTGTACGGGCAGTTCCAAGTAATACCGCTTTTTGCATGTTCTTGTATATATGGTCTCTGAGACCTAATGCTTTAGTGTTCTCTAGAAGATTCTTCGCAATGACACCGGTTGTTGAAATAATTATTGGAATGGACCGTCTCCATCCTCCACAGCCTCCTTATATGCTCTTCTAGATCTCTGTACTTTATGATCTTTTCATTATACTTTCGACTTAGGTTGTTGTTATTTGGTATAGCAACGTCGATCAGTGTTGTTTTTCTAGACAGCTTATCTACAAGTATAATGTCTGGTCTATTATGAGCAGCTCGTTGGTCAGTGAGCACAGATCTATCCCAATACAATTTATATTCGTTATTCTCGAGGACGGGGCTCCGGGTTGTACTTGTAGTAAGGAACTTTGTCTGATTGTATTAGTTTAAAGTTAGCTGCTAGTTCTTGGTGCAGTATCTTAGCCACTGAGTCGTTTCGTTCCTTGTAGTCCGTTGGTGCAAATGTTTGACACCCGCCAGTCACATGCTGGATAGTTTCCGAAGTTTGGCATCCATATCTACACTTATCGTCCTGAACTGATGGGTCCCTAATGATGTACTTCAGGTAGTTCCTTGTTGGGATCACTTGATCTTGGATAGCCACGAGAAAGCCTTCGGTCTCCGGGAACATCTGTCCCGACGTCAGCCAGTAGTTCGACGCGATCTTGTCGACATGTTCCTGGGTGAGAGGTTTCTCCAGTTTGCAGCTTTTCCTGCTCGGTTTTGAATTGGCTGAGCATGTTTTGATCCCTTAGATGTGGAGGTGTTGATTCATTGGCCTCACATATAGCTCTATGAAGTGTGGATGCCTCGGCCTGCCTAAAAAAGTAAAGACGCAGTTTTACTACCTGTTGTTCTAATTGCTTACCTATATCGGCCAATCCTCTTCCTCCCAGGTGGCATGGTAGTCTTGTTCGTTCTGTTGCACTACGTGGATGATGTTTCTGTGCCTTTGTCATCAACGTCCTCAATTTGAGCTGAATACTACCAATATCTGTTTTGGTCCATCTTACGACACCAAAAGAATATGTCAGTGCGAAACATGCATAAGTATTGAGGGCCTTGCTCAAGTTCTTGCTGTTAAGGCTTGTTTTTAGTAGCTGTTTTACTCTCTTCGTAAATTCATTGGTTAGTTCAGTCTTCATAATTTGTTGAGCCTGTTCCATCCCAAGATATTTGTAGGACTCTTCTGGATTCATGGCTTTGATGTTCTGGCCATTTTGCATTTCATAGGCGCCTGGTTGCAATTTTCCTTTTACCGTATTTACCACTCGGCACTTGTCAAGACCAAACTGCATTGCTATATCTCTAGAAAAGTCTTCAACTATCTTTAGCATTTGTTGTAGTTGATTTTTGGTGGCTGCGTACAGTTTTAAGTCGTCCATATATAAAAGATGGTTTAATCTTGCGCGTTCGGGGTTATTATGTTTGATTGCGAAGCCATATGTAGTGGAATTTAGGCGACGCGACAGCGGATTTATCGACAGGCAGAAAAATAATGGTCTAAGCGAGTAATCCTGGAATATGCTTCTTCTGATAGGGATAATATAAAAAAAATATAAATAAATAGATAAATAGATAATATAATATAAATCCAGAGTATACCTGATAGCCACTCGTGTGGTACTGAGTCGAATGCCTTCTTGTAGTCGATGTAGGCCGAGTAAAGGTTTCTTTTCTTGTTATGGGCCTGGTTGCATATTACAGAATCGATTATTAACTGTTCCTTGCATCCCATTGCGGCTCTAGTACATCCCTTTTGTTGCATTGCAATGATGTTGTTCTGCTCGCAGTGTTTATAAATTCGTTCATTAATGCAGGATGTCACAAGCTTATAAAGCGTTGGAAGACAGGTTATTGGGCGGTACTTGGTAGGATCTTGCGTATTTTGTTGTTCTTTCGGCATAAGATTTGTTGTTCCCTCCGTCAGAAATGCAGGCATTCTGTGGGGATGTAGTATCACGTCATTAATTAGTACTGTTAGTTGGTGATGCATACAGTAAAGTTTTTTGATCCAGTAATTCTGGAGATGATCTGGACCAGGAGGCTTCCAATTATGTAGGTTTTTGATGATTTCGGAGACTTCTTCCGTTGTAAATGATTGGTGTTGCATTTGGTTAAGTTCCTGGTGTCCTTGGCGCTCTTCTTCTATCCATCCAGCATACATGTTGTAAGTAGCTGGTGTTGTTAACTGGTTTCCCCAAAATTCTTCTGATTTTGAGTTGGGTAATTATTTAATGACGGATCGTTGAAGGATTTTAATTTCCTGTACAAATTTTTCTCTGATTGATAAAAAAGTTCCTTGTCTTGTTTACGGTTATTGCTAGTTTTATATCTTCTTAGTCTTCCTGAGTACAAGGAAAGTTTTTGTTTCATTGTGTGAAGACACTGTGGAGGTGTAAGGTTTATAGGGTCGTGCTGCGAGTGGTGGCGAAAACGGTCCATTATTTCTTCTACACATCTCTGAATCTTTGTTGTTCTTACTCCGCCGACGTACTCTGACAGCTGTCCTATGCCCTTGCGCAAGTCTTCGATTTTCTTTTGCAGTCTTCTTTCCCATGGGGGCATCCTTGGTTCCGTTCTTGGGGAGTTAGCTTTAATTTTGACCCCTACATTCCTAATCGCTGCCATCGCAACGCAATAGTTTATGAGGTGTAGGTTTTCCAAGGAGTCAATATTTAGCACGTACTCTGGCAGTATTCTGTTGTTCAATAGATCTAATATTACTGTAAGTTTTTTAGACGAGTTTAGCTTTGGTAGCGGTGGTTTGGTCAATGGATTGGTTCCCTCCTACTCGGTTACTGCTCTTCTCATTTCCGTCTGAAGTTTTTCAAGAAGCGCTAGATCTTGTTCGGTATTATTTCGGTGTTCTTCGGTGGGTTGTTCTTCAATTTGTATATAATATTTATATATATATATATATATATATATATATATATATATATATATATATATATATATATATATATATATATATATATATATATATATATATATATATATATATATATATATATATATATATATGTATATATATATATATATATATATATATATATATATATATATATATATATATATATATATATATATATATATATATATATATACATATATATATATATATATATATATATATATATATATATATATATATATATATATATATATATATATATATATATATATATATATATATATATATATATATATATATATATATATATATATATATATATATATATATATATATATATATATATATATATATATATATATATATATATATATATTGTGACGTATGGGTGTTTTAACGAACATAATTTTACTAGGCAAACCTCTTAAAAGGGCCTAGGCACGACAGCTCCTTTTGCCGACTCTGACATGAGTTGACAGGCGGGGTTATTTTAACTAATTTAATTATTCATTCTGTCCTTTTCGATAATTTAATGCATTAGTATACTTTTCATATATATATATATATATATATATATATATATATATATATATATATATATATATATATATATATATATATATATATATATATATAATTTAATGCATACAGTATATATATATATATAGAAGACACGTCTTATAACACGGAGCTTAGGTAAGATTTTTAAAAGGGCGCCATCCGCAATAAAAAAAGAAATAAATGTGCTGCCATGTTATAAGTCGGACTTTGCGGAAAATCCTTCTTCCGAAATTATTAACTGTACTTTACCAAAATAAAAAAAACTATTTAAACAAGTTACCAAATTTATTACAAAATAATTAAATTACACTAAGACAAATTTTCAAAATCAACGTAAGACGTGAATTATTTAATAATTTTAAAATAATTAGCAATAATTAAAAGGAAAATTCTTGTGAAATAATTTGTAAAATTAGGGTCACTAATATTACATTATATGTACCTTAATTGGCCAATAATTTAAACACTGTTAAGATAATGAATTACTCAAATTTTCGGATGAAATAAACTAATAAAAATTTTTAGACAATAAAAAAAAGGAAATTTCTCACCAAAACTCTTAATAGCTGCGTCACGTGGTGGAGAACCCACGACCTTTGTGGACGGCCCAAGGCTGCATCAGTTCTTTTAACGCCTACCTACTCCTCTCCCTCAATGGTTTTCGAACAGGATTTATGACGAATTATATCCGGGATGACCTTATTTTGTCGGAACCAAAATTGAATTTAAGATGCAATTGGGATCGGAATTCTATCCAATATTTAATTTAGGCAAGCCTAAATATATAGTTGTGGTAGACAACAAAAAATTATCTAGCAACTAGTGGCTAGTTCTAAAGGCGGCTAGTTAGGCGTCTAGCTATAAAAACTTATCCAGAAATCTAAGTACTGAATTCAAAATGGATAAGACAAAATTATGATATGAAATTTTAGATTTCAATTTTAATAGTCTTTTTTAAAAAAAAACTAGTTTGTAGGCAAATAAAAGGCAAGGCAAAAGGACAAGTCGGTGTAGAGCTGAAAGGAAAAGAAAAAAATAGGCGTCAGCATGGCATGGCGTGATCTCGAAATCCAGTAATATAATATAAAAATTGAATACAAAAATTCACACTTAAATTTTGAACAAATTAATCTAAATAATCAATAATGTAATTACAAATTTTAATGCATTACCTGACTGATGTAACTCTGGGAAAAACTAACAAATTACGTTTCAAGAGTTTGACCCGTCAAAATGGCTTCCGACTTGCACAAAGTTCTGAAGATAAAATGGCTTGCTAAACGTGAAACCAATACGTTTAGCAGAACAACAAGAATTCAAAAAAAGGTTCCCTTTTTTTAACATAGGATAGCCAAATCTCAACACAGGTTTGCTGGGCTGACGGCGCAAATAAAAACCCCAAAGTAAACGTATGTCTTAAATGATTTTAATTGAAAAGAAAAACTATTGCTTAAATATATACTAGAGCAATTTAATTAACTCAATTAATTATAAGCTATATAAATAATATAATTCAACAAACCAAAATGAACAGAAAAATAACTAGAGAAAATAAGTTTTAATCTTTATGTTATCTTCCCAATTGAACGATAATAATATTAAATATCAAATCCCCTTGTAATTATTATGATCAACGACATACATGCAATTATTCGCCAACGAAGTAAGCAATATTCAGTGTACGACAAGAACGCATTTTTAAATCTGCCTCGAGAGGAACAAGGAAAGTCAAAAACTAGTCTACACCACGCCGTGAACAACGTGTCGCCTATTGGCTGCCAAATTTATACAAATACGAGGGAGATTCGTAGGTATCCAAAAAAAACTAAATAAATGATATCACTGAAATGTAAGAATTCATGCATCCTTAGCGTCAAATAAATACTAAAATATAGTGATATAACAACTTAAATATACACAATAATTATAATTAGCCTATTTACGTCCAACCGCAAGCTTAACTGAATCTAGAAAAATTTAATACGCGCAATATAGGTCTGTAAGCAATAAAATATTTAAATTATTAAATACTAAATATGTTTACTTAAAAAAAATATAGATTTACTAACATGATAATTTGTCTGACCGTAACGCACGACAGTACACCGTTACACTACCTCTCCCCCAAAAAAAAAATATATATTAATAAAAAAAGATATGATCCGTGAACTGAAAAAAGTTATTATCCAAAACTAATGAATTTTTATACACACATAATGTAATCGTGTTCCAAAAAAAAACTTTCATCAGTATTTCAACAGTAGCCTTATAATACAAATAAGACAATTTATTATCGAACTACTCTTAGAAGATACTGAGTTAAGTTGCAAAAAAAAATAATTCTCAACAATAAAACCTTTCACAGTTTTACTTCAAAAAATTCCCAATTAAAGAGTGAGGTTTGTGTAAACTTCTATAAGAACTGAAATTCATGCTACATTAACGTTATATAGTAAAACAATGATAAACTAATAAAAGTTTAATTGATAATATCTCAGATAAAAATAAAATAAATAATTGCTCGTAGCAATAAACAGAAACTTATTTTCTGTTTTCAAACAAAATCATAAAAAAATTAATAATAGATTACCCTTAATTTGTGATTAAGTAATCTAAAATTATTATCAACTCTAAATGCAGTAGAATATAACTAACCAGGTATAGCAAATAGCACCTAAATTTAACTATATATAAGCTAGTATCAACTGTACTGACAAAAGCATTAATTAAACAATACCATGGTCAAGGTATTATTAAAACATAAACACGGAATTTAGTTAGATATATTCAATTTTGATTAACTAGAAAAC
The DNA here is from genome assembly GCA_030620095.1 of Kuschelorhynchus macadamiae. Taxonomy (NCBI): domain Eukaryota; kingdom Metazoa; phylum Arthropoda; class Insecta; order Coleoptera; family Curculionidae; genus Kuschelorhynchus; species Kuschelorhynchus macadamiae. The sequence continues at coordinate 228,339 of JAUTXW010000750.1, forward strand.
GACTTTATGAAAAAAAATTAACATAAGCATAAAAAGTAGATTTTTTAAGCTGACCACTATTTGAAAAATAACTAAAATCTCACGGAAAAATTTAGTCCACATATACCGAAGAATCACCGTAAGATCCGCAAAAACTTGCACAACAATTGTACTACCATATGATAACCAATGTTGTAAGTGTTAACACTACTGAAGGAATATAAAAACAGTAGCGCAAAAAAAATATACAAATACATTGTATTTCCAATCAACACCATCATCAAAAATGAAATATACAATCCCGATGCCCGATAGTACAACCAACGAAACAATAAGAAAGGTAATAGGAATCCTGTAGAAGAGCAGCAAGAATTTTGACAAGAGTCAACCTCTAGGTGTCGAATGGACCCAGTCAGTATTGCACTATTACCCGGAAGAAAGGGATAATCTCGCTTACTGACCTCTTTAAAATTGCTAAAACTGGTGCCGCGATCAGACATCTAAAACAGTATACTCACTTAAATAGAAAGTGTCAACTGGTAGGTGGAAACAAAAAAATAATCAGACGTTATGCAAATTAATTAATTTTCAAAAGAAAAAATAAAAATATAACTGTCACCCCAAAGTTCACCAAACAATAGGGAGTGAAATGTAGTTTCCACTAGACTAAAACTGCGAGAAAAAATTTAGATAATATATAATAGGCTGTAGCATAAAGTGTTACTGACAACAATCCCTCAGAAAATGCCAGGACGGGTTGGGAACAGTACCAGTAGCTAAGCACCCCATAATTGAAGTTAGCCTATGCTAAACTTCGGTTCAACTTTCGCCCCCCAATACTGATCTTTCCGACAATGTAAATTTAAAGCTTTAATACTAAAAAGGTTCTGAAACAAGCTGACACCCAACACTTCATACCCAGAAAAAAAATATGTGGCATTAAAAATATATTAAAGTGTAATAAACCAATTAAGATGTCACAATCGGGAATAAATTAGTCCAAATTTGGGATTCTCGACAAAATAATTAATAGTTTGGTAAACATTAAAACCAAACATGTCATATTAGCTTATCTGCTTTAAGGCAGAATGAAACAGACCTATGTATAACCAATAGTCAAAAAAGTCACATTCAGATATTATTAAATTTGCAACTTCCCACCCCACAAAAAAAACTAAATAAATGATATCACTGAAATGTAAGAATTCATGCATCATTAGCGTCAAATAAATACTAAAATATAGTGATATAACAACTTAAATATACACAATAATTATAATTAGCCTATTTACGTCCAACCGCAAGCTTAACTGAATCTAGAAAAATTTAATACGCGCAATATAGGTCTGTAAGCAATAAAATATTTAAATTATTAAATACTAAATATGTTTACTTAAAAAAATATATAGATTTACTAACATGATAATTTGTCTGACCGTAACGCACGACAGTACACTGTTACACTACCTCTCCCCCAAATTAAATTTGCAACTTCCCACCCCACGAAAAACTTATAAAAGGTTTTTCCTTGTTATAAATTAGGAAGATTCCAAACCTAACCTTCACCTTTACAAGGATAAATTGAGGGGAAAGTAAAACTGCAAGTTATGTAAATGTCAAATCCAGGAAGTTAATATAACTAAATCATAACTCAAGAAGAGTCACAAAATTCACATGACGAGCTACTAATGCAGACACATAATATAGCAAATTTTAAAATTCACCAATTGGCATTAATTTTGTACTCTAAATTCTTGACACAATGGTGGAAGTCCATTGTCCAATCCAGCTAAAACTTTTCAACCAAAGGTCTAGGTTTAACGTATGTGTAACCCATTTAAAGAAAAAGACCTGACAAGTTGACATATTAGCTAGAAAAAAAATCCAAAATTACCAAATTATGGTGACCCCAAGAATGGTACCATGTACCAAAAAAAACACATCAGAGAAGAGGCATAATCGATACTTAATCAGATAATCAGAGGATATTTGCAATAAATATTACGCAAGTATGCAATCAAAGCCAATAAAATCCTGCGATACTCGTAGTACGAGTCAGTACTCAACAGAGGTATAGATAGAGTATCAAGGAAAACTGTGTGTGGCAGTAGACCTAATCAAAGTAGGCAAACAGAGAGAAAATACTAACTAGGGGATTAATTAAAGTTAAACTATTTTACAATAATATATCGCTATGGAAAATACTAAGTTAGGATTACAATATTATAATTTACAACCTTAAGCAAATTACTAATTAATTTTTTTTACAACAAATACTAAGTAAGTAAATTTACAACTAGCACAGTCAAAAGGGTCTAGGTATTAAAAAATAATGCTCAACCTGAAATTTTGCATTGTGTGTTTTTGGCTATGCCTGACCAGTATTTACAATTGATGGAAATTAGCCAGCGAGTGGTTATATTTAGTCGCCTCTTACGACTAAGGACATAACTTTAAGAGCCTACGGACCTAATTCTATTCCCCCGGAGCCCATACAGGGATAAGATTTATATCTCATAAGAAATATCTGACTGAACTTAAACTGTACAACTGATGGAAGATAGCCAGAGAGTGGTTATGTTTAGTCGCCTCTTACGACTAAGGCCATAACTTTAAGAGCCTAGGGCCTAATTCTGTTCCCCCCGGAGCCCGTACAGGGATAAGATTTATATCTCATAAGAAATATCTGACTGAACTTAAACTGTACAACTGATGGAAGATAGCCAGAGAGTGGTTATGTTTAGTCGCCTCTTAGGACTAAGGCCATAACTTTAAGAGCCTACGGGCCTAATTCTGTTCCCCCCGGAGCCCGTACAGGGATAAATACAAAAAATACATATCGAAGCTAAAAAAAATTACCTGCCACACATCGCTTATTAAGTCTTGGACTGGAAAACTAATTTATGACTTAGTAAACTGAGAAGCACTGAGATATAAACTAAATCTGAAATAGCCGCACGAAAACTAGAGAACTTGAAGAATAAAGTCAAATTCCGGTTAATAACTATAAAACCAAACAAACCAGTTTTATATACTAAAATACTCGTAACGTACCAAATTATAAAAGGAGTAATATATCAATATAAAAACACCTTAACTAAATAATTACTAATTAGAATCCGGTTGACGCACAAGATTATCGGACAGATCGGGAAGAGTACCTACATATGGTTTTAATTTTGATACATGCCAGCATCCCGCGTCACTGCCATCCAAATTATTTAATTCATAAGCAGAATTGGATCTAACCTTGCGTACTTTACAAAGTACATACTTATCTGCCAACTTTGCCGAAAAATTATTAGCAGCATTAGATAATACAAAATTTCTTTTCCATACCAAATCACCCTTTTTATAAACACATTGACGCCTGCGCAAATTATATGTACGGCAATTTTTACTATAGGCAGCATTGAGTCTTTCCTGAACCTTTTTATATAAATTTGGAAGCTTTAAAAGTTCGTTTGCATAATTATTGACATTTTCGTTTGATATTTCAGTGTTTAGGTTAGAATTATCATAAAAATCTCCTGTAATTGGGACTTTTCTGCCAAAAACGAGAAAATTTGGTGTACAGCTAGTGGATTCATGAACTGACGTGTTTAAGGCACTTTGAATTTCTGGTATATGTATATCCCAATCTTTGTGAGAGTCTTTGATGTATGAACGTATAGCCGCGCCAATTGTCCTGTTAACACGCTCAACCGGGTTAAACTGAGGGTGATAGCGACAATTATACCATATTTTAGAAATGTTGAACTTTTTTGCCATTTCATCAAAGACTTTCCCAGTATGGGCAGGAGCATTATCTAAAATCAAAATTCTAGGAGTTCCAAACGGTAATATCACATTATCAGTCAGGAAAGACACAATCGCTGGAGCCGTAGCATGGCGCAAAGGTTTCATAATTGTGAACTTAGAAAAAATATCTACAGCCACAATAAGAAAAGTATTCCCTTTCTTACTTCTAGGAAAAGGATACATATACAATCGACTGCCAACATTTCAAATGGAAAATTAACCTTTTTCTCGGCACCCATTAAACCATAATGAGAAAAATTTGGTAACTTTTGCTTTTGACAAACTTCGCATTGACGGACATATTTTAGGACCTGTTGCCTTAGTCTTGGTCAATAAAATTCTTCAGAAATTTTATTTAATGTTTTAAAGAAACCTAAATGTGCCGAAGTTGGAGAATCATGACAATTTTTAATTATTTTTATACGTTCATTAGTTGGCACCACCAATTTCCACCACCAATTTCCATTCGGAAATATTGGTTTTCAAAGGAATTTTCTTACCAGTGTGTTTATAGATATAACCATCTTTTACTGCCCAATGAGGAAAATTATTTGGATCTTTAATAATCTTATCCCGTAAATTGGCATACCAAGGTTCCAATTTATCTAGAGAAACATCTAATATATTAACTTCAGAAGCAGGAACGGATCTACTGAGAAAATCCGCTAATGCATTTTGCTTACCAGGGCGATATGATAATTTAAAATCAAACTGTTGAATTCTAGTAAGCCATCTAGCTAATTTACCCTGTGGGTTTTCCATATTCTTTAACCACAATAGTGAAGAGTGATCGGTTATTACAAAAAGATCTTTACAGCCCTCAACGTAACATCTAAACTTTTCAAGAGAAAAAATTAATGCTAAAAGCTCTTTCATGGTGACTGATAAGTTACGTTCAGACTTAGTCAAACTTCGACTAGCATAAGCAATTACAACTTCTTTGCAGTCTATATTTTGTAAAAGGGCTGCGCCCACAGCTGTATCACTCGCATCACACTCTATTGTGAAAGGCAAAGAAAAATTAGGGGCAGACATTACTAAAGGGGGATGAAACCATCCGCTTTTTTAAGTTCTCTAAAAGCCTCTTCTGCCTTTGAAGTCCAAATTAAAGGTTGCTTTTTACCTTTCCCTTTTAACATATCATTTAAAGGAGATACAATGGCACTAAAATTAGGAACAAAACGTCTATACCAACTACAAACGCCCAAGAAACTTTTTAGCTGAGTAGTCGTTTCCGGTTTTTTATATTCTACTATGACCTTAATTTTTTCTGGACAGGTGCTCACGCCTGTACCACTAACTACAAAACCAAGATACTGAAGTGATTTTCGAAAAAAATTACATTTATTAAAATTAATTGTTAAGTTAGCGTCTAAAAGCCTTTTATAAACTTCTACTGACAAAATCCAGAAATTGTTTGTTTATTACCATCTGCAGTACTAATAGATTTTAATTTTGATTTAAAAATTTGCAAATTATATTTTTCAATTAGATACATGGCTGACTCACCCAAACAAGAGCGGTTAGCCCCACTATCTAACAAAGCTAATAAAGATTCATCATATAAAGTTACTTCTATATATGGTCTATTGTCAAAAGGCATACGAACAAAAAGAGGCGCAGCGTCAGATGTTTTAAAAAAATTTTTTACCATTAACTTCCAATCTTCCCAATCCTTTATATCAGTTTTAGGACTAAAGTTGGGTTCGTTACTCACATAATTATTACTACATTGTTTTACAAAATTTTTTGACTGCACTTCAGGCTTATATATGAGGCGAGAAATCGGCTTAGGATAAGAAGAAAAACTGTGTGAATCTCTAATAATTTTTTGACGACCCTGAGTTGTTACTAAAACGAGAAAACTTGCGAAAATGGCCTCTAATTTTGACCTTAGTTTGAATTCGGCCGGATTCAAACTTATCAATTAGTTTTTTTTGACTACAAGAAGGACAAGTAAATTTCGTACAATTGGGCTTGCCGCATTTATAACAAAATTTTTTTTTAGGCTCTTTACACACCATAAATTCCCTTTTTAGAACAATTCCAACAAATTTTATAAACATTTTCTGATCTTTCATTATTTGCTAAAGGTTTTGGAACATTTTGATGGTCACGTCTAGTGGTTTGATTTATATCTACGTAAGCCAGGTCCCCTTCAAGATATTCTAATCTTGCATTATTAATTTTACTATTATACTGTGTAGCTTCGTCAAATCGTTTACATAAATTTACTAATTGAGATACCTCAGTAATATCATCTAACGCTAAAGCATTGACATATCTAGGTAACAAATTTCTTCTTAAGATTTTTAATTGATCTGCCTTAGAAGGTGGCTGAGATAATCTAGCAAAAAGATTTTGCATAATAGAGACAAAAATCGTTACTGATTCTTGTCGACCTTGAAAACGAGCTTTAATTTGATCAAGTAATGATTCATCATAAAACGGAGGTAAAAAATCTTTTTTTAAAGCTACTACAATATCATTCCATGAAAAAAAATTATCTCTATTAGCTCTATACCAAGTTAAGGCGGCACCTTGAAATAAGTCAAAACAAGAATTAAAAAGTTGATCTTCATTAACATTTCTGGAAATAGATAATTCGTTCACTCTTTCAAGAAAAGCTTTCACACTAGGGTTCCCATCAAATGTTAAACCCCATTTATAAACTGGGACCGCAATTAAGCTAGAATTACCCTGAATAAAGGAAGTGGAAGCGCCTATACTTGTAGCAGGAAGAGTGAAATTTAAACTTGTTCTATCATTAATTACTCGCGAGTTTAAATCAGCAGCCAACTCAAAACACGACGCAAGATCTGATAGTTTCTTCTTATAAAAAATGTCATTAGCAATTGCCCTTTTCGAGGCTAGTGATTTTCGAGAAGCTCTAATACTCGACAAGGATAGAAAATAATCGATTTCTGATTCAGTTAAGCAATTTACAACTATTTCACCTTCCATGTTTAATTATATAAGGATTTACCAAAAACCAAAAATTTAAATTTACCTATCTGTTCAAAATATAATTTAAAAAAATGCCAAATATTTGCAAACTAAATACCACAAATAACTATATAAAATATTTAGCTAAACAAAATCAATTACAACAAATATTGAGCAACACCAGAGTGAATATTAGCGCAAAAAAAATTAAATTTATTTTAAAACCTGACAGAATTTGAGCCAAAAAAACAAGCAAAAATGCAATAAAAATTTTTTTAAAGTGAAAATCGGTAAATTCCAGAATTACTCGGTCTCTGTCGGATTTCAATAAATAAATTGCGTAAAGGTTTTTATATAACGAATGTGAAAAACAATATGAATAAAAAAGTGACCGCAAATTTCCAAATTTCGTTGTCAAAACTTTAAAGTTAAGCATCCAAAAATATCGACAACGACAGAATTTATCTAATTAAACTTAATTAAATAAAATTAAAAATGGCTAACAACGTTGGGCGCCAAAATAATTATGTGACGTATGGGTGTTTTAACGAACATAATTTTACTAGGCAAACCTCTTAAAAGGGCCTAGGCACGACAGCTCCTTTTGCCGGCTCTGACATGAGTTGACAGGCGGAGTTATTTTAACTAATTTAATTATTCATTCTGTCCTTTTCGATAATTTAATGCATACAGTATACTTTTCAGAAGACACGTCTTATAACACGGAGCTTAGGTAAGATTTTTAAAAGGGCGCCATCCGCAATAAAATAAGAACTAAATGTGCTGCCGTGTTATAAGTCGGACTTTGCGGAAAATCCTTCTTCCGAAATTATTAACTGTACTTTACCAAAATAAAAAAAACTATTTAAACAACAAGTTACCAAATTTATTACAAAATAATTAAATTACACTAAGACAAATTTTCAAAATCAACGTAAGACGTGAATTATTTAATAATTTTAAAATAATTAGCAATAATTAAAAGGAAAATTCTTGTGAAATAATTTGTAAAATTACGGTCAATAATATTAAATTATATGTACCCTAATTGGCCAATAATTTAAACACTGTTAAGATAATGAATTACTCAAATTTTCGGATGAAATAAACTAATAAAAATTTTTAGACAATAAAAAAAAGGAAATTTCTCACCAAAACTCTTAATAGCTGCGCCACGTGGTGGAGAACCCACGACCTTTGTGGACGGCCCAAGGCTGCATCAGTTCTTTTAACGCCTACCTACTCCTCTCCCTCAATGGTTCTGGAACAGGATTTATGACGAATTATATCCGGGATGACCTTATTTTCTCGGAACCAAAATTGAATTTAAGATGCAATTGGGATCGGAATTCTATCCAATATTTAATTTAGGCAAGCCTAAATATATAGTTGTGGTAGACAACAAAAAATTATCTAGCAACTAGTGGCTAGTTCTAAAGGCGGCTAGTTAGGCGTCTAGCTATAAAAACTTATCCAGAAATCCAAGTACTGAATTCAAAATGGATAAGACAAAATTATGATATGAAATTTTAGATTTCAATTTTAATAGTCTTTTTAAAAAAAAAACTAGTTTGTAGGCAAATAAAAGTCAAGGCAAAAGGACAAGTCGGTGTAGAGCTGAAAGGAAAAGAAAAAAATAGGCGTCAGCATGGCATGGCGTGATCTCGAAATCCAGTAATATAATATAAACATTTAATACAAAAATTCACACTTAAATTTTGAACAAATTAATCTAAATAATCAATAATGTAATTACAAATTTTAATGCATTACCTGACTGATGTAACTCTGGGAAAAACTAATAAATTACGTTTCAAGAGTTTGACCCGTCAAAATGGCTTCCGACTTGCACAAAGTTCTGAAGATAAAATGGCTTGCTAAACGTGAAACCAATACGTTTAGCAGAACAACAAGAATTCAAAAAAAGGTTCCCTTTTTTTAACATAGGATAGCCAAATCTCAACACAGGTTTGCTGGGCTGACGGCGCAAATAAAAACCCCAAAGTAAACGTATGTCTTAAATGATTTTAATTGAAAAGAAAAACTATTGCTTAAATATATACTAGAGCAATTTAATTAACTCAATTAATTATAAGCTATATAAATAATAGAATTCAACAAACCAAAATTAACAGAAAAATAACTAGAGAAAATAAGTTTTAATCTTTATGTTATCTTCCCAATTGAACGATAATAATATTAAATATCAAATCCCCTTGTAATTATTATGATCAACGACATACATGCAATTATTCGCCAACGAAGTAAGCAATATTCAGTGTACGACAAGAACGCATTTTTAAATCTGCCTCGAGAGGAACAAGGAAAGCCAAAAACTAGTCTACACCACGCGGTGAACAACGTGTCGCCTATTGGCTGCCAAATTTATACAAATACGAGGGAGATTCGTAGGTATCCAAAAAAAACTAAATAAATGATATCACTGAAATGTAAGAATTCATGCATCCTTAGCGTCAAATAAATACTAAAATATAGTGATATAACAACTTAAATATACACAATAATTATAATTAGCCTATTTACGTCCAACCGCAAGCTTAACTGAATTTAGAAAAATTTAATACGCGCAATATAGGTCTGTAAGCAATAAAATATTTAAATTATTAAATATTAAATATGTTTACTTAAAAAAATATATAGATTTACTAACATGATAATTTGTCTGACCGTAACGCACGACAGTACACCATTACAATATATATATATATATATATATATATATATATATATATATATATATATATATATATATATATATATATATATATATATATATATATATATATATATATATATATATATATATATATATATATATATATATATATATATATATATATATATATATATATATATATATATATATATATATATATTCAAGCATAACCATATATATTCAAACCATAACTTTTCCTACAAGAATCAGAAATGAAGAGCAGTCACTGCTAGACCTTCTAACTAACAATGGAAAATCTATGTACTGCATTGAATAGTCCCCCACTAGGAAAGAGCGATCACATTATAATAACCGCAAAAACTCAAATTAAGTGCTTCAAGCAACTGACCAAAAAAATACAGAAAAGATTCTTTTGGACTGCAGACTATAATGCAATAAATAATTTTCTCAGCCAGCACAACTATGAGGCAGCTCTAGAGCAGAAATATATGAGATACACAGAGGTCATGAAAGAAGCAATAAACACCTTTGTGCTAGTTAAGACAGTCAACAAAATTCTGCAAAACCCTGGATCAGCAAGCACATATTTACAGAAATAGAGAAGAAGAGCAGACTTTGGGATAAATTCAGACATAGTAAAACATCTGGAGACTACAGGGCATATCAAACCCAAAATAATAAACAAGAACAGGATTCTCACTTTACTTTATCACAAGTTTCTAATGCAGTAAACAATGCACTTGCTGATAATGCTCTCCCTGATACTAGAATGCCCGTGACTTCTGTTTCTCAAACATTGAACATTGTTAACAGTTCAAAAAGTTTAGATGAGGGAAATACTCCCAACTTTCGAGGGGTTCCTCAAAGGTTCTAGTATTATGTAGGAAGAGTTGCTGATGATGTACCTGTGGAATCCATCAAGTGTTACATAAAAGAGAAGACTGGTGTCCCAGAAGAAAAATTGCTAGTCAAACACCTTAATAGCAAAGGAAAAACATGCTCCTTTAAAGTAGGGATTGATGCTGCCTTTAAGGATTTATTAATGACTGAAAAGTTTTTGCCACAAAATGTAGTTTATAGAATTTTTGACTTTCAGAAAGCATCTGCACACCACAAGGAACTGAGAATTAACAATATAAATTTTCATCAACCCCGAATCAGACATACCAGATGGTAAAAGACCTCTCTGTCTACTATCAAAATGTTAATGGCCTTCGCACAAAGTTATATGAGTTTTATAACAGTGTCTTTGCTGTACTTATGATATTATAATGTTGACCAAAACTTCACTTAATGAGAATTTTGCAGATATTGAATTTGGCCTTAACAACTATAATATATTCAGAAATGACAGAGATTTTATGGTAACAGAGAAATTTCAAAATGGAGGCGTTCTTATAGCAGTAAATCATAAACATCAATCAGAATAGGTTAGAGCAGTGCATAGTTCATGTGAGGAAGTATGGGTGACTGTAAAGTCTAGGCCTAGTTGTAGGGATTTTTGCTACGTGTATATTCTACCATCCTCACAGGCAGAAGCATATAAAAAGCATTGTGAATCTGTTGAGCATATTTCACAGGTATATAATGATTATCATTTAATTATAGCAGGAGATTACAATTTGTGTTGGGAAGTTGAGCCTCGAGTTTTGCAATATGAAAATATCATATTTGACTTTAACCGGTGCAACTAGATATATATATGAATGACTTTTTAATTAATATTAATTGGGACGAAGTTCTTAGTTGTTTTAATTTAAATGTAAATGTAGATTTTTTAACTCAATTTTGAATAGTGCTATAGAGCAATATGTTCCTAAATTGAAATTTAAAAATAAATTTAAATTTCCAGTTTGGTTTGTCGATGAACGTAAATGTAATATTTATTTAAAAAACGAAGCACATGCAAAGTTTGAATCTACCAAAGATATTAACAATATATTGCAATATATGCAATAAATGGCGTTTCCATTGCCAATATGTTTGCCAAACACTTCTCGTCAGTTTATGTCCCATGTCAGAACTTTAAGAATAAACTTGAGTATGACAATCTTTGCATGAACATAAGTCAATCAATAACTTCTTTATATATAAAAATCTCTGATATTCTTGAACGACTTGAACAAGTAACTTTAAATAAAGGTCCCGGTCCTGAAGCTATACCTCCTCTATTCCTCAGGAATTGTTCATTGTCAAAATCAGTTTTTCCTGTTGTTTGGAAAAAAAGGTTTTGTTGTACCAGTTTTTAAGAATGAAGGTGGTAGAGATGAATTTCAAAATTACAGGCCTATATTAATTATCTCCCAAATTCCAAAGTTGTTCGAATCCACAATTAGTGATTACTTGACAAATGTCTAAAAATATTATTACAACAAAGCAACATGGTTTTGTGGAGGGTAGATCTATAACAACAAACCTACTCATATATGAATCAGCCATATCTAAGGCCTTGGAAGCAGGATACTCTGTAGACTCAGTGTACACCGACTGCTCCAAGGCTTTTGATAGGGTAGATCATTCAATTCTAAAATATAAACTATGAATGTATGGTCTGGGAGGAACTTTTATGAACTGGATAAGCTCCTATTTGAATAATCGGCAACATATTGTTAAAATCAATAACACCTTCCTCTCTGATTCATTTATTGCATCATCTGGGGTGCCCCAAGGAGCACATCTTGTTCCACTTCTCTTTAACTTGTTTATTAATGATGTAGTTGGCTGCTTTCACTTCAGTCAAGTGCTACTATATGCAGATGATATAAAAATCTTTATCTGTTTAGACTCAAAAGATTCACCTCAGAATATGCAGAATGATTTATCTAGGTTTGAGAAATGGTGCTCAGAGAATAGAATGTGCTTAAACACCAAAAAATGCAAATATATTCAGTTTACAAGGAATGTAAATCCTCAAAAAAATGCCTATTTTCTTGAGAGATCTCGTATTGAGAATGTTACAACAATTCGCGTTCTGGGAACTATCTTTGATGAGAAATTCACTTTTATGAGTTATATTGAGCTCTGTTGCAACAAAGCACTTAAAATGTTGGCATTTGTAAAGTTGGTATACAGGGGACTTTACTAATATATTTGCCCTAAAGACTCTCTATGTTAGCTTGGTTCGTAATCACCTAGAAAGTGTTTGTGTTTGGTCCCCATATTAATTAAAGTACATTAATAAAATAGAAAGGATACAGAATAGATTTATTAGATACATTACATTCAAAATGAAAATTCCATATATATATATATATATATATATATATATATATATATATATACATATATATATATATATATATATATATATATATATATATAATATATATATATATATATATATATATATATATATATATATATATATATATATATATATATATATATATATATATATATATATATATATATATATATATATATATATATATATATATATATATATATATATATATATATATATATATATATATATATATATATATATATATATATATATATACATATATATATATATATTCCCATTTAAGGTCACTTGTGACAAGAATACCAAGATCCTTTTGCCTGTCTACATGTTGCAGTGGCACACCACTGATACTGTACTCCAGTTTGGGATTGTTTGGTCCTATATGTAGTATGGTACATTTGTTTTCATTTAGCCTCATCTTCCAAGTTGCTGTCCATTTTTCAATTTTCGAAAGATTCTCCTGACGGTTGTTGGCGCTGATTAGTGAATTAGCATATAGCTTTGTCTTATCTGCGAAGTGGGATATGCTGGACCTAATGTTTGTGAGAAGATCACTGATGTGCAATATAAAAAGAAGCGGACCCAGCACAGATTCTTGGGGGGAGGCCACTCAAAACTCTGTGCGCCTTGGATAGAGACCCGTTTATTCTTGTCTGAAAACTCCGTGCAGAAACCACTTTATTAGGTTTAAAAGTTTACCACCTATGCCATAGTGTTTTAGCTTTAGTGTTAATCTTTTGTGTGGAACCTTATCGAAAGCCTTTTCAAAGTCCAGATAGATTATATATTGCCCTTATCGAATTCATTTGTCCAGTTGTTGAGACATTCTAGCAAGTGGTTGCTGATCTAACAGGAAGAAATCTATGTTGCATTGGTGGTGTAATATTGTTGGTCATTAGAAAAGTGGTTAGCTCTTTGGTTATTACCTTTTCCATGCATTTGCTCAAGTGGCATGTGAGGCTGATAGGTCGATAGTTTTCTGCCATATATTTGTTTCCCTTTTTGTAGAGAGGTGTAACAATGGCATGTTTCCATATGGCAGGTAATGATTCAGTTTCAATAAGAGAGTTAAGTGCATCAGTTAGTGGTTGAAAATGGTGTTTAGGCACTTTTTCAAAAAAATGGGAGGAATGTTGTCTGGTCCAAGGCTAGACTTATTTTTCAGACTTAATATTGCTTCACTCACGGCTTCTTGTGTGAAATGTATGGTGTCTGTTGATGCATGTACCCTTGTTGCCATCGGTAGGGATGGCAGTTGTTCATCCAGGTTCTGGTGTATATATAGACTCAAATCTTTCCGCAAAAACCTCTGCAATCTCTCTGCTGTCCAGAATTTTGTTTCCAGTTGATTCATCCACAAGTGGAATGCTGGTTACCTTACAGGAGAGCTTTCGGCTAATGTATTTGTAAACCTGCTTTTGTGACTTTGATGTTATGATTTCATTTTCGTAATTTCTTCTTGTATCTATTTTTGCTTTTACTTTATTATTTTCGGTTTGATATGCCCTGTAGTCTCCAGATGTTTTACTATGTCTGTATTTATCCCAAAGTTTGCTCTTCTTCTCTATTTCTGTAAATATGTGCTTCCTGATCCAGGGTTTTGCAGGATTTTGTTTAACTGTCTTAACTGACACAGAGGTGTTTATTGCTTCATTCATGACCTTTGTGTATCTCATATATTTCTGCTTTGGAGCTGCCTCATAGTTGTGCTGGCTGAGAAAATTACTTATTGTATTATAGTCTGCAGTCCAAAAGAATATTTTCTGTATTTTTTTGGTCAGTTTCTTGGAGCACTTAATTTGAGTTTTTGCGGTTATTATAATGTGATCGCTCTTTCTTAGTGGGGGACTACTTTCAATGCAGTACATAGATTTTCCATTGTTAGTTAGAAGGTCTAGCAGTGACTGCTCTTCACTTCTGATTCTTGTGTGAAAAGTTATGGTTTGAACAGCGTTAATTTTCCTCCAATCCTAATATAGAAAGTCCCTTGCGAACTGGTCCTGCCAGTTGAGTCAAGCTGTCCCAGTCGATCTGAACATAATTGAAGTTTTCTAGCACATAGGTTGTTGTTTGTCATAAAGGCTCTTCTTAGTTAATTTTCCATGGTGTTGTTTTGTTCAGGTGTCCTGTAATTGGGCCTATATATGCAGGCAAGCTGGATTTTAGTGCTATCTGAGTCTATTGGGGCAGATGTTTTGTATTTATTTATAATAGATAAGTATATCTGTTCACCTTTTACTTCGATTTTGACCAAAATATACACTCCACCACTGGTTGGGTCAGTTCTATCATTATGGAATATGCTATAGCCATGGATATGTATTACTCTGTCTTCTATAGACTCTTTTAGCCATGTTTCAGTTATGAACACAAAAGTTGGTTTATATTTGGCAATGTTAAGGGAAAACTTTTTATCATGTTTGCGGCTAATGTACATTGCTTGCATCTTATTGACATTCAATAATAGGTTGTTCTGTAGAAACCACTTTTTTTGTGCCAACAAGGATTCACACATTCTGCTCTCACACTCTCATTTAAGATCTTCACTATATATTACAGAAGTATCATCTGCATACTGATCTGAGGCATCAAATTAGGAAGTTCAATTACATACAATATGTAAAGCAATGGCCCCAAAATAAAACCTTATAAATGGACGAATTGAACAACCATTCTTTGAAAATCAAATTGACAGTCAACAAAAAGGGAATGATCCTTAAAAAATTGAACAAGTCTTTCATATGATCTTTGGAAATTAATGAGACTGATCTGTAATTTCTAAAATCACTGACATTACTCTTGTATATAGGTTTAACATTGACAACTTTAAGCTGATTTGGAAAAGTACCTGTACAAAAAGCTAGAATGATGATATGGGACGAGGGTGTTGCAAATAAGTCTACAGATCCTTTTAAAAGTTTCACACATCTTCAACAGATTTAATCTAGTAGCCCTAATCTTGTTTTTCGCACTAGCTATATAATCCCTGTTTGATAGTTATTTAGCTTGTTCTATAACCCTTTTAGTATATTAGAATATGTTTTATAAAAGTGCTCAGACTTGTCCGATGCGTGCATCGGCTACGTCCTTAAGTCCTTAAAAAAATATATATATTCATCATGTTATTTTACCAAACTAGCTGTCTGCAGGGTAGGTGGATTAAAGAAAACAATCCAGTAGGGTTGATTGCTTTTATTCCACTATCCAGAATCTAACATCTAGCACAACTCCAAATTTATTAAAAATAACATTTGCATCAATGGCTGTTGGCTCTAAAGAAGTCGAATTAAAAATGGTATGGACCTCAATCAAGTGTTTCTCAATGATCTTCAGCGGCAGTCGGAATGTCACAGAAAACGCATAATATGATATGCCTACCCTCCAATTAAAAATACATTCG
>JAUTXW010000751.1:0-24098 GCA_030620095.1 Kuschelorhynchus macadamiae
CATTAAGAAAAGAAGAAGTAATGCAAGAATTTAAGAAATATTTTGATGCCTTAGCTGCTAGATTAGTTTGTTGTTTATCTAAAGTAAATATGTAATACATGTTATCGACCATAAAAAGTTGTTTTAGTATTGAAAGCCCAAACTTTGGCATAAAATATCTAAACATTAATGCAATAATGTAATTTTTCTGCTCTATCACTCGACATATGTCTAAAAGATTTCCAGCTTACCCTGGAGACAAAAAAATTCCGGAAATCCGGACTGTTGGTATGGTAACGATGAAAAATAAAGTCATCTGAATGGCTACAAAGTACAGGTGTAAAATTTTCATAAAAAACAGTATTTGGAAATCATATGAATAGCATGAAAATATAACTTCATATTTTATTATTTTCATTATTTGCGGAAATGTTAAGCTTTATTTGTTCAGTTCGGAATGAACGGGCGAAGTATACGGTTAAAAAGAGAGGTAGTCAAATTTGCGACACAAACAACGCGGCTGTTATTTTATATGTTAATATTAGGATGATCGAATACAGTGCACCTACAGACTGTTTCAGAAATATATAGAGTAATAAAATGGAGAATCTCTTCTAGTTTCACTGAACTTCCGGATCGTCCATAGGCGTAGCTAAACTTTGTTTATAGAAATATTAATAAAGATCCTTTTAAATCCCAGTCCTTTTGCATACCTGATGTGGTTTTATTACTCTACAGATTACATTTATTACTCAATGTGTACTAAAATCGTTTATTTCCATTTTAAAATGTACAATTTTTTCTAGCAATTATATAGTTCTATTTTACCTGAATTTATTATTTTAAATTTATCATCACCAATTAAGTTTTTAAAGTCCTCTATATTCCCAGTTTATATGCATAAGAAAGGACTAAATATTCCTGTCTTTTTTGTTGCGAAACACCACCTCAAACAATTGTAAACAATTCGAGAAATTTTTCTTATTTTTACCAAATTTATGTAAAGTGGTAATAAAACACAGATTATAAATACATCTGAATTGAATTTTAAACATGTTAGTATTTACTGTTACTCCATACTGTTAACAGTATTATAAGAATTTTAATAAAATGGCGACAATCGCTCTAACGAAAAGATGTTCTAAGAATTTGTAACAGTTTAATTTTGCTATAAGTGCATTTCATTGTATGAATAATTTAATATTATAATCTACTACTTTAGTATTAAGTTTAGTGATTAATATGTACGCCTTGTAGGTTTGATTTACTTAGATTTTAGTAGTTTTGTTATTAGAAGCGGTTAAATTGTTCATATTTAAGCGAAATATAAATTCAACACCTTATGCAGCAAATTTTTGGTGCACAGAGTGTCACCTCTCGATAAGTAGTTAATTTTGTACCTATATCTGAACTAAAGATATAAAGGAATAATTTTCAGTAAATGGTACAAGTTTAGCGTTCGAATCATAGATGTCGTCAAAAAAAATCAGTTCAAATATAATTGTTGGATTTATTTAATTTTGCCGAATTTATAAGAAAACTTCAAATAGCATTTTAGACAAACTATTTATTTCCCATATATTTTACAGAGTAGATATAAATTAAATTTTATTAATTTTGAAAACCTGTTTTCGAGTCCTTTATACAAGTCTTGGGATTTTCGTTTTCCTTGGCTAGATATGCTGCATTTTTAAATTCGAGCGTATATTTTGTATAACTTTTCTGTCACTGTAAAAAAAAACCAAATCATTAGTACCCCAATAAATTCTTTGATATAAAGCCGATATTATGTATTAATATTGAACTGTAAATACTTGTATTAAAAAAAAAGGTTGCCTTGATAAATATTTCTTGTCAGATATACATAGGATTATTTTTAGACTATAGATACTATATATACACCAATTCATACCTTCTCTTAAATCTACATGTTATTATTCGTGTTTCCTTTTGCTGTGAATATGTAACATATAAAGGTATTTTCATTTAAGTTAGGCATAAATAAACCAAAGGTATTTCTCGATTCAATATTAATATTCTTACCTTTTTTTCCTAAGACTATATAAACTACAGTCCTCTTATAGTTTCTATCAATGTTTGATGTTCTGAAATTCAGATCGACTTTTGTTTTGTCCATAATTGCATAATTACTTGGAGCCTATTATAAACTGAAATTTCGTTACGTCTGCGTCTGATGCATTTCCTAAAATAAATAGTTAATAATTGTGTGAATAAATTCCTATTGTATGGTTAAATAATGAGTTTATACAGTTGGGAAAATTCTATTAAAAAAACTCAACTTACGTTTCATTTTTATGGCATTTAACTACTCCTGCATTAGCATCATTTTTTTGACTCTGGTACTCTAGTTCGGACTAATATTTGACTTTTCTGAGTGGTCCTTTTCCATAAGTACTAGAGTAATTAATTAAATATTATTTGTTTATTTACGTTTCCATTTCGCCTAGGCGTTGCTTTTAAATTTCAGGTTAGTTGTTTCTGTCAATGTTATTATTGCGTCGTCTCGGAACTTTTCGGATCTATTCGGCTAAGACTTTCATATTAACTTATTCTCGAAACCCTCCATCCGGTACTTCCTCATATCAAGAGCGCAGGCATCTTTTTCGCTGTTGCCAAGTGTATTCCTGCATTATTTCCTGTATCTTTCTCAACCAATGGAGAGTCGTTTTTCTTGTCTAACATGTTAATCATATCCTTGTTTTATTCCGACTATGTGCTCTTTTGGCAAGGTTGTTAGCACCTGACATATTCTAGCCAATGGTATTCCGCCACATTAATTAACCAAAGTTCTAGATGGAAAGGAAGCTGGGGGAACACATTTTTCACTTTTCTGGTAACCTGCAGATAACCCACAGGTCTTTAGCGCGAGTCTGAGGAAATAGTCCAGGAAAATCTTGGAAATCCGTTAGCGGGATTTTTCCTCAACACCGCAATAGTTTTTCGGGCACAATATAGTTTGCACTGTGAGTGTTATTTTTCCTGCTAGAAAATCTCTCTAAGAAAGGATTTTTACCTGAAGATTGGACCAGACCTCCATTTTCCATGCCCTTGTACTTGGCAGGTGAAACCACTTTTTGACTAGAACTGAGTGACCCTATTGGATAGGTAATTTGCTTTAATATCATTTATCCTGAAAAGGGTATTATAATTTTTTTTTCTTAAATTTTGCTTGATTTTCGATTTCGTAATTTGGTAAATTTTCGTCGAATATCTTTTACCTCAGTAATTTGATTAATTTTCTTATTATATTAACCATATTTTATAGATCGTAAATTGGCGCTATTTTATTTTAAAATAAAACCACAATATTTAAACAGCTTGCATAATGTGATTTGATTACTGCATTCGTTCTTTTTAATAGATAATAAACATATTAATAAATGGCTTGCAGAGGTTTTCAGTAACAATTTATTATTAACAATTAGTTTATATGATATTTTTTTGCATTTTGATTTTCCGTTGGAAAATAATTAGTTGTAATAAAATCCTTTTTTAAGCTGGTTATATTATAAATTAAATATATTTGTGCCTTTTCATTTTTCTTATTGCTGCCTTATTATATCTAT
Organism: Kuschelorhynchus macadamiae; assembly: GCA_030620095.1. Lineage (NCBI taxonomy): Eukaryota > Metazoa > Arthropoda > Insecta > Coleoptera > Curculionidae > Kuschelorhynchus > Kuschelorhynchus macadamiae. The sequence goes on from JAUTXW010000751.1 coordinate 3,567, forward strand.
ATTTTTTGTAAGTATTCTCACAACGTTTCGCTTAAATATTTGCTATTCTTCAGGTCTATACATACCGTCTTTTATTAAGATTTTGCTATTTTTTTTATTTTATTCTCATTTCTATTTAAATTGGCCGAGGTCAGTCTAAATTTTCTATTTATTTTATACGGGAAATTGTTATAGTAATCGATTTTGTTACAAATTTATTTATTGTAAATTGAATTTAGTTTTATTGGAGTCAGTTATAATAATGTGCTTATATTTTTCTTACCCAACGTTTCGATTAATTTTAGGTCATCATCAGGGCCTAAATTTTTTTTAAGTATTAAAATTATTTCTACTTTATTACGTATTGCTAATTTAAATCATTCGGATTCAGTCGAAACCTTGTATTTATTTTAGTGTTAACGCTGGTTATTGAGAATATGTTTGATAAAGTAAATTTTAGAATTTTCCTTTTCGGTCTTAGTTTGTATTTGTGGATTTGCTGGATTTATTGACACAACGTTTCGACTGAATTTTCGATACCCATCAGGGTATTTTGTGCTTATTGATGGTATCTTTAGTGATTTCATTTTAAATTATTTTATTGTATTTTTTTACTTTGTGGCTTGCGGTTTTAATTTATTAAAAGAAAAGTTCTGATTAGTGTCTTGAAATTAATTAAATATTTTTTTTATACTTCTTAGGAGCGCTTCAGAACTTCCAGGTGCTGCTGGATTTGATGACACTTATTGTTTACTTTTTTTTTCTTTTATACCGTAACTGATAACACGTAACGGATAAATAGATTTTTTTTACTTTATTTGTGTGTTTTATTTAGCCTCACTCTCTTTGTCTGTCCGAATAACTTTTTAGATTTTATTAAAATTTCTTTTAAAGTATCAATAGGAAGCAAGTGCCGCGAAGATCAAGGGGCTTTCCAATTTAAGTCGTAATAAATTGGTGGCGCTCATTTCTTTTTTTTTTTTCTCTCTTTTTCTTTCTTTAAGATTTCTTAAGTTTTCCCACGCCCTACTCTCCGGTTTAATTGAGCTAGGGCATCTACATTGCACTGTTGATCACGAGCTGTAATCTTGATACCTTTTTGTGATCGAAATACTTTAAAATAAAACAGTAATAATAATTATTAAATAAGAGCGTAGCAATCTTATACCTTAGTTTTAAGAAAATCCAGGGTTACAAATCCTCCGCTATAAGTGAGTGAAAAAGTTATTGTTTTAGATGTACACGATTGCATAAAACACGATTAAAACAGTTTTACTGTACAAGAAATTGTTGGACAATGTTCTGGAATGACTGGAATTGTAAAGTCCACCATTTTCGAATTATTGCGTATGAGAAACGAAGCAGGTTAAGTGGAACCTCCCAAGAAAATTCGATGAAGTCCAGTATAAGTTCTTGATAAAGGACTCTAGATAAAATTTTGGTGGAGCTTGGCCAAGATGATAGTATTCCTTTGATAACTAGAAAACTCATAGGGACCACTTTGAAAAATATGGATTTTGCCTGGGAAAAGCGTTACCGAAAAGCATTTTTACTGGAAAGCAATGGAATTGTTTGCTACCGACGAAAATACTTGAGAAGTATTAAGCAGTACCGCAGGGAGCAAAAGAATTTTTTTATCTTGATGAGACGTAGGTCAATGGACGTTATAGTACAAACAAATGTCGCACGGCAAAAATATAAGCAGTGACCGCCAAGTTTTCATCGAAAGCCTGTATTAAAGTGCCTCTGGGAAAAGGGAAGAGACTAATAAATTGCACACATTGCTCTTCGCTTCGCGTTTTTTAAAAGAAGGTTCTAATTTTTGAGTCGTATCGGAAGGGAGATGACCATGAGAACATGAATTCGAAGGAAAAAACAAGAAATTATCGACTGGCTAACTACCAAAGGTATTGAGTTTGAACCCAATTTGATAAAGAAAGAACTATTAGCCATAGCAAATTTCCACAAAAATCGTTTTATGAAAAATACTGTGAAAGATATAACAGAAAAATATAATGTAACTGTGCTGCGCTTACCGCCATATCACTGCGAACTAAATCCTATAGAACTTATATGGGAGCAAGTGAAAGGATTTGTGGGAAGACAAAACAATACATTTAAAATGAACGATGTTAAGCTAATGTTAACAGGAGGAGAAAATGTGGGATCCTAGCAACCTGATCCATCAGACGGTAGACCCTTTAATTATAATGTCAAGATGTGATGACAATTCTTCAGATGACGAAGAATATAACCTATTATTATTTAATTGCTGTATAATAATGTAGGGAAATCCCTTAGCTATAAATAGTTATTGACTGTATGGCGTAATTGCGTAATCAAATATTGAAGTTAAATAACCAAAATTAAATTATGAAAATAAAGTATGTAGCAATATAAAGCGTTGGTTTCAACTTCGTCAAAAACAATAAATTTAATAAAGTGGTTACACTGCAATGAGTTTAACTACGGAGGCGGAGAACACCGTAAGTAGGTTGCAACCTTGGGAGTAGCGCGACCCGATCGGGTGGTATCCTGAAGTGCATTGCCTCGGGCAGTTCGGGCGGCGGACATCGATGGGCTTTCTGGTATCGTTTTGAGCCCGACTCGGTCAATGCAGTGTCAATATTCAAAACGAGGGTGATGCGAATAATAATTAAATGCGTGCGACTTATTTATAGTGCCATATTTAGCAGAGAGGAAAAAAATATATTTAAACATATCTTTAGTAATTACTAAACAAATATAAGATAATAATTATTTTATCTATTTATATATAATTTTTATTTTGTTAAAATAAAATGTTGTTAAATATAAATTCTTTCTATAGGTATCCATTCTTTGACGTACCATTTTCCGTATTTATGAACGGATAATAATAGGCAAAACGTTTAAATTAACCCAAAACCGGGTGGCACTACCTGCACTTTATGAAAAGAAAAAAATTTGCATTGAGATCAAGACCAAACTATGGAACTGTAAGAAAGCGTCCATATTCTCTAAGAGACCAAGTTTCAAATGACTAAACTAGAAATAAGACACAAAGTCTCGGTCTCAGTCAAAAAGAGTATAATGCGGTTACACGTGTTTCGCCTTTTCAGGCATCATCAGACCTACAATTAATATAACAATCAAAAACTATCACTATAAATATACAAAATTCAAACAGACCTTCGACATTAACTAAAATCACAAGAACAAATCAAACAACTATAACGTCACATGTTAAAATACACACTGAGATGAGATTAAGAAACTAAGGTATTGACAAGCGCAGATAAAAGTTGAATTAAATAAAAGACAAAAAAATATATAAATAAAAAAAGTAAAAAAAGGCTATTGATATACCCAGGAATTGAACCCGAGCCTCCGGCGTGACACACCGAGATACTGACCACCACTGTACCAGCAGGTCCAATGAAAAGCTTATACATTATCTTCCTGCTGATTAATATTAATACCAAGATTATTAATAATAAACTCTTTACCAATTTAATGCATTCGTTGGGAGGTATGCTGGGGAACAAATTTAAAGAAATTAATATCGCATCATGCGGAATGTCAACATTTTTGAGGTACTGCGCCAAATCTACTAAATTTTTTGTGGAGTAAGTATTCTGAAAACCCGTAACCTCTCTCAAAACTTTATTTAGCCACGAAGACAAACGGTAACAGGGTGAGTCAACAAAAGACACCTTTATGTACCTTAGGTAAACCGTAGAGCAAAGGCGTTCTAGGATTCATAGGATACAAATTATATTTCGAGGTTTTAAAATATTCCAAAGTTACCAACGTTTGATCAAGAACACCTTTAACCTTCACAAAGAATGAATTTGTGGGGTCCCTATTGATACTCTGGAACTCACCAGAGTCCAGGAAGTCTACAATCTTCTGCACGTAATCAGCTCTTTTCATAACCACCAAACAAGAGCCTTTATCTGCTTTATCTGAATTTTATTTTATTCTTCAATGAATCAAGATCAGTTTTTCTAAAATTAAAATGTTTTTTGTTAGAGAAGCCGGAATTTAAAAAATTAATAAGTTTTGCCCTTAGAATATTCTTGTTAGCTATGTCAGTACTCTGAATGATGTTCTCAGCCTCAACCGCAAGTGTCTCTTTTGTTCTCAAATCTATATCATGCGATAGATTGTATTTTAGGTTGTGGTTTAATAATTTTTCTTCTTGTGAAGTAAAAACAACATCTGTTAAGTTTAAAAAACGTGCATGAAAATTTAAATGGGGATTTGCAAGATTTTGCCTATATTCGTTAATATTATTTTACTGTAAAAAGGATCTTTTATTGCATTTAAGTTTATGAATTTTCTTACCCAATCTGCGAAAAGTGGCACTACCAAACGATTCAACGTCATCTCTAAACATCGAATCCAGAACAATAAACTCTAAAAAATGATACATAGTTGTTAAAGTAAAAAATAAGTACTTCAGTCGAGAGTTAGCCGAATTTAAATTACTATAGTGACTCTTAATCTCTTCCTTCAACCATACGATTCTTGCATTTTTCAATGCGGCTTCGGAGGATCTGTTGTGACCATTACATCTATTGTTGACAAATCTTGGAGTCAACTTGAAAAATAAACATTGTTGGAGAAACCAAATTTTAAGTAGCAAATTCTTCCGCAAAACTATAAAACAAATTGCATTCAACAACGGTTTTCCTATCCACTCCATCAATAGACTTTATTTTAAGTTTTTCAATAAATACAAACTTTCCTTTAATATTATTCACTCTAAACCAACACTTAAAAAATGCTTCAAAGGTTTAACATTTTTTGGTAATATTTCAATGCAGGTGGCGAAGTTTTTCAAACATTTAGATGTCTCAATTGCTTTTAAAACAGTGAACTCACTTAAGAGACATCTAGTAATGACCAAAGATAAGACTGAACATCTCTCAAAATCAGGGGTGTACTCATTGGGCTGTGGAGATTGTTCTGCTGTATATATCGGACAATCAGGGAGAAGGATTTCCACTAGGGTCCGGGAACATTTTAGCCTTTTCGATAAATATAAAAACACTAATATCACTGAGACAAAGTCGGCTTTTGCTAACCACTTGCTAACAACTGGACAGCATTTCTCTATACCAAACAATGTAAATATACTACACGAGTGTCCAAAGAGTAAAAAACTGGATTTGTTAGAGAAGATGGAAATTACAAGGGCTAAAAGAAACCCAGTTTTACATTGTGTTAATGATGTCTTCAATTTCGAACCTCAACTAATTTTTAATAATCTTGGTACTAATATTAATCAGCAGGAAGATAATGTATAAACTTTTCATTGGACCTACTGGTAGAGTGGTGGTCAGTATCTCGGTGTGTCACGCCGGAGGCTCGGGTTCAATTCCTGGGTATATCAATAGCCTTTTTCTTATTTATATATTTTTTTGTCTTTTATTTGATTCAACTTTTATCTGCGCGTGTGAATACCTTAGTTTCTTAACCTCATCTCAGTGTGTATTTTAACATGTAACGTTATAGTTGTTTGATTTGTTCTTGTGATTTTAGTTAATGTCGAAGGTCTGTTTGAATTTTGTATATTTATAGTGATAGTTTTTGATTGTTATATTAATTGTAGGTCTGATGATGCCTGAAAAGGCGAAACACGTGTAACCGCATTATACTCTTTTTGACTGAGACCGAGACTTGGTGTCTTATTTCTAGTTTAGTCAAACTATGGAAGTTGCATGAACTATTGGTGGGTCACCCTGTTGTCCTTTTGCATACCTATTGAGGTGTTACTATTCTATACATTGCTGAAACAGACTTTAAAAATAATTTCTGTGTAGTGTGATCATGTCAGTCTTGTCACCGTAATATAGAGTTGAAAATGAAATTGTGTTCAGTGGCATTTATTAAAGAATACTCAAATAAATTTGAACAGTGAGTAGTTATTAAAAAGCATGGACCTCCTCCGTCCGATATTAACATAGTTCAAAATTGTACCATAAAAATAAAAGGTTTAAACGCACTTTTAAATTGAACAGTTTCAGAAAACTTAGTGGTTTTGCGGAAGTAATTGTTTAGTTTTTGCAAACAACACAATATATTCATAGTAGCTGTCTCTCCATATTTTTCAATAATATGCCCGGCTGTTGATTTTGCAATATTTAAATCATTTTAATTTTTTTAAGTTAATATACCGTACAGAGACATAATTTCCCGCATTTTTTTAGTCGTTGCGACACCACGCGTCATTTTCTTATGAATTTATAGGAAAACATGGCGGATAACACTGAAGCTGATAGATGTTGACCCACGCACACTAGATTTATCAGTAAGGTCGTGCATAATATTGATTTTAATGTCAGTGAAGATCGGCGTCCGAATTTTTATTTGTCAGTAAATGTACTATGTTTTTGATATTTTTCTATGTAGTTTATCCAACATAAAATATTATTCCTTACGGTTGGATTTTATGTTAGGTAAAGAGTATATTACTTGATTTATCAGTCAGGAAGACAAACAGTTTAAATCAACCATACATTTGTGTTTTTGACATGTCGTACATCGTCCGAGCATATATTTGTTAGGGCTCGTATATTATCGTTTTAAATTTTATTGCAATATACCATGTGGTTCAAAAGTTAGATAGGAGATGGAGGATCTTAAGTGTTTACTGTATAAAAGTGGTTCATTCTCCAAAATAAAATTATTGAATATATTCCTTGACCAATAAAGAAGTTTTATAATGTTGGAGGAAAACCCAACGCATTTAAATATATACGATTTAAGATTATTAAACTTATGGGTATTAATTATCTTAATATAACACAAATGAACAAGTAATATTTGCTTTAGACGTTTTTCTTTTAAAAATAATACTTAAAAAAGAATATTATATTAAGGAGATTAAAAAAGTTACTTGTTCTTTGCCAACTTAGTGAACTAAGCAATTAGAGATAAGTACCTGGAGCCGATTTTACAAATTTAGTATAAAATATTCATGAAGTTAAAATTTTGGAATTGGCCAATGACCTCGCTTGAACCGTAACTAAATGTGTAAAATCCTCCGATAGTCCAAAAAGAGAAACCAAATTTTAAGGTAAAATACTAAAATTCCCTTTTCAAAGCGCCGCCGATCTAAAATTCTAAATCCAAAGTAAATAACGTCTCAAGTGGATTATTTTACTTAAGTCAAATAAAATCCCGAAAGCAAAAGTTTCTAAATGATAGAAGTGGGAAAACTTTGAGGCGACTAGAGCTATTATAATAACGAATAAATTTCAATTGAGAATCGAAGCAGAATAAATTTGAACATCGTGAAACCATCGCTCCACTGTAATTAAATAGTCAGGAAAAATTCTGATTTTTGTGTGTTTTTTTAATCATAATGTAATTTTTAGAAATAATTATTAATGGATACAAGTGGCAGAACCGTTTCTAGGTTTAGGGAGAATATTCCTGGAATTGACTGGGTAAATACCTTAGTGAAGCGACATCGAGGCATTGCCGGTAAAAGATTAGCAAGTAATATTAAGAAACAGCGATCGGAAGTATCTCCTGATGTGATTAAAAATTACTTTAACAATTTCGAAAAAACGATTGGGGAATGTTTTCCCTCGCAAAATATTTTTAATTATGACGACTCGAATGTTCGCAACCCGTTCATTAAAAGTTTTTGATGATGCCATTTAGATAAAAATTTCAAATTTTGGGGTTAAGGTAAGGTCAAGGGGTACTTCTTTTCTGAAATATTTTCAACTTCCTGTCACTTCCGGTTTAACCGGAAGTTGGTATCAACTTGCTTATTTTAAATAGAACACCCTGTATTTTATGATATTTTTGGATTCTACGGAGAATTTTAATGCTATTTTATGTAGCATGTCCTACACCTAGGTTCAAGCGTTCTTAAGATATTTGACCTTGAACCGAAAATGAGCCTTCGGGGTGCCAAATTTTAAAATCTCGTATTTTTGGAAGTTTTGAAAATATAATCTTCATATTTTGCAGACGATCGGTAAATAATCTTAGGTTTCTATTTTTTTATTGAATTTGTTTATTTTCATACAGGGTGTCCTAAATTCAGCGGCAAACATTTACATATTCAAAGCCGCTAAAGTCCGTTTTTTTAAATGGGACACCCTATAACTTTATGCACTATCAAATGTAGAATTTAATTTTCTATCGAACTGTATTAAGGTTCTCTATACCAATTCGTAACCATTTTCAAAATAATTGGGTTTTATAAAAATATCGTATGTATTTGCTTAAATGTTTACATGTTCCAATGGTGAGCCACGGAAAAACAATTGGGATCCAATATCCAATATGACAGATGATTAGTATGCGCTATTTATCGAAAGCTGTCAGTGATAAACTAAATCTTCTAAATCGAAATGGAAAAATACTCAAACGCTGATATTCTCAATCTATTTTATATTCATGGAGAATGTTATAAAATTTAGGAAAGAACGTGTGGTGTGTTTAATGAACGCCACCCTGATTTGCCGCCAATGAACAAGTCAAAATTCAAGAAGATTGAAACGAACTTTTTGTGTTTTGGCAAGGTTAAAGTTACAAAAAATGTTCCGAAACCAGTGACAAATGCCGAGCATAACGTAATAAACACATTAGCTTATTTCCACGCAAACCCCCAAAGTTCAATACCGTCTGCAGAAAACGATTTGGGAATTTCTTCTTCATCTGTCCAAAGAATCTTGAGCGAACATCATATGCACCCTTATTCCTCCCAAAACGGGCAAGCCTTGAGACCTGGTGATGACGTCCGACGAGTAGAATTTTGCGAATTCATGTTTTTGAAAATTTAAGAGGATTCCTTTCAAAAATATTTTGGACCGATGAAGCGAAATTTTCTAGAGAAGGAATAACAAATATAAGAAACGAACATTTCTGGGCAGCAGAAAATCCGCACGCTTTACGCAAAACGCGTTCTTAAGAGAGGTTTAGCTTCAATGTTTTCGGTATAGTATTAAATGATCAGGTGCGGTACTGTATTTATGAAGACAATTTAAACAGTGATAAGTATTTGGAAATTCTACGAGGGACGGTTTCTGAATTTATAGAAGAAATTCCTATTGGTGAGCTGCAAAATTATTGGTATCAATTAGATGGGGACCAGCACATAATTCCGCTGCAGTTTATCTCCAATTATCTCGAATTTTTGAAGATCTCTGGATTGGTCCCAATGGCCTTGGATCGCCTGATTTAATACCCCTAGACTTTTATTTATGGGGATTTATCAAAGGTAAAGTTTATGCTTCCCCAGTAAATAACCAACAAGATTTACTGGACAGGATACGAACAGCTTTTGCCGAATTAGAAAACGGACAAATTCAACGGGCCACAGCAACTGTACAAAGAATAATTGAAATGTGTCTTCAAATGAACGGACAGCATATAGAACATTTGTTATAATTCAATTTTATTATTTTATTTATTTATTGTTGATTGTTAGATTGCTATAATTTTTAAGTTCACTAAAACAAGTTTAGAACAGTCTCGAACTTAGTAGATATGGTTAAATATAATGTAAACAATTTATTACATTTTTTACAGCTTTAACTTTTCTTTTCATTAAAAACATGGCACGTTCTCTCCAATATTTAGTAACATTCTCTGCGAATATAAAATAAATTGAGAATATCAGCTTTTGAGTGTTATTTTATTTTAATTTAAAAGTTTCAAATCAGCTGTCATGTTGAGTAGAAAAGCACAACAATTGTTTTTACATGGCTTACTACGGGAAGGTGTAAGCATTTAGCAAATACATATGATAGTTTAATAAAAACCTGATTATTTCGAAAATGGTTACGAATAGGTATAGAGAACCTTAATACAGTTCGATAGAAAATTAAATTCTACATTTGATAGTGCATAAAGTTATGAGGTGTCCCATTTAAAAAAATGTTTGCCGCTGAATTTAGGACACCCTGTATAAAAATAGACAAATTCAATAAAAAAAATAGAAACCTAAGATTATTTACCGATCGTCTGCAAAATATGAAGATTATATCTTCAAAACTTACAAAAACATAAGATTTTAAAATTTGGTACCACGAAGGCTCATTTTTGGTTCAAGGTCAAGTATCTTAAGAACGCTTGAACCTAGGTATAGGACATGCTACATAAAAGAGCACTAAAATTCTCCGTAGAATCCAAAAATATTATAAAATACAGGGTGTTCCATTTAAAATAAGCAAGTTGATACTTCTGGTTAAACCGGAAGTGATAGGAAGTTGAAAATATTTTAAAAAAGAAGTACCCCTTGACCTTACCTTAATCTTAAAATTTGAAATTTCAACTTAAATGGCATCATCAAAAACTTTTAATGAACTTGTTGCGTGAATAACCCTGTATAAATCGGAAAATGTATGGGATACTTGGACAGAGAACGGTCCGAAAGGAAGTCCGTGTTGCGACCAGCCATGTTGTTCATTAGGAACACGATATAATCGAACGTCACACGGCTGGATTGATATGCCGACCTTCAATGACTGGTTTGTCACTTGTTTCTTACCACACGCTAAACAACTCGAGGGAAAAAAAGTGTTAATAGGGGACAAGTTAGCATCGCATTTTAATTCTGATGTTCTGAGACAGTGTGAAGATAACAATATACTATTTGCAATATTATAATATTTGCAATATTTGTCAGCCGTTAGACATTGCATTCTTCGGGCCATTTAAAGAAAGCTGGAGGAAAACTTTAACATCACGGAAAATGGAAAATTTCAAAACCTCTGGCATTCCAAAAAATGAATTTCCTATGCTGTTGAAGCAAACACTTGAAAACATGGATAAAATACCACCCAAAAAACCAGACGGAGAAAAAAGTGCTATAAAAAGAAATTTACTTTCTGGTTTCTGGTGGCATTGTACCTTTTAATCCCCACCGAGTTTTGAAAAAACTACCGAGAGACGAACTTATTAATGAAGACGAGCTTAGATGTTCTCTTACCGAATTTCTGAAATCCCTGAGGTATAATTCTGGCTCAGAAAAACCTCGACGGAAAAGAAAACTCTTAGTAGCTGAACCAGGTCAAAGCGTTTCAGCTTTATAATCATCCGAGGAGTCCGGTAATAATGGAAATGAAAATCTTGAATTAGATGAGAGCGATAGCGATGTTGATATCAACAAAGATGAAGAGGAAATTGAATACTTCTGCCCTTCATTAGAAAACATCTCGAAAGGAAAATTCGTTCTGGTGAGATTTTTGTCTGGTTCTCGAAAAAAGACGGAATTTCGATATGTCTGCATGGTGAGAGAAGTTTTAGAAAGTGGAAAAATCGAAGTTCAGGGCTTGAAATCAGCAGAATCAAGAAATATTTTTAAAATAATTGAAAGGGACATATCCACGGTCCCCTTTAAAGAAGTTATTGCCTTACTACTAGATCCAATATTTGAGAAGGTTTCTGACAGAATTCAGAAGTATCATTTTCGCGGGGATATTAATATAAAAGAATGCTAGCAGACCTTTTAATTTTATTATATATTTTAAATTTTATTTCGTGTTGTGTGAAATTAGTTTTTTTATATATAAATAAACCATAATATAATAATAATAGTAAAATGTTAGTTAAAACGCATTATTTTAGTTTGTTACATCTTCTGAATTATGTTTCGTGCTGTGTAATTTTTTTTTATATAAATAAACGATAATACATTGAGAGTACTAGTATGATCAATCTCACCCCGCATGATCAATCTCACCCCATTAAGAAAATCCAAAAAACTACTTGACTGAATTAGCTGAGGGTGAGATTGATCACTTTCCGTCAAAAGAACTATCGTTTTATGCTGTAAAATTCAAGTGATCAATCTCCCCCCATTCACGGTCTGAGTTTGATCACCCCTTTGGATTTTTTTAACATTTATACTAAAACTATTATTTAACTATTACTCTTAAGACTCTAATATAACACTAGAAGTGCTTAAATATAATAAAAATAGAAAGATGTTTATAGTATAAAAAAAATAAAATTTAAATTGATCAATCTCACCCCACTTCACGGTAATAAACATTTCACTAAGCTGCCATTTTGTTTCGCCATATTGTATTTTTGTCAAAATGTTACCAGGAACTCCCACATGACCCTACATTTTTTACCAAAATTTGAAGGCAGACAGACAGACCTACGGAATTGAGAAAACATCTAGGAATCCTGAAACGTAAAGAGTTAAAAAAATTGACTTTGCAGGATAACTGTATGTGATATAGGTATAAACTGGTACGAAAACAGCATGACGGAATAAAATTGCAGAGTTTGTAAAATCAAGTGTGGCACAGGCGTGGGTTTTACGGTAAAGAGTACCAGGTAAATTTCATTGCAGTTAAGAAAATCACGAATATTTCATCCACAGTATTCATCAACTTTTATTTAATTATTAAAACACAAAAAAATGAGATTCGTACGAATGGTTCGCCCAGATCAAAGCCTACTTGATTACCCGTTCAAAAGACGGAAACATCGAGCAACGAATCGAACGGATGCATCGGACTCTGCATTCTATGCGGACGAATAAACGAATGGACCAATCAACGAATAGTGAGCAGCGGGCTCAACTAGCTCAAAAAAAAATACCTTTAACAAAGCTTTTCAGACGATTCCAAATATTATCACGGATTCAGTTCGATCAGAGACGACACTCCGGAATTAATATGGAAGTTCACGTTCCCAGTTTAATTTACGAGCGAATGCTTTTATAAAGTTTCGATGTCGATTGATATTCAGACTCAGTTCTAGATTGAAATTTACCGGTTACGGTATTTTCGGGAAGGCGGCGAGCTCCCCGCTTTTGACGACGATCTCGCTGTGAGTGGTTCGTTTATACGAGTCGTATCGAGTTAAATAAGAATATATTATTTCGAACTAACTTTAGATTAAATACACAAGAAGATTTATAGCGCTTTAGTTAAAAAAAATATAAACTAGAAAAACATAAATATTTTTAACAAAATGTTAAATTTTCTTTAGTCGCAAGTTCCGTCTTTGAATGAATTTTTACTTTTATTAGGAATATATGTTTAATGAGACCGAGACTTGGAGTCTTTTTCTATGTTTGTTATTAAAACTAGGTCTCTTTGAGCAATATGGACAATTTCTTCGATTTTTATAATGCCAGTCAGGCTAAACTTGTCCAGTTATACAGAAAGAACCCAATTGCACGAAAAACCTTGCTGCTAAAAATTTGGTTTCTTCAACGATGCTTACTATTTCAATTGACACCTAAATTCGTGACAATCAAGTGCAAGATTCATACTAAGGCCGCATCAGCTGCATTGAAGAAAGCTCAAACCGTTTGGATCAAGGAAGAGATTAAACAACATTATAAAACTTTGAACTCAGTAAACTCTAAACTCAAATATCTCTATCTAACTTTAACATTTCTGTTATCCTACATTGAATTTGTAGTTTTAGATCATGACTTTAGAGATGAGGTTGAGTCTTTCGGTGAAAATACGTTTAGGAGATTGGGTAAGAAAATTCATTGTCTTAAATTAGCTCAAAGAAATTATCTTTTATCCAATAATATTGATGAATACAGATTAGGTTTGGGTAGCACAAATTTTGGTTTTTACAAGCGTTTTATTAATTTGTCTGGTGTTACTTTTACTTCACAAGAGGAACATATACTTAATTCTAACCTTAAGTATAATTTTTCCCACAACATCAATACTGATATTAAAGAAACTCTGGCTATAGAGGCCGAATGTATTATTCAAACGACCGACATTTCTAACAAATATATATTGCGGGCTAAAATAATAAATTTTCTGAACTCTAATTTTACAAGTGACACAGGCTGTAACTACAACAGGGCTCACCTAAAATCTCTGGCACATAAGATCAAATCCAACGATCTGATTTGCACCAAGGCCGATAAAGGCTCTTGTTTAGTAGTTATGGAAAGAACTAATTATGTTGATAAGGTTATTGGTTTCTTGAACTCTGATGATTTTGAAAGAATAAACAGAGACCCAACAAACTCATTTTTTACGAGGTTAAAAGTAGTCTGGACACATTTCTAACAACCTTAGAATATTTTAACATGACAAAAGATAAATTATATCCTATGAACCCTAAAACACCCTTACTTTATGGCTTGCTAAAGATTCATAAAGATGGCACTCCCATGAGGCCAGTGGTTTCATTTATTGATTCCCCATGCTACAAACTTTCAGCTTGGCTAAATAGAGTTCTTAGGGACGTAACGGGTTTTCATAGCACATATTCTACCAGGAATTCCATCGACTTTGCCAATCACCTGAAAAACGTTGATATTCCGCACAATGCATTATTAGTTTCATTGGATGTCAAGAATTTGTTTCCTAGTGTGCCTCCCGCAGACTGTATTCAGTTGGTAAGGGATTTATTGGCGAGATCTTCTTTGCCACAGTTACACGTTGATGGCCTCACTTCTCTTCTTACCTTAGTTTTAGACCAAAGTTTTTTCAAATTTAATGGACAGTTATATAGGCAAAGGTTTGGGCTGGCTATGGGTTCTTGTTTGTCGCCATTTCTGAGCGAGGTTTTCATGAACAATTTGGAAAACAGGATAATGAATAGTTATTTTGCCTCCTTCCTAATAGCATATAAAAGATACGTGGATGATATTTGCATTGGGTGGAATGGCAACAGAAATCAGTTGGAAGAGTTTTTACAATTCGTTAACTCCTTGCATCCTAAAATTGAGTTTACATTGGAAATGGAAGATGAAGGAAAACTACCGTTTCTTGACCTTTTACTATCGCGGAAACACAGTAGGATAGAGTTTGAGGTTTACCGGAAAACATCGACCACGGATAATGTTATTCAGTATGCTTCAAACTCTCCTTACACACATAAATTCGCCGCGTCCAACTCCTTTTTCTATCGGTTGTGTAATTTACCATCGTCAAGGGAAGCGTTTACTAAGGAGCGTGATATTATAATGCAGATTGCTATGAATAACGGTTTTCCTTTGCAGTCCATCACCAAATTATATTACAAATTTATAAACAAGTACAAACTGTCCTATACTGTCATACATTCAAAACTTAGCGATGAGACAAATTTTTTCAAGTGCATTACTTTTTTCGGAAGTATTTCTCTCCAATTGGCAAAATTTTTTAAAAATATTAAAAATGTCAATATTTCATTTAAAACAGTTAATACTCTCAAGAGACATTTAGTAAGGACAAAGGACACAACCGATAAATTGTCCAGATCTGGAGTTTATGCACCAAATTGTAGCGAATGTTCCACGACCTATGTGGGACAAACAGGTCGAAAAATTTCCACAAGGGTGAGAGAACATTTAAGCCTAGTCAACAAATTCAGAAATACGGATGTAACTGAGACTGTTTCAGCTTTTGCCAATTATTTGTTGGAGTCAGGTCATGAATTTTCCATTTCTGATGTTGATGTTTTACATGAATGTCCGAAGGGGAAAAAGCTTGACCTTCTAGAAAAAATGGAAATAACCAAAGCTATAAAAAGTCACATTCTCACTTGCGTTAACGATGTTTTTAATTTTGAACCAACCCTAATATTTAACAATTTAATGTAATAATAATTGTAGGCAACCTTCATTTCATTCACTAATTCATAGAGTGAGAGTTTTTGGTTCTTTTCTTCGACTAGTCAAGTTGTCTATAGGTGGTTGCTTCGGCGTCTCACTCGGGTGGTCTGGGTTCGATTCCGTCTAGAGACATGAATCTTTTTTTAATACTTTTTTAATATTTTATTTTGTTTATTCACGTGAGACTTAACCTCATGTCCGTTAAATATGTATAAATAGTTGTTTGTTTTGTTGTGCTTTAGTGTGTTTTATTCTATTTGTAAGTTATTGTTTTAGGATTTGTGAGTGTGATTATTTACTAATGTTCTCTCTGTTGTTTGTAGGTCTGATGATGCTCGAAAGGGCAAAACACGTGTCATGTTTGTTGTGAATTGTAAAATTATAATTTAATGAGACCGAGACTTGGAGTCTTTTTCTATGTTTGTTAATATACAGGGTGTTCAGCTAAGGGTGGCTCTCGGCAATATCTCTGAAAGTATTTACCCTAGGTTATCGGTGAAAAAAATTTAATGAGTAAATCGGCAAAAATAAAAAGCTGTAAATTATTTTCGACTTTGTAGGTCTGCCGCTAGAGGGCGCAACACCAACCGTAAAGTATAAAACACGGTTTTATTCAAAAATATTTCCAATTAACCCTTTTTTGTAATCTACTAATAATTCCAAAACTTTTTGTTTTAACTATTTTCTCTAAATTTTCAAATAAAGGTAGGGGGAAGGGGTAAACATTGGATACAAAGAAATTAAATAACTTTTGTTTGAATTAACCGATTTTAACGATTTTTTTTGTTTTAAGGAGATTATGTGTAAGTTTCTTCGAGAATATTATTATTTAGATTTTATTTTTTTTCCTAGAGGCCAGATGGTACAATGGTATTTATTTCTTTACTTAGAAAACAAGCACATGAAAAAATAAATAAACTGGAGAAAACCGTGGGTTAATATCTTCATTCGTGTCTGAGTTATTTTGAAATAACCTAATTTTTTGACAAAATGTGATGTCACTCACTTTAAATTTGCTTTCCGCATTTATTAGGTATGCTGTCATCTCATTAAGAGTTGGAATGAGCTAGCTGAGCATAAAATTATTCATCAAGTGTGTAAAATGACTATTTTTTAACTAATATGAATATTGTAGCACGGGTCTTAGCGAGGGTATGAAGTAATTTGTTAATTTGTAATATAAATTTTTAGTTACCCTAGGCACTGCTTTAAAAATGAAATTTAAGCGTCTCGAATAGTGCATCAGCGAGTACTTTACGCACGGTTGTAGAAAAAAGTATTTTAAAATTTAATTTGAATGCCTAAACAATGAGTAGAACCGCGAAATCAATTACGTACCTTATTAAAAAATAAATTTAATTGCAATGAAACTATAAAAACTACACATTAAAACAAAATTTATAATAAAATTCTAACTTGTTCAAAATGTCTACCATCCATTTGAATACATTCACTGAGTCTATCAAAGGTTTTGGATTAGATGAATCATATCTTTTCGTGTTGTAGGGCGAGTTTTGAACACTAGATTTTTAAGCGTACCCCACAAATAAAAATCAAGGCAAGTCAAATCGGGGGACCTTGGTGGCCAAGGAAATATTAACCCTCTTCCAATCTAACGATTGGTAAAACGTTCGTCCAAATAATGTCTAACATTTCGGGAAAAAGGGACAGGACAGCCGTAGTGCTGAAACCACATATTCCTTATTACAGCCAAGGGTATATCTTCTAAAAGTCAGGGTTAGTCATTAATTAAAAAATGTAAATAACTTTCACCGTTTAAACTTTGTTCAAAAATGAACGGGCCTATGATTTTACCATCAATGATTCCGCACCAAACGTTGACAGTCCAACGGTGCTGATTATCCGCTTCTCGCATCCAATGTGGATTGGTATCCGCCCAATAGTGTATTTTAGTTTACCAGTATTAGTGAAGTTAGCTTCGTCGGTCCATAATATTCTAGATAAAAAATGCTCGTCTTCGTTTACCATATTACGAAGCCAATAGCAATGCTTCAGCCTATTGTCAAAATCCGTGTCTGATAACGCTTGATGTACAACAATATGGTACGGATGCATTTTAAAATCGCGTAAAATCTTGTGCACTGACCCG
The DNA here is from genome assembly GCA_030620095.1 of Kuschelorhynchus macadamiae. NCBI lineage: Eukaryota > Metazoa > Arthropoda > Insecta > Coleoptera > Curculionidae > Kuschelorhynchus > Kuschelorhynchus macadamiae. Next base: position 21,203 of record JAUTXW010000751.1, read on the forward strand.
ATAGATATTGGTGAGTCTCTTGAAATTTCACGTATACTTGCGTGAGGTAGAGCATGAATGTAAGCCAGGACATTTGTTATATTTTCCTCATTTCTGGCGGGGAGATTTCTTCTTTGGACAGGAAGAGGCTGTACTTGACCCGTTTCCTTTAACCGTCTTGCTAAACGCCTAAAGACTTTCCAGGAATAAAGACGCCGATCAGGATAAAGCAGAGCGTATTGGCGCGAAGTAATTAATGCGTTTTCAAAAATTTAAAAGAAAATAGCTAACATATCATACGCTTCTTCATTAGAATACATATTTTAAACAATAACAATTTAAACTGATACTAAATAAAAACTGAAATATTTATCTCTCAAAAATAGTAATTAGTAATTTCCGCCCTTATTGCTTTTGTTTATGTCATGGTCTACCAAGAGGACCGGATCACTTTTTTTCGCGTTTTCTTTGATGGTTTTTTTACCAAAATGAAACAAAGAATACTTAATAATATCGTAGTCCATTTAAAGGCTTACTTAGACGAAAGCATATCTAAAAACGCGGAAGGCAAATTTAAAGTAAGTAACATCACATTTTGTCATTTTTGTCAAAGTTATTTGAAAATAACTCAGACACGAAAAAAGATATCAATCAGCGGTTTTCACCAGTTTATGTATTTTTTCATATTCTTTTTTAAAATTTTGCGACTTTGTCATAAAACGCCTGGAACTGGAAGCCGGTGTATTTTCACCTTTGATAGACTCAATGAATGTATTCAGATGGATCGTAGACATTTTAAACATGTTACAAGTTTATTATACATTTTGTTTTAATGTGTAGTTTTTATAGTTTCACTGCAATTCAATTTATTTTTTAATGAGTAATTGATTTCGCGCTTTTACTGATGATTTAGGCATTCAAAATAAATTTTAAAATACTTTTTTCTAAAACCGTGCGTAAAGTACTCGCTTATGCACTAAGCGCTGAAGCAGTGCCTAGAGTAACTAAAAATTTATATTACAAATTAACAAATTACTTCAGACGCTAAGTCTCGTGCTACAATATTCATATTAGTTAAAAAATAGTCATTTTACACACTTGATGCATAATTTTATGCTCAGCGTAGCACATTCCAAGTTTTTAATGAGATGACAGTATACTTAATAAATGTGGAAAGCAAATTTAATGTGAGTGACATCACATTTTGTCAAAAAATAAAGTAATTTGAAAATAATAGAATAATGAATAAAAATATTAATCAGCGGTTTTCTCGAGTTTATGTATTTTTTCGTGCTCTTTTTTCTAAGTAAAAGAAAAATACCATTGTATTTGAAATTTTAGAGAAAATAACAAAAAGTTTGCGACTTTGTCATAAACTGCCATCTAGCGGCTAGAAAAAAAATAAAATCTAAATATTAATATTCTCGAAAAACTTACACATAATCTCTTTAACACAATTTAAAATCGTTAAAATCGGCTAATCCAAACAAAAGTTATTTAGTTTCTTTGAATTCAATGTTTACCCCTCCTCCTTTCATTTGACAATTTAGAGAAAAAAAAGTAGAGACGAAAAGTTTTGGAATTATTAGTAGATTAAAAAAAAATAATTTTGATGAGGTTTTTGGGAGTATTTTTTTGAATAAAACCGTGTTTTTTCTACTTTACGGTTGGTGTTGCGTCCTCTAGCGGCAAACTTATAAAGTCGAAAATAATTTACAGCTTTTTTATTTTTGCCGATTTACTTAGTACAATTTTTCCCCCGACAACTCTAGGGCAAATACTTCCTGAGATATGGCCGAGAGCCACCCTTAGTTGAACACCCTGTATATATGAACATTTTTATTAGGCGCCAATTTGTTCAGTAGTTTTTAACATTCATTTTTACTTCCTTTGTAAAAGTGTGTAATCGTGAAAATCACCCTCCGAGATTTTTTCAGATCTTCCCGTTTCAGAGGTGTGTTCTGAATTCCGTCGGTCTATCTGTCGGTCTGCCTGTTCGCTGCTTAGTTAAAAACTACTTACCCGATTGACTTGAAATTTTAATAAAATTATTACTATAAAACTACTTACCAAATTATCTCAAATTTTGAAATCGAAGCAAACAAAGAACTATGTAGGAATAAACTGGTAAAGTTGTAGTACGAATTCAAGATGGCAAGACAAAACGACGGGTAAATAAATTTTTGAAAAAATCAACATAAAAAAAAATCTTATTCAATTGATTTTAAATTTTACACACAAATTAAATGTAATATAAGGTTAAAGTGGTACGAATTAAACATGAAACAAATCGCGGCATGTAACAACAAAAATTGCTTACTGAATTAATTTAAATTATGCCCAAGAATCAAGTTTGGCATAGGTAGAAACTGGTACAATATTGGTAGGAATACAATATGATGGAACAAAATAGCGTCCAACGAAAATGTTTGAAAAGACAGTATATACGTGTTACTAAATGTGTATGTACTAAACTAAATTGTGTCGCACTTTGCCATCTTGGATGTATACCAAATGTACCAGTTTATTTCTAAGTAATACTTCTTACAAAATTTGAGGCAGCAATGGATAATTAGTTTTTCGGTAATAATTTTTTTTTTGATATTTCCATAGGTTGTTATTTTTTACCAAAATATGACTAGGTTGTCCTTACATAACCCTTAATTTTTGATCAAGATTTGAAGTCAAACGGGAGAGTAATCATTTTTAGCCACGCCGCTAGTTGACAGACAGATAAATCGACAGACAGACCTTATAATTGGAAACGGTGATTTTTGCATCGAAGGACACTAACAAGTAAAAACCTGTAAAAACTTAGGAGGTTCATTTGTTTATATTACATATATTTGGCTGTTATTTGAGAAGGCCTTCTAAAACTGGATCCGATACCAGTGGCACCACTGTCAGATACTAGCAA
>JAUTXW010000752.1:0-102500 GCA_030620095.1 Kuschelorhynchus macadamiae
TTGGAAGATAGGCGTAAAGATGCTTCATTTTTTCTGCACAAGCTTATTAATGGCATAGTAGACTATGGTGATTTACTTAGTACATTTTTTTTAGTTCCAAATAGCATACCAGACAGGTTCACCTTATTTTTGAGTATACCCATAGAACCAACTATAGCCGAATCGCCTTTATATAACGTTTGGTTTCAAATGATAATAGGTATTATGATTACAGACATTTTTCATTTGAGTAATTTATCTCTAAAACCATTTCTTCGTTTAAAACACTAATTTATGTTCTTTGTGTTTTACATGGTTTCTTTTCTTTCTTACATTTTTTATTCTGTTTGTTTATATATATTCTTAGGTGTTTCCATTTTTGTCTGTTTTAAATGTTATCATATTTTAACAGTGCAGTTTATATGATTGGTCGTTTGTTGTTTTTTGTGTTTTTATATATTGACCACACTGGAACTTTTATTTTCCTCTACAATTTAAGCTAAAGTTATTGTGAGTTAAAAATGTTAGTTTTTAGTAAAATATTTATTGTGACTCATGCAATACCATTTGGAGTTTTGGAGTTTATCACTCTGTAGTGTATTGATAATTAAATAAAATAAATAAATAAATAAAAGACTAAGGGACTTCACTTGTTCACTCCCCTTATACTCAGAGTGTTCCAAAAGAATCTGTTACCAGCAATGACCTTTTTAGGGTTTAGAACTTAAGCTTTCAACTTTTATCATCTGTCTATAGATAAAAATTCAAGCCAATACAGAATATATATCTGTCACTTCAAATGAGAGAAATTTAAGAGCATTGACATTAAGTCAAAGTCAATAATTAAGGAAAGGGTCACGAGTTGTAACAAAAAATAGAGCTTTCCACTCCTCACTGGCTAGTCTCCCAGACAGCCTAATTATATGAAAACAGAAATGTTTCAACTAGTATTGCACAAATGCTCATTAAATGGGTGGTAGTGTAAGAGTAGGTAATTCAAGGAGAGTTTTATAAAATAGACGCGAATATATTGATAAAAACCACCCACTGTGTGTCTTAGTGAGGGGCAGTAATAATAATGTAACTTTCAGCATAAAATACAAACTTTCTCTCTGTTTTAAAAACGATTTTTTTTTGAACCCCCCATTGTTCATTAACCATTATCAAAAATAAAAATATCCAGTTCAAACTGTAGTTAAATTTTTAAGATCTGACTTAATTACTACTTAATAAAAAAAATTTTACCTGTCACAGTAACTCGATCTCCTGGTTGTAATCGCATCTACCAAGTCTTGTTAAAGAGAACCACGTATGTGGTGTTTGTCCTGCTGGTATATCATCTGCAAACATATAAAAATATGAAATCATATTTGTTCATTAATTTTTCCTGAATCCTATATTCTGTCAAAATCATTTCACTTGTCGCCACTCATTGTTGGGTGAATAGATAACCCGACTTATCTGCGCACTTCTGTCGCAATTCCAATTATGTTTTTTAACCTTCTTATACTCAGAGCAAATATGAATAAATTCAGCATAGGAAAGCTTTATGCAACCCTTATGGCATCAAGTGAGGTACAAATAGTATGAAAAAACTTTAGCCCTTGATGAAATCATGCTACCGCATTTTCCACACATGTAAATAACTAATATTTATTCTAAAACTATTCAACAAGTACATTCAATTATCGCTAGACATACACTAAAACTATTTGCCAAAAATTAACAATTAAAAATGATTTTTACTTAAAATAATCCAATAAATAAGGCGACTAATAAAAATTTGCAAAATATGAAAAGTAAATGAGTGACTATAGATATGACTTGGATTTTAGCGTTGAAATCACCTATGAGAAACGAGTAGTGCCAGTCCCAGAGTCTATTAGCGCTCTTTCAATGTTCTTGTAGCATCTTTCAACCTCCGTATTTCTCCGAGGACATGAAACTTCAAGCGCCCGGCGTACATAGTTCAGGTGGTTAGTTCATTCATAAAATAAAAAAATAATAGAAATGTGTTCATTCATTCATTCTGAAAATAACATGTAAAAGTTTTATTCAAATTCATCGTTCTGTTTTAATACAAAAGCTTCGTCATTTGAGGACAATTCTATCTTTTTTAGTTGTTTCATGATATTGCAATAACAATATATTTGAAGATTTTACCATATAGGAACCTAATATTTATTAGTTTTAAATTTATGAGGAATCAGATATTAATTTTTTGACGGTCGCAGAAGTCAGGGTCGAAAGTTCTTTGGTCGATTTTGCTGTTTTTTTTTTAATGTGATGGGTTCTTTGACTCGCCCAATGAAGCTACTTAAAAGTTGACTTGTGTTCTGTTTCACTTAAATGAGTGAATTTTAATATATCCTAATATCATATTAAATTCTATATGAGAATATATTTTCAAATATAAAATTACAGAAGCCTTTAATAGTTTCGTATATATTTATTTATAAAGAATACATTTTAATGAGAGCCTAGATGATCAAACATCTGTATGTAAAGTTTAATTTTATGTAGCTAATTATTATTTTATGTTTTTTCCACAAGTTAATAGTAAGATACTTTCTTAAATAATAGTTACAATGGTAAACATAGGCTGACAACACAAACAATAATAAATTTTAATAATTACACCTAAAGGTTTCAATGTTTTTAAATAACTAGATCGATTCCCAAACTGAAATCAAATATTGCAATTTTGAATATATTATTATTAAGATATAAAAAAAAATTTTATATCTTTTAATGGTATAGTACCACGAATTTTATATAAAATTATTATAAGAGATATACATTTTCTAAGGTATTGAAGTATATAAATCGGCCAACTTAAATTTTCATTAATATATTCCCAAAATTTAATTCACCTACTATAATTAATATTTTTTTTGTTGAATTTTATCAGTTTCATTTGATTACATATATAATTTTTGCTTATAAATTAATTTGTGGGATTGTAGCCAATTGGATATAATTCTTAAAGCTTCTGAAATGCAGTCTCTAATTTCTGAAAAACAAAACTAAGTTTTTGTATTTTTTCTTACTTTTATGCTTTCTTTATGAGAACAGGATTTAAAAATATTTTCCAATTTAGAATTTTTAAATATGTACTAAATGTTTATGATGTGCATTCTTCCCAGATGCCCGTTTTCGTCCATTTAGAATTTTTAAATGTTCATTTTTAATCACCTTCAACACATTTTAAAATTCGTCCGCCATGTTGACACATTGTCATTTTGAATTTTTAAATGTTTTTATGAAATGCACTCCAAATGTAAGTCAATATACTTTTATACTTGAAAATAAAAATAATAAATAAGAAAATCCTAAATTTTCGGTACTTATTTCTAAATCATTCTATATATTAAAATGAACAAATAAAATGACAAAATATTCTCTATATTCTGAAATAAGTTAATATTAATTAATAATAAAGTGTAGCATTTACTGCAAAAATATAATAATATAAAATGCTTTAGAACCATTTTTAAAGTATAGTTTATATACTTAACAAAAAAAAATCTATTGGAATTAAACAGAAAGGACTGAACCGAATCAAGGAAAGATATAGCAATAAAAACACAAAAAAAAACGAAAATATAATTTTCTTACATCCCGGATTAACATAAAATTATATGTATAACAAGTGAATAATTACCTGGTGATTCTTGTAGTTTGATCATTTGTTTATCTGTAAACTGAGACCTGTTATGAACCAGAGTGAAACAATGATTAGTGTTACAACTTGAACACAATGTAGGCTCAGTTATCGACCTCTGTCTATCTCCACTGTTGTACTAAACTGACACACAATGCATTTGAAAAAAGCTTCCCTCATTTCCGGCATAATATTTGAACTTCTAATTACCATTCCTGATATTGTAATTAACTGATCGATGTCTGAAAGAACATACATATCAAGCAAACATATAGTGCCATCTCATTTACCAATATACAGTTTCTTATGTACAATATTTTTCTAACAGCTAATAATTTGCAAGTTCAGAATATCACTCTGTATCTATCTATCTTAAGGTTGATTAAAAGTATCAAAATATTGCAATTGTTACATAATCTATATAATATAGTATTACTTATTACTATTAACAAATATAAATGCTGACAAACACCAATTTTATATAAAAAATCTACAAAATGCAGCTGTCTGCTATAAAGGCATTATTACCGACTGGCTGTCTTGTTATATAGGTACCGCGGTAGACAAATGTTTTATAGGGTGAGAGACGATTAAAACAACCAGCTTGTCTACAAACGCGCAACAAAGAAGAAGGCAATAACAAAGAGCACAACAAATAAAAAGGGGCGACGAAAAAAATATTTGCAGACAAAAGGCGCGATGAATTATGCAACAGTATAAACAAAACTTATGTAGTAGCCGATTCACGAGTACTCCTGCATTCATTATAGTGCTGATATCATTACTCTGAGAGCCGATACAGATCTTTTTGTGCTGGGTATCTACTTATAGCAAAAACCTAGAACATCTGGTAGTCAAGGTCTATCGATCTTTAAAAAAATTTGGCAGCACAATCCCTTGACGAAAATGGTTCTGATATATTGCCGTCCAAATGTTAAAATTCGTCCGCCATATTGAAATTGACAATTTGAATTTTTAAATGTTAACTGAAATTTTTGATGTGCAGTCTTAAATACCCCCAAATACCACAGATTTTTAGTCAAATCTGCACAAATTATAAAATTCGTCTGTCATGTTGGTCGCTATTTTGAATTTTTAAATATTGACTAAAAAGTCATAATTTGTTATACCTGAAATTTAGCAATGTTTTATAAATATTGCAAAAAACTATATTTGTCAAAATTTTGAAAAACTACATATTTTTTTCCACATTTACGGACCCTAAAACGTGAAGATGTGTAAAAACCTAAAATGGTGATTTTTTTCACGATTAACGATATTTCTTTATGTAGTAGTAAAAAAAAGTCGAGTCGTTACTGGCAGTCGTCAACACAACGCTCCACATGGTTGAAAACACTGGTCGGCAGAATGTAAAAGTAGGGGAAACATGTTGGAGTATGCTCCAAACATGATTTATGAATGAATTGTGATCTCTACCTTTGATTCTTACCCTAAGGATATAAACTACACATAGTATATTTATATAATGTTTGTAAAAAAACGCTAATTTGATGCAGTTTTCTGAGTCTTTAAACAGTTTAAAATTTACCGCATTGTTTCTTCTCATCAAAAAGTTTATTATCGTGGTTTTATTTTGATTTAAGTTTAATTTATTTTTTTCCGACCATAACTAGATTCTAGTATATAACTCCTATGCGGAGGCCCGCAGTGAAATGTAACTATCGTTGACAACCAGGACATTGGTGTCATCAGCATAGGACGCCACCGAGATGCCATCTGCGGTACTCTCAATGTACTTGATCAAGTTATTGGCAAAAACCAAACGGTCCTAGTATAGAGCCCTGAGGCACCCTCTCTCCACTGTTATAAGACTTTGAATTCGAAATGTCTCTCACTGACTGTCTTGATTCGTTAGGTAGGACTGCAGAAAATCGAAAGGCTTCCTCCTCACTCCATATCTAAAAAGCTTTGAAAGCAGCAGTTTATGATATACCACATCAAAAGCGTGAGAAAAATCTATAAACATATCCAGTACTAACATTCTTTTATCAAGGGACTCAACCATTGCTCGTTGAAACTGACAGAGTGCCATTTCAGTGCATCTGTTTAGTGTAAAACCATGTTGGGATAAAGATAACAGACTATTTTTGTAAAATAACGAAACCAGCTGATCCTTTATTACCAGCTCAAATATTTTGGAAATACTACATAAAAGACTTATCCCACGATAATTTTCAAAATCATTATGATCTCCCCTTTTATACAGAGTTAAGACAATGGCTAGTTTTAAACTGTCGGGGAAGAAATCCTTTTCAATAGATAAGTTTATCAGTAAAGATATTACCTCATTTTATTCAAGCTAGGATGCGAATACCAGTGGAAGATTGTGAAAAAAAAAAATAACAGAAGAGACAATGCATCTCTGATAAGTAAGTGCTTTTTAAAACAAATAACTCAGTGTATTTCATAATTGTCGAAAAAATAGGAAAAATGGCACAGTACGCCAATTGAAATGTCTAGGCTCCCAGTTATCAGTTTACAGTTAAAGGGTTAAAAACATCAAAGAGAAAATTTGGCAAATTTATTTCAAGTAAAAAAAATGCATTTTTTTGAGAATTGATATTTAATCTTTGAACAAAACCAAATTAACGCATTAGATTTAGAAATCATCAAGTGAAGAACTAAGAGATGCATTTTAAATTTACCTTCTGGATTTAGAGCCCTCATGTTTCTAGTTTTCTCTGCATTAAATGGTCTTACTTGAATTTGATGTTCTAATACTGCAGCTGGATACCTTTCATAAAACATTTCATTTACTGTCATGTCAAATGTAGGTATTACTTCCTGAGGGTAACATATCAATTGCCTGTATAGATTTGCATCAAATGTTTCGAGATGGGTACAATTTACATTAAGAAAAGGTTCTTCTAAAGTATGAATCTGAAAAATATTTTCTCTCTATATTTGCTGATATGTATGGAAATTATTTTTAAGATAAGGTAGCTAGTGAAAAATGTTAAAGACAAAAATTCTACAGTTTTTTAAAACTATTGGAGGAGAAAAATAACTATACACAATTATTCAAAAGGTCACTGTATGAAGTTGCATTTCTCAAAATGATGGAATTTTGGAATTATTGATTGGACCAATTATTATTTATTTATTTATTTATTTATTTATTGTTAAGTACGTTACTTAACTTATTATCTATAATATTTTCAGGTAAATTTAAACATTTCAATTTAACAATTTCAAAATATTCTGTCAAGTTTATATTTATATTACTGTATAAAATGATGATCAGTAACATTTAATAATCTAATTTATTAAGTCATATTGGACTGGTACCAAATTTCAGTCAGTTAATCGTCCTAGGATATAATTTATTGGTATGCTAGCCTAGATTAGGTTAAAAGTGAATAGGTCATATTGACCTTCCATTGGACTATTGTGGCTCAGCCTCACTGTATATATAAATAAGTGACTAACCAACCTGGATTATCTACAATAGAGAATCATTAACAATAAGAAAAATTAACTTCCTGCAAAGGAAACCACTAAATATTATTTGTTAGAATACCATGTTTCAGTTTTATTTGTTATTCATACAAGACCAATGTCACTCGGTTGTCATATTATAACTATGTGTCGACTTATAGAACTTATAAAATAATTTAGGGATTCGAGTAAAAGATTGAAGTTTATACTATACACTTACCTCTTCTAATTTCTGTAGATACAAGGGCTCATTTAAATTCATATCATCTGTCCTCTCATCTTCTTCTGCACTAGTGTCAATAAAACGTAAAATAAACTGCTTGAATTTTTCCTTGCATTCACCAACTGATACATTAGTGCCCCAAATAACAAGATGAGGTGTAGCAGAGTCAGTTTCACTTCCTTCAGGAATTGTATCCAGCTAAAATAACAAATTTACCCCAAAGAAAAATAATAATTCTAATATAACTCATCCAGTAAAGAAAAATAACTTTTTCTTTATATTTCCAATATTACCAGCATTTATTTATTTATGTATTTACATAGCAACATTTACAAAGTAATAGTAATAAAAAACATTTTGTGTTAAAAATGAACCTCAAATTATCCGTTTAGAACTGTGTTTTTTTTATAATGTTATATTTTTTTCATACCACACAATTTTTCAAAATTAAAAATACATTTCCAAAGCATTTTTTTGCATAAAAATTTGCAGTAGACAGATTTTGATTTTGTCAATTAGTAAACCAGAGCCCATAACAAACTTTTCTTTTTTTTTAATGGACCAGGCTTTACCTAATTTTTAACAAGCATTCGATCCTCAAAGCCAACATTGTAATACACTTAATGTTTGGATAGCAAATGTAAGATTTTCAAAGAAGTGGCAATGTGTTAAAGAGAGACGGAAAACGAAAAATTACGGCGAATTCGCAAAGGAAAATTTTAAATCTTTAAGATGAAATCACAGGATCTTCTTCAATCGTGATCAATCACATACAATCAAATGCTATCGACTAAAATTGCATGTTTTGTAAACAGTTGGTGCACTGCACTAAGTGTAACCAGTCATTTATATTTGCCAATTTTGAAATTGGCATTCAAATTTCAAGCCAATGTAAAAATAAAAAAAATAGCAGTTACAAATACCATGCCGTTTGATTTGTTTCATTATTCATATTTATACATATGTTATTTTAAATGTTTAGGTCAAGGTACAATTGACATATTTTCAAACACGATTGAGATTAGAGAGGTTGTTATGAGCTCTGATTAAAAAATAACTATTTTTTTCAATTACAAACCCGTCAGTGACGCTTGGTCGTGCTCGATCGCGCGTGATTGTCGCAGTGTGGCGCTTATTACAAATAGCACTTTAAAACAACGTCCACATAATTTGCTTATTTTAATAATCATTATGAAACTACAAAAGCTTAACTTATAGCATCAATGATGAAGCGTTGCGCTGTCTTGTTTTGGCGCCCAACATGGTGCTAACCAAAGATTTCTATTATTTTCTATTCTGTTCAACACAATGTTTTGAAACCGTGATCGCCTAAAAAAAGAACGGTTTTTGAGGTAGGTCGGTGGCAGGGACAAGACTCCTTCCCCAATCTACAAAAATATAATATTAGTATTTATATTCCCCTTATCTCATCTTGAATAAAATGCTCAAAAATTTAAGTAGGTCGATTTATAATATATTCAAAAGCAAGATGCATATTAGAAAAACAAAACCTCCAGTGATCCTATAAACATTACAATAGAAAATATTGGGGCGGCCGTCAATATGACATGTTCTATAGTAATATTCACCGGACCACTGGTGGTTTTATTGTCTTAACATGCGTCTTGGTTTTAAACATGCTATAATTTAAGTAATTTTTTGAATTTGGTTATTTTTTAATTTTTTTATGTACTTTCAGCTAATATATAATAAATAGTCTTGACAGAATTGAAATCTCACGAAGATTATATTACGAGATATTTGGCAATTTAATGTGCAATGTATAAATTTTAGCTGGTCTTTTTTAAACTTGTTGTTTGGATTGTTAGATATTTGAATATTTCCAAATGTCTAACTATTAAAGGTATAAAGCTGTATCCAGAAGGCATGGAAAACGTAGGCAACGTTCGAGAATGTATTTTTTGTAAAAAAACAGCACTTCTTTGATTTTATTTATTTTTAAAATTATTAGAAACCTTTAATTTGGTTTACAACGAATTTAAATTTATTTTTTATATGAGCAAGATTCAGCTTAATTTGCATATTTACACAGTACACAGTACTGAAAACTATCTTGCACGGCCCAACATGGTACTCACTGCTGTCAAAAGGCTTTTTAACGTCACACTTCTCTGCTATTTTTTCGCACCCATTTTCGCTTAAGAATATGTTTATTCCGTAACTACCGCTGACGTAGCCATATTTTTCATTAGAAGATTATAGTACAGTCTACTAGTGTGATTGTAGATTGACTGAAGAAAACTAACCCAAGGTCGGTAAGTGAATTTTCAACTATTGTTTTAAATCTTGCAATTTTCGACTTTTAAGTAAATTAAAATACATAATAATAAAATTTATGCTGGAATACTTTTTATCAAACTCAGTGATTCATCTAGCAACATTACCATTTAATAATTATATAAATAATATTAAATCAATTTTGATATTCTTTAAGTTGCCTTTCAAAATTTACCAATAAATTGTCGAAAATTCCTAGAGATTCAAGTCAAAGCAGTCAAATAACATATAAGTAAAGAAGTTCTAAAAAAAAACTTGGCGCCATTAACATTTAATTTATTTTACACTTTTGATCCATCTTCTTGCAACAAGCGGTATTTTTACTCTGTAATAACAATAGAGAATACCCTATTCTCACTCTAATGTTTCCAAAATTCGAGGGAAGAAATTATAAATATTCAAATATTAAATAAAATTAAATCATTTAACTTCAGAGGGTGGGCAGGGTATTTGTGTATGCACTACAGTTTTATTTATTTATTTATTTGTTTATTTTTTAATTCTTTAAATAGTGGCTAGAGGGTTTTCCTTTTTTATAATGGGTTAGCTTGTCAAGTTCTAGATGATTTTTTTAAATAAAATACTTTATTACACAATATATGGAAAGAAAAAATGTCAATAGACGTTACCGCTTAAATGTATGTTGCCTTACCAATATCCATATCTTTTATTAGACCATTGGTGGTAAACCAGTACTGATCTACATATGCAACAGAATATACATCAAATTATAAAAATCTCTTAGCGCACCACATGGGAATAATCAGAATATTTTTCTCAAGGAGTTTGAGATACAATTTTCGGATGTCCGAAACGAGAATGCACAAAACGGGACTATAAGGTTAGACCATTGGTTTTTGAAGTTCAGAAGCCTATAAAAAACAAGACAAAAAATCAAGTCTGTATTTACAAAAAAAAAATAATGACGTACATGTAGCCATATTAAAAATCAGACCACAGCGCACATTTTTGTGAAAATAATTGCTTTGGAAATGCTTATACTGAAGTTATGTTCAAAAATATATTTAGAAAAAAAAACCATTTTAATTTTTTATAAATATATCAAGAGCCCAATAGCCTGAAGCTTTTAAGTAAATTAAAATACACAGGTGCCATTAAGCTTGTTAAGAACTTTTTCTAAAACTTGTCTGTTCTTCCATTTTTTATAAATGAGATCTCCATATAGTGATTCTATTTCCAGACACACTGTATAATGTGTACCATGTTCAACAGTAACAGATATGTATGAAGGTTTTACTATGTGTTATATAACTAGGAATATGAAATTGAAATAGCTCAAGACATTCTGGCTAGACTATTCACAAAATGCTTAGGCGCATTAAAAGCGAAGCAAGCATCATAGCTAATAGTATGTAAAATGGTGATGCAGTTGAATAAATAAATAAATTAAGAAAGGTTTTACCAACCCTTCAAACAACCACTCTTCCTTTTTTGACAATTTTGAATGCAAGGGATCAAAGGATGACCTAAGACTTATAATACAATATGGTCTAACATACTTTTTACTTTTTAGCATGTCTGCCATTTTATAATTTTGACTTGAATATTGTACCAATCAAAACAACACTTTTAAGTACAAATGTTTAAGATTTTTTATTGAAATTTTATATTCCTATACAAGTAAAATATTCAACTGACTTTAAAACAAAATAACCTAAATGTTTAAATTATTTTTATGACACCTAATTTGATAGCTTTCTTCTATGCTAAAAAACCAAACAATAGGAAAAATAAATCGTAAGGGCATGACCTTAGCCACCTGCCGTGACATACAAGCCCAAGGTGATAAATCAAAAGAGAAAGGTGATTGTGCGGATGGATTCTTAAAAAAAAAGAGGAAACATAAATCGTGGGCAAAATGATTGTGTGGATTAATTCTTAAAAAGGAAAGGAAAAATCTTGGGCATGTCTGCAAAAAAAAAGGGTGTGAAGTTTGGTAACCAAATTACACGTGTTTCAGTCTTATTAGACTTCATCAGCAGAGCAGTTTAATCAAGTTAAAAGATATAGGAAAGTTTTTTTTACGTACATGCCCACAATTTATTTTTGCTTTTCTTTTTGAGAATTTATCTGCACAATCATCTTTCTCTTTTATTTATTATAAAATTCTTTACTCCATGTGATCTACACCCTTTAGTCATGATTATGCAGTAAATACTATTTAATTGGCCACAAAACTGTATTCACTAAAGAGGTTTAAATTTAGACCAGACTAACTTGACAGTTATAGGTTTAAGATGACATATGTAAAGATCAAACCAATAATTTTTATAAATGCCACAATTACAAATTGACAGTGACATAAGCATAACATAACTGGTGAACTAACAGTTTCACTTGTCATGACAATTAGATCTGGTTTAAGTCTTAAACCTTTTTAGTGAATATGGGGGCAAAAACTTCAGAACAACGCTTTTCGATTATCCAAATCAATATAGCTGATATTACTGACATTTGATTGACTGGTTGTCAATGACAATCTTTTCAAATCGAATCAGAGTACCGCCGGATGGCAAACGAGTATCCTTATCAATCAATGCAAAGGGATATTCAAACAAATATGTGAGAAATTGGATAGATGGTTAGGGAGCTCTTACCTATTTGGTCTACCCGTTATGTTTAAACCTCACCTAACTATTACCCTATATTCATATTTGAGTTTTCCCTTATCATTTTTTAAATAAATCGAAAAGATGTTAGACTTACTGGTATATCTCCACCAACATTAACTTGACGAATTCTTTTATCTGATCTTACATCAGGCCTCATTCTAATTGGTGTGCCTCTAATCCCAGAACGTGGGGTCCTTATAGATCCCATAGAACTGGGAGTACCATAATTCAAAGGTGAACTTAGATCAATTTCACTCATGGCCAACCCTAAAAAAATATTGGTTTGCAGTTCTTTGACATACTAAATGAAAGTAACTTTTCCAGCAACCAAAACAGGACAAAAAGCACCAGATGTGTCTGAATTTTATAATTAAATATTTTTAAAATGTCCAATGTCAAACTGTAAAATGGTTCTTTGTACATTTGAATAGTCAGTTGTCCCTACAACTTTATTCATTTATATCTTATTCTGTTTAAATAGCTTAAATGTATAACTACTTAAAAGTGTCTAGGGATAACTGATTGAATGCTATATAATCATTTGATATTTGTTAATACCTTATACCACAAAGGGGTTAAATAAGCTTAACAGTTTGTCTAAGAAGATCAAAGACATTAAAGATTTAAAAGTGTTCAAGAGAGAAAACTAGCTTTGTGATGTGTAGTATAACAGTGTTTAATTGTAAATAAAGGTAGATGGTAGCAGTTAAAGTAAAATGAGGTTTTTAGTATGAAAATATGTGCTTCTATATGAATGTTTTGTACGTAAATATTTTATCTAAATAAAGACCATATATGTTGGAAAATATTTAGGTATCTGGATATGATATATTATGACAACTTACAAACCTAAACTGTTTCTTATAATCGAAAAAAATCATTTCTGGAATTAAAGGGAGCTTGAATTCCAACATAGCATCGTCTACTCCTATATAAATAAGCATATTCCACTGCTTTTAAAATGAATGGGCAATAGTTTTCTACTCAGAACATGTGAGTTGCTTTAAATATATTGGACTTAGCTTTTCTCATAAAACCTTGCTTGTTTCTGCAACAATGAACTGTACTTTTCCCCAAAAAATAATCCCAAGATAATTGTTCTTGAGAGCATCCCTGTGCTAGATAATTGAAATAAAAAAATAAAATTTTCTAACGAGCTCGATAGATTTGTATGTATGGTCCAGTATGTATATGTAATGTAAACAAGGCAATTCATCTGTAAAACTGCCACTTAAATCTTTTTACCACCATTTTTATACTTTCTGTAATGTAATTGCCAAACATTCTTCTGGTGATATGTGCAATTTCTTCTTGTTTTTTTGAATCTTGTGATTTACTAATGAAAGTTTGTTAAAATTGTTGAATTATCATGTGAGTATATTTGAAAAATTCTTCTTCATCATAATTCTTTAAAATTAAACAGAGTTCTAAAATATCCATGCATTTTTCAAAGATTTTCATAGGGCAAATGCCCCAACGATGGTGTCTGTACTTTTTTTATATTAACAAAAATGTTGTGCTGCACCGATTATTATGTGGGAAACCATTACAACACACACACATTTTTAAGTTATTAATTTTTATATACTTTTAGCATAACTAGAGAATATGAAATATTGATATAAACAAAACAAATCCAAATTAAAATGACATCATTTATTTATTTATTTACTCGACAAACTAAACTAAAAATTAATAGAGCAGACAAAGTGGGCAGGTGTACAAGATTCTAAAAAATGTTAGGTAAACCTTGAATATTATTTTAAAGTAAACTTATTTTGTATTACATTACATTACGTTAAATGAATTGTTGCATAAACCAGTATTTAGTCAATAACTAAGTAGTGGTGTCTATGAACTGTAATTTACCTGTTCCTGGACTAGTAGGTGCCAAACTATGTGCAGGAGATGCAGGTATCTCTTGATCACCATCAATGGTTCCTCTGTGAACACCATAACGCATAGGTGTATCCACTGACGAAATACTTTTTGCTGGAGTGTTTCTTCTAGGTGTTTTTGAAGGGGTTTCTGGAATTTCATCACCGGTAGGTGTCTGTGGTGGACGGCGAGGTGTGCGGGAACCTTAAAAATATATATACAATAGTAATTTACGTTTAATAATTTGTTAACCTATAAAACAACCTTTAGAAAAACTTTAACAATACCTGTTGCTCTAGGGGTACGAGACCCATCTGTTAACGGAGTCCCTGGGGGGGCCCTTCGAGGTGTACGAGCACCTTCCGGTCGAGGTGTTCTGGAACCTTCCGATCTAGGTGAAGGCATAATGTATAATTGTTTACAAAAATTTAAATTAGAGAATGAAAACTTTGAACATATACAAAAAAAACTCAGAAATAAAAACGCGCGGGAATCGCAAAGCAATTAAACTATCAATTGTCACTGCCAAAAATTTATTTTTTTCTTTGCTTGCTTCAAATTCAAGGCTGAAGCAATATTTCACGAGTCGTTAAATAATCAGTAATAACGTAAAATTCCTTGTTTTTATCCAGCCTTGAAATTTTGTTAGCGCGCTACCACGTGCTTTTTTTACGACAAACCTAACCTAAGTCGCATTTTTGTTAAAAAAGTCAACACTCAAACCAGGATTGAAACTCGAGATCTCTGCATTGCTAATCCGAAACTCTACCTCTGAGCTAACCTATGTCACACGGAAACTTCAACGAACTTTGTTTATACTTAGCTGAAATAAACCTATATATTAGGACGGTGCCACAGTCACGAAATAACTAATCATTTATTCGCATGAGTTAGCTAGTTCGTCGCTAGGATATACGGCGTTGGATGTGGCGCACATGTGTTCGAATCCCCGTTCAGGCGTATGACTTTTTTTTGTTTTTTTTATCATAACTTATAATTAATATAATAGGGATTTGGTTAGGTTAGAATTGTTTAGTTTTGTAAAGCGCCCGGTAAAAAACAATTGGATCAGGGACTGAAATTTCTCATGGCCCTGGTGTCGGCCTGTAGAATGGAAATTATGTCGGGGCAAAAAGACTTTTGTTTTAGAATATAGCAATTACTAAAAATAAAAAATTCTTTGGTAATTATTTACTTTTTCAGACCATCGCCAAGTTTGATGATTTTCTGTATATATATATATATATATATATATATATATATATATATATATATATATATATATATGTGGATTTTGGGGTTCAAAGTCAATTTTTTTCGGTCATATTTCATTTTCGAATTCGTCACCCTCAAATTTCATAAACCTCCTAAACCCAATTTTGATGGTTCTGTATGAAACTACTACAAACAATTATAAAATGACGAAAAATAAAATGGAAAACTATCGAGATACAACTGTAAAGAGAAGCATTAATTAGTGTAAATTAATATGGATACTTTTGTTACATACATAGGTGAACGGTGCCTGCAGGGGAGCGAAAGCACTAGGCTGACTGGTACCGTGTAAGCACTAGGTTAGGCGCCGTAGGCATTATCGTTAAAAACTTAACAGGAAAATCGGACAACAGCGAAATGTGTCACTTGCGGAAGTCTAACATTCACACTTCGTTGTTGAATACTGTTGACCGCCTTTAATGTTAGGGCTTGATGATGCCTTGGGCGCCTAACCTGGTACTAACCCGTTACCAATTCACCTAGTGCCTCCGCGGTTTTGCTGGTACCGTTCCATCCTATGTATATTAGTATTATTACACTGCTTATGAGCTATTGTAATTAGTATCAATTAATATTATTTTTCTTTAAAGTTGTATGTCGACCGTTTTTTCTGATGTCAAGATGCGAGCGTGAAGAAAAATATACTAGTCCCAAAAAGTATGAAGTATGGTTATTGTTTCTGAGTCCTAATTTTTTAAATAAAATAAGGCATGGAAATCAAGAAGACAGTTTCGTCACGTCTTGTATAATTGTTTGTAGTAGGTTCATACAGATCTAGTCAATTTTTATATAAAAGAAAAAATCAGAAATTGGAGATAGAACGTCTATGAATTTTAAAGATGAATAACTTAAAAAAGAAACGTGACTAAAAAATGTTACTTTGAATTTGTAATCAGGACCTCAAAATCAACCTTTATACAAAAGAAATAACTATCAAGATCGGCGATGGTAGAAAATAGTAAATATGTAAATGGCCGCGTTCACCCGCCTGATCGCTCAGTAATCGCTCTGAGAGCGATGCCATGAACGAGCTATTTAATCTTGCTACTTTGATAGCTGGTCGTTTAGCGGACGCCATGTTTTGTATCGTATTTTATTTTCGCTACTTAACTGAGCAACGATCAGTTGACATAACAAACGAGATGGCGGCATGTAATGTAAACATTATGAGCAATAATTATACAATATAATGATACACCAGAGCAATAACAGATTTTTTTTTCTTTTTTTTAACACAAAATACAGAATGTATTATACAAACAAATTTACTATCATATTTTTTTGTAATTTCAGCCCTTCCTTGTTCCCGGTGTCCCATATTCTCGTTCTCATCAAGGTTAAGGTCAAGAAATATTTGCTGCGTTCGAAATCTCTAAAAACCGTTCAAACCATTGCTATTATTTGAGCGCTACTTTGATGATCGATAGCCAACGAGCGATCAGGCGGGTGAACGCGGCCATTGTAATTAACGTTTAATTAAATTAAACCTTGGTTAAGATTTAGAATCTGACAATATTTGAGTGCTCTCAGGATAGACTGGCAAGTTACCAGGTAAGCTATAAACATAACAAGCAATCAATTTCTGTATTAAAAGTTTGACATAAATGTTCCAAACAAAGCAGATTTTGTTAAGTTTTCTGTATAATTTAACGTTTTTATAAAATGCTGCACTTTAAATTTTGAAAAGATTGTTTAAAAATGTCCAACAATGAGAATCCAACGGGCGGAAATCGCCAAGTGCCTGTAGAAACATACAAGTGCTCTCAATGCAACTTTTATACTAATCATGAATACTATTTACAACAACACAATTTAACACACGGTTTACAAGCTCTTATGGAACATTATAAACGCAATACTCAGTCTTATGAACCGAACCCACAGAGTGAATCTTGTGTAAGGACACAAAATATGCCTGAAGCAGTTTCACTAACACCAAAAACTTTACAATGTCTACAGTGTAGTTTTGAAACTGACCAAGAGGCATTTTACAAACAACATATATTAACACATAATACACAGTTTTCTGTGAGTACTTACAGAGCTCCAATTCAGGGATTTGAGAATGTTGAAGAAAGTTACAATAAACTTTATAATTTGGGTTCTAACATTCCTTCCTCTGAATCATTTGGCTCTCGTGTATTTGAACCTGGACATGAAGTTAGTGTAAAACCTCATGATTTAACACAAAATACAAACAGTTTAGAAGCTATATTGATCAAAGGCCAAAATTTGGACACAAGCCCTTTGGAAATGTTTAAGTGTCATATAAATTTTTGTACATATGAGACACATGATGAAAATGATTGGCAGCAACACGGTTTAACTCATGACCTTCAAACTCCTTGCCCAGAAGTTTTCAGGTATAGTATAATAAATTATTGTTTATTCATAGATTAAGTCATTTTGTAGACTTGCAATAAATTTATTATAAAATAATCTAAAAACCCATTTATCTAAAAAAAATACCCAATCTGAGCAATTCTGTGAAATAAGTGAGAAATATTAAGACTTTTAAATAAACTTTTCATTGCATGATTATCTAAAACTTAGTTTTAAACTTTGGATGAATTAATAAAGATTCAAAAGCTTCCATAGGTGATGCTAGGTTCAGAGTTGGGAAAAGACCACTTTTTTAGATTTCAACCACAGCTGTGTACATCACTAGTTAAAAAGGCTTTACATTTTTAAGTTGTTAGATATCTGAATGTAACAATGATTATATTATTATGTTCTTATTTAGGTATGTAGTCAATCTACAGAAAAAAGGAACTGCTCTTCATCTCAGAGTTTTTTGTTATGTAATATGTTGGTAATATCACAAAAGAAGAAGACTTTTTTTTAGTTTTCTAAAATGATGTTTTGACATTTTTTTAACAAGAACATAAATATAGCTGCTTCTGTTGCTTAATTGGAAAAAAAATACAACAAATATTTCTGACAAAACAGCACTACCTTCAGATGTCTATGTTCAGTACATAAACTGCAAAAAACAAAAGCCACATGACATAAAGAATTTTCTTCATAATTGTACTTAATAAATTTTGATAAAAACTTGAAAATACTTTTAGTGGTCACTAATAAGCATACCAAATTTTAGGTTTTTGTATCTAATATCAACGTGGTGGGATTTCGGTGTGACATGCAGGGCTTAAATCTGGATGGAGACCCTCTTAAGGAGGAAAACGTGACTAAATTTTTGGGAGTTTTTATAGACGGTGATCTTTGCTTTGAAGACCACATACTAAGGTTGAGTGGGAGACTATCGCATGCTTGTTTTGCAATTAAGATTGCTAGGAGTGAGCTCGGTCCGGCGCTGGCGCGATCAGTCTACTTTGCGTTATTCGAATCACATCTTAGGTACAGCATTCCGTTTTGGGGCGCCAGTAGCCAGTTTCTTTTAAATATCGTTTTTTTACTGCAGAAGAAGGCTGTTCGTTTCATCGCTAAGGCCATACAAAGGGAGTTCTGCAGACCTCATTTTCAATCTCTGAGAATTCTCACACTCACCTCTCTATTCATACTTGAAATTTCTACCCTGGTATTTAAAAACAGGAATAACGTTCAAATCCCGTCATCTAGACCCGATACTAGACAAGCCTCTCATCTTCCCCTTCCTATACCAACTAGGAAATTTACAAAAAGGTCTTTTATCTATGAGGGTAAAAAAATATTCAACCATCTGCCAATTCACATTAGAAATGCCAGCTCACTTAGGATTTTCAGAAGAACCTTAAAGAACGTACTTCTAAAAAAAGTCTATTATAACCTGGGTGAGTTTTATGCAGATAGGCTAATTTAAAAGATGTCAATTGTTTTTTTTTGTTTGGGTTGGTTTGACTGCTGATTTTCCTGCATTATTTAAATGTCTAATTTTAATTATATAACTTATTAACTTTCATATATTGAACCTATGTAGATGTTTTAATGTGTCTTTTTATGTTTTTATTTATTGTGTGTTTACCTTGACTGTTTTTTTTAATTTTTTGTATTTTTATAATTTGACACCCATGAATGCAATGATTTGTTTATTTCAACATGGGTTCTAACTCATACTGGTTTGCTGTTATTTTATTTGTTTTTTTTTCTTTATTGTTATTTTAGATTTTATTTGCTAGAATTAACATGCTTTGTCAATAGAATCATTTATATTCTTGACAATAAAGTACATTTTGATTTGATTTGATTTGATTTGATTTTGATTAATAGAACAGTTAAAACTGCAATTTATTTTGAAAATTGAATCATCTGTACTTTCTGTGCAAATTGGCTAAATTGAATGTTTATTTTTTTAATATAGGTTTTTAAAATCCCTTTAAAATGGCACCAAAATTTTTTTTTAATAAGAGTTTTTATTAATTTCTCAATTAAAAAAATTAAATCTTGTTTAAATTTGGTTCTTTTATATTTTAAATATTGAATTTATGAATTAAAGTGATTATATTCAAAATGAAAGCCAAAAAGTTACAAACCTTAACCTATATAAGCCTAAAAATCTTTTAAACATTTCTATGATGTATAAAACTAAATTATGTATTTTTATTCATTCATCAGCTAAAAATATGAAAAATACAAATTTAAATTTTATTAGAATTAATAACATTCATGACCGTAATACAAGACAAACTGATTATTTCTCCACGATAAAATTTAAAAGTAATTTTTGCAAACAATGTATATTACACAGTGGGGTTAATTATTACAATAACCTACCAAAACGATTAAAAAATATTAACAAAACTGATACTTTTAAAAAACACTTAAAGAAATATTTTTTGAGGAATTAATATCTTCACGTTTGATATATTTTTTTAATGTTTACAGTTTTTAATTTTTTTGTAATTTATAATAATGTTTATGTATTTTATATTAGTTATTAATTAGTTCCTTTTAATATTTACAGTTTTTAATT
Organism: Kuschelorhynchus macadamiae; assembly: GCA_030620095.1. Lineage (NCBI taxonomy): Eukaryota > Metazoa > Arthropoda > Insecta > Coleoptera > Curculionidae > Kuschelorhynchus > Kuschelorhynchus macadamiae. The sequence continues at coordinate 20,322 of JAUTXW010000752.1, forward strand.
TATTCATAATTTATATTAATGTGTATACATTTTTATATTGTTAATTAGTTCCCTACTATAAACAGTACTGTTTCTCGGGAATAAATGATTGATTAAAATATTAAAAAAAATGGAAGGTATTGCAATTAATATAATTATATTTTTAACTAATAGCCCTTTTTATTGAGAAATGTTATTTAAATATGAAAAAAAATTAATTTTCTTTTAAAATAAAATATTAATTAAAATTCTTTTTTTTTTTCTAAAAAAAATCTTTTTTACAAATATTTGGCATTTCTTTTGTGTATTACACCTTTTTTATTGATATTTAATTTTAAAAGTAAATTAAAAACCATACATTTAAAAAAAAAATGACATTCAATTATCAAATTTAATTGCAGTTATTAAAAAAAATTCTCAAAATCATCTTTTTTGTACAAAAGTCAAGAAAATATGGCTTCCAGTCATTGTGCAATTCAAAACTCTTCCTTTGTGATCTCATCAACATGTTTATACAAAAAAAATCCAAGGGCCAAAACAAATCACATACTTACACCGACCTGTCTGAAGCTTTTGATAGTGTATGTCATCCACTTCTTATAAAAAAAGCTGTTTGACACCTTAAGCTCATTAAACCATACTTGTCTGAGCATCGACATGTGACTATTTGTGGCTCTACATCCTTTGAAATAAATGTAACTTCTGGAGTCCCTCAAGCATCCCATATCAGACCTGTGCCATATTTGTGGTTTATCAATGATGTCCTCTCCTATTTTCTGCTACACCACTCAATAAAATTATTTAAATCCATTTAAATTATGTAAAAATCAATATTTCCAAATTCAAGATTATTAGCTTCCATAAGTGTGTTAAACCAATAATGTCATCTTATATTGTAAATAATGTAGATATCGATAGAGTAAATTCACTTATTGACCTAGATGTAATTTTTGATCTTGTTTTTTATGTAAACATAGTATGTTACTTTAAATTTTTTTATACCAAACCAACTTTACAAGTTTATTACATGGAATGTAACATATAACAATAGAAAATAATAATAATAAAGTTGTGATAGATGAAAAAACTCCTATGTTATAATTCAATATAATATAAAAACTAAGTTGAAATAAATATTTTTTTTTAAAATCTATTCATTTTTATTTTTGTAAAAAATGCATTTTTAATTGTTTTTTAAATATTGGTAATTTTGTTGTATGTCTTATAGTCTCTGGTAAGTTATTATATATTTTTAAACCATCGTGGAGAATTGATTTTTTCCCAAAGTTACTTTTTGTTGTAATGGTCTGTAATTGTAAGCAATGTCTTGTATCGTGATTATGTAAAGTAATAGAGTGTATTAAAATGCAAATTTTGAAATTATAAATATTCTGTAAGTTTAAAAATCCGTTAGGTTTATATAGGTTAATAGAAAGTTCCAAATATGGTAGTTTATAAATACAAAAATCAAAATGTTCAATAGTATTGTTCTTAAAGCTTTTAGGTTATTGGGTTTTCTTAAAGAAATACCAAACAAATACTTGTCTTTGTAACTGCTTAGTCTGCAGCATACTGGAATACTACTCCGTTATATAAAAATAATTTATTAATAATAATTTGATCACAAATACAGAACACAAGGTAAATATACATAGTTTTTGTTTTTTATTTATTTATAGTGCATAATGGTCTTGAAAAGAATCTGTATGCACTTTTTAGTTATTTTACATTTTGTCACAAAATTAGCATTAGCATCAGCAGAGTATTTATTGTGCAGAAGACAATTATACACTTGATCTTCGGACTGAAGCTGCTGGAATTCTGTAGAGGGGTATTTCAGACTTACAAATTTTTAACTGTAACACTGATTTATATAATGAAATGTGCATTATATGTTTTTAATAATAAACCTAGATACTGGAAAAACCTAGATAACCACAATTATTTCATGAGAAATGCAACAGCTCTCTTGTTCTCAAACACTGCACGAAAGGTCGCCATACTATGCCTGCATTACAGTGTACAATGGATTGCCTGGGAATCTAAATAAAGCCTATTATAGTTTTTAGGGAATTTTTGGACTTTCTATGTTTTCATTTAATATTCTTGCATTACAGTTATGTAAATCATTTATGCATGTATCTGCTTCACAATGTTTACTTATCTTTTTTATATATAGTTTTATCTCTAATTTATTTGTAAGTTTTAGTAATTAACGTGTCCTGTGTATTACTCTAGACTTAAAGCCTTTAATAATATATTTAATTGATATTTATATTAATTTATATGTATCTTTTTATTATATGTACTCATATTATTATATTAGGCCTTAATTTATGTTTTATTATGACAAAATTAACTTGACTTGTCCTCTATCCTACCTTGTGATCTTTTGGACAAATAAATGAATTTGAATTGATCTAGAGCCTAACCTCTAACTCATATTTCTTTGAGCCTCTCTAGGAGAATAGGGTGTGACACAGTGTTAAAGGCCTTTGCCAGGTCTATGAAAATTCCAACACATTTCCCTCCTTTATTTAGATTTGAGAAAATGTCTCATGTTAGCCTACACAGTATATCCTCTGTGCCACAATTGTTTTTAAATCCATGTCGGTTCCCAGAAATGAGATTACTTTAATTTAAATATTCTGTTAGTCTAAGTCTTATGCACTTTTCACATATTTTATTTAGTGTACTAGTCATAGCAATTGGTCTATAGTTTACAAGTTCATTTCTAGGACCAGATTTATACAAAGGTTTGATCAATAATACCTTAAAGACTGTTGGATATACACCTTTTGAAAATAAGACATTCACCAAATACATAAGAGGCTCTATCAGAGCCTGATGATTATTTTTTATGACTTCGGTTGAGCCACAGTAAATTCCAGAAGCTGTGTTGTTTTAAGTGAACTAATAATGTTAATTATTTTATCCTTCTTAATAGAGTACCATTATATGATGACCACATTATGCCACTACATAAACAGACTGGAAAGAGTCCAGAATAAATTTGCAAAATACCTGCCATACAAGCTTCACTTTCCTTACTCTAATCTTTCCTATGAGACTGCTTTGTGGGTATGAGTATACTCACAGAACTAGCTAGCTATGATGAAGTGCCTTTGTGTATTTTTTGGTTTGAAACTATACTAAGTTTTATGCAAAGTATTTGACTATATCTAGGAAAATGTATATTTTTCTATGATTAATAAATTATTTGATTTGGACAATTATTAACCAAATCATATAACTATATTGTATATAACTTGTTATATACAATTTTCTTTTTATGAGGGTTTTATACAAGCTATGTAATTGAGCTGCATAAATATATAGATGTTTATACAATTATTTTATAAGCATCAATACAACTTCAACAAGGGAATTTATGAAAATGGTATAATGGTTGTAAGAATGTTTCAGGAACGCAGCTTTTACCCTTTTGGAATTTGCTATAAGAATATTCTTACAGCTTTAATAAAGACAAAATGCTGGTTGGATGAATACTGTGAAAAAGGGTTAACCTAATTTTTATAAAGTATAAGCAAGATTCAAAAATTCGATTTTTAGAAAACATTAAGTGTGAACTCAAACAATATATTTGATGGGCATAAAAATACAATATATAGTTATTTCAGCTGTATAATATTTTATAACTTGGGAGGAAATTTAGATACTAAGGTGATGTTTGCAGAACACTTTGAAGTGGTAATATGTAAGGCTAATAAAATGATTGGTTTTGTTAAGTCAGCAAGTAAAGAAAATGTATATACCAGTCGAAATTGTTATACACTTCACTTGTCAGGTCTGTCTTAATCTTAAAATTTAAGCACCAGACTATGTGCTAATCCTACTTAAATGTTAGCTCTTTTTAAACTAAGATACAGTGTGTTCAAAACCAATATTACGCAAAATATTTCATCCGCTCTATTTCTGTGACTCTGAACTTCATAACTGACGTTTATTCACATCACATTGTTGACACTATAATCAACCCAATATACTGCATCTAGATTTTGAATATACTATAGTTATGTAACACATAGTAAAACTCTCCTACATAAACCTCACTTTTGAATATGGTACTTACGGTATAGTCCAATCATATGTATATATCTGCTAGTGTAAATAAACATTATGATATTTAGAGTTATTGGATATCTCACTGAATAAATCTAAAATGCAAGCAAAAAGGGGAATTCTAGTTTAATTTGTAACACATGTTTTATATTATTATGTACTTGTAAATGTCACTACATAAATAAATATACAAAACTGAATTTGGCTCTCAAATAGCCCACAACATAATGAGATAATAATTTTTGTTCATTTTTGCACTATAAGCTAAAGATTGTGATATTAAATCAGTAAACAGAATGTTTCTTTTGTACTGGGTATCAAGGTATATTTTTTTATTAGAGTAAATATTTAAGTGATTTGGCACAACTTTTTATACTACGCTCATCCCAAGAACTACAAAAGGTCTTCTGAATCTTGGTCTCGGTTTTTACAGTTTAATACTTTTCTTAACTGTAAAAGCTCACTACCGTATATGTTATCTGCTTCCAGCATTTGTATGAAGTTTACTTTGTTTTTATTTAATTTTGTGATATTGTTTAATTGCTGCTTATTGTAAAAAATTAAAACAATAAGACTAAATAAATTTAAAATTGATGGTTTAAACTTTCTAGATCTATTCATATTTTTAAGTATTAAATATTAAATAAAGAACATAATTGGTTTGAATTGAAATAAAATATCAAGTAAAAATAATGACAGTATTGCAGTATAAGTGCTAAAATAGCAATGCTCAAAAGTTTTGCCATATAATGAAAGGATTTGCAATGCTGAATATAATACATAAAAAAAGAAATCTGTCTAAAAACATAAATCAGGATATAGAGAGTTTAGGAGCAAATAAACGAGCAAATACCATATGAAAGACATTTTCCTTGATGTACGATTAAAAACGAAATTTTTTACCAATTAATATAATTAAAACAACAGAAAATACACTTCAATTACGTGATTATCTTTAGATCAGTAATGTAGGTTTACATTTTTGAACCAGTGTAAAATAGAGAATTTTAAATTTATTTATTTCTTTTTTTTATGTAGGTGTTTGAAATGCGATTTTGAGACTAACCAAGAAGAAGATATGAAACAGCATGTAAAAGATCACGAAAAAATGCTAGAAACAAAGCCAATATTAAATGAAGAAACCATAACCCAACCTCCTAAGGCAGTATTTAGGTATGCATTTAATTATAATTGAATGTCTTATGCATTATTCACTCAATGTAACCAACACTGTTGGTCAAAAAATAATTCAGCTGGCAGCACTGCTGAATTATTTCTTCATAGGATTCTGATTATGTATAGTCTAAAATGAAGTTTGACTTTGGAACTGGTACATTTTTGTTTATATGTAGATATAGGTGCGATTCCCATTTATATTGTGATTCACTTTTTCTGTATTGGGACAAGTAGTTTTTGATTCATAGATTGAACAAAAACTATAATCGTAAGATAGAATGAAAGTTTTCATGTATTATTAAAGCTAAAATTTAAAATTCGAAGGAAATAAATAAATGTTACAAATTTTGAAGTTGAGATTTCATAAAAAAATAACAGCTCACTTATCATAGGTTTATTTTGTAAACATTCCTAGCAAATTAATTGTGAAATCAACTACTGGGGCAATCTTAAATGTGCTAGTAAGCATAGCTGAATCTTTTGTGTTAGGCCAGCAAACAAATATTGTATGTGTCTATGTTAATCATTGTGTGCCACAAGGGTCTATTTTGGCCCCCATATTATTTCTTATCTATATTAATGATATTGAGGCTACCGTTGCAGTGACAGCGATAGGTTGGTTTGCAGATGATACTGACCTTTTGTTTTATGATAAGAACTATGAAACTTACTATAAAAACTGAAAATAGCATAAAATGCCTCGAAGAGTGGTATATCTCGAACAAACTCTAAATGATGCAAATTGATTTAACCCTCAGACAAGCCACAGAGCTTTATAATAATAGAACACAGATTTCTATGTTAAGCACTTTAATGGCAGAGGTTAATTTCGATGGGTGTATCTAGTGTATCAGACTTATCATGGCCCATTCTATTCTATAGCCTGCATTGCTACCTTAGCCAGGGATCATTCTGAGAGAATCTTTAAACTTAGAGTAAAGCGGTAATAATTAAAATAGGTTTTGTCAAAGTCAAAGTCAAAAAAGTAACTTATTCAAAACTGTCTCCAAAATAGTCAGATAGATTATAATAGGCCTTATTTAGCTGTCTATTTTTTAATTCCCTACGAAAGACATAAATTGTAGGTAGAGACCTAATGTGAACTGGTAAATGATTAAATATTTTCCTACTGTCATAAATCAGAGATTTCTTTGTGAGTACAGGTGTTGGAATTGGAAGTGGTAGCTCACTTGTTTGTCTTGTAAGATAAGCTGGATTGGAGTTCAATAATGCATTTTTGTTCTTGAACACCAGGCTAAGTGTCCCCATAATGAACAGAGATGTTAGTGTCAATATTCATTGTTCTACAATCAGAGGTCAACAAGAATCTCTCGGTTTTGCCTTACACAAATATCTGATTGCTCGTTTTTGTAAAATGTAAATAGTTTCAAACAGACCCTGGTTGAATAAACCCCAAAATGCAATTCCATAATGCAACCTCGATTCCACTAAAGCAAAATATACTTCTGCCAACCGATGCATCTAACTCCCCCACTATTGTTCTTATTGTATAACAAGCGGAAGCTAATTTCTTGCTCAAGAATGTAACATGACCCTCAAACCTAAAGCTACAGTCCAGCAAAAGCCCCGAGAACTTAACTTCATTACTGTTTTGAGAGACAGCCAAATGTAAATGGAGTCAGACTTATCTCATGCTTAAAACCAATGACATTTTTATCATTGTTGAGAGAGAGCTGATTTGCGTCAAACCACTCCCTATCCTGAAGTCACCAGAAATTAGACAAGTTAGGTCCTGAGTTGTGTCTGAATGCCATAAAACTGTGGTATTATCAGCAAAAAGAGTAAACATTCCTCTAGGGTCAACATGTGTTATATTATTAACATAAAGTAGAAAAAGTACCGGGCCCAGTACAGAACCCTGTGGCACACTGCAAGTGATATTTCTATTCTCTGATGCCTATGACCCCAGAAATACCTGCTGACTCCGTCCCTCAAGATATGACTCAAACCATTCCAAAACACCCCTAAATCCATAGTTCTGAAGTTTTCGCAGCAGTATCTTATGACTAACACAATCAAAGGCCTTGGTCAAGTCACAAAATACCGCCGCTGGGACCTCACCACCATTCACGTGCCTGTACACATTCTCAAGGAACCGAAAAATTGCATCCATTGTGTTCTTATTTGTTTGAAAACCAAATTGGCTTTCATTAATGATAGTATTTCTTTTCATAAGAGAAACCATTCTTTTTTTAACTAGTTTCTCGATAACCTTCGACAAAGTAGAAAACAAGGAAATGGATCTGAAATTTGACACCTGGTCGGGCTCTCCTCCCTTATACAATGGTATAACCTTGGCTATTTTTAAAACATCAGGAAACACACCACTCTCCTTTAAAGTATTAATAGCCCCACTAAGGACTCCTAGAACAAAATCTGGTAATGTTTGAAGGATTTTTGCAGCAATTCCATTATCGCCTGCCGAATTTTGGTTTTTAATGTGAAAAATTATCTCACGAATCTCAGGAACATCAGTTGAATGAAATGAATCCCTCACACTTACTTGGGAAAGTTACTCCATTGGGTCATTCTAGGCTGAACTGGTTGCAGTTTTATAAGCTTTAGAGGGAAAGATAGGTTAAAAATATTTAGCAAAGTTTTATATAGGTTTCCGTTATGACAAAGCAAAAATTTAAAGATATAGGGATTTTCACTATACCTTCTACGTTATATATATGAATGTCTTCCTTTTGGGCAGAAAAATCAAAGCAGTTTTAAAACAAATAATCAATTTCACAATCACAACACAAGACCTAATTCCCACATAAAACCAGTTTTTAATAGATTAAAAAATATGTACAAACTTCTACTCTATTAAATTTTATAACATTCTACCCTAACAATGGAGAAAATACTAACATCAAATGCTTTTTATAGCTTCGAAAATTATCTCTCTGCACACTTTTCTAGTGCTCCCTCACTGATATCCAATAAAATAGTAAAACAAACCACAAACAAACAGTTTTCTCGAACACTCGTTTTTCTCTCTCTTTTCCATAAACACAATACAATACAAAGAACTTTATATTTAATCATTTATTTAAGAAAAGAAACATTTTCTGTACCTATTTTATATTTCGGTTGGATTTTAGATATTACTTGTATTTATATTTTAATTGGATATACATTTGTCAACATATGCACCTGTCCCCTGAGATGCGAAAGAAACCCAAAGCTTTAACCCGAAAATCATACTTTGATAGCTTCCAGCAGTAATTCACACAATCTTTATCTAACACCAGTGATACTAGAGTAAAATACTTTTAAATCTTCTGCACTTAAAATATTGGTCATTGGTTTAGCATTGCTTTTTCCCTTAAATCATTAACCTTTTTCAATGGTTCTTTAGTCATTTTTATTAGGAGAAAATCTTATAAAAGACCACTTATTTAAATTCAAGAATAAACTGTTTTGATTACAAAACTCATTCATCTTGTTTAAGTTGTTTTGAAAACCCTGGCTCTCCTTAGGACAGTTGTTTTTTAAAAATTACTTCTCTCATAAGGATACTATTAGAGACATTTGATTTCATATTCTGTGCTCAGTGCTTATTTTAAAAATTTAATGGGAATCTTATAATTCATCTTCTTTGGCGCTACAACCCAAATTGAGTCTTGACGTCCTCTATTTTCCTCTTCCATGCGTCTCCATCTGTTGAGGAGAGCCGTCCTCCAATTTCTGAGGTTGAATATTTCGTAACCTGGGTTATCCTACCAGTCTCCGGCCATCTGGTTGTGTGTGAAGGATCTTCTTTGGGATTCGCTCATTCATTGTTCCGTAGATCTTTCTAAGAATTTTTCTCTCGAACATATCCAGCAAGTCTGAGGCACTACTGCTCAATGTGCAGTTTTCACTTCCATATGTTACTACAGTTCGTATTAGTGTTTTAGAGAGTCGCAAGTTGGTGTTTTTGTTAACATATCTTGATCTGGCAGAAGAGAGAAGAAGGTGTGGTTTCCTGCTGCAGTTCTCTTTTGTATTTCTACCATTTTATCATTTGTTAATGTAATGACAGATCCTAAATATTTAAACTGCTTCACCACTTCAAAACTGGTTTATTTCAATTTCTATGTTTTGTCCTAGTATATTTCTTTACTGTATAATTAGGCTTATTTAATGTATAAACTTGAGTAAATAATAATTATCTGATAGTTTTATGATAATCACTTCATAACTAGTAACAAATAATTTTAAATATATCATTTTAGGTGTAACAATTGTGACTATGAAACGAATCTCAAGGCATTTATAAAAAGACATATGCTAATTCATACAATAGAAATAAAGGAAGAAGTTGTAGAACGATACAAGTGTTCGCAATGTAACTTTGAGACGGAACATGAGAAATTTCTAAAACGACATGAAATGAGCCATGAACAAAACAAATATTTTAAATGTAAAAAATGTAACTTTGAAACGTTATATAAAAAAATGTATTTGAAACATTTGCAAGCTCACAAATTAAAAAAAGACAAAGCACAAGATAAAGTTATTGACCGAAAAATCTTGAAAGAAAAGACCAGTATGAATTACATAAAATGTAGTGATTGTTCATTCGAGGCAAATTCAAGAGAACAGCTAGATATTCATAAGAAAATAAAACATACGACAATAGATAATGATATAAATTTACATAAATGTGTATATTGTAAATATCAAACCAACTGGGAACCATGCTTAAAAAGGCATATAGAACGGGAGCACCCAGATGGAAAACCTGTTAAAATAAAGAAAGAAAAAGAAAAGACCAAAGTAAAGGTTGAGGTAAGATTTATTTGATTAGTTGATAAATTGATTTAGAACATATTGTTTTTCAAAAAATGGTCATTCCTTTATTTTTTTTGTACATATAAAGCTTTCCATTCCTTTCTACAAATAATTTTAAAAAACATTTAATATCAAATTATAAAAAAACATGTACAATTTTTTAGAACTAATTAAAAATTGTATACTATTTAGAAAAACATATTATAATTAACAAAATAAGGTTACATACCTCGAAAAATGCATGCCGTTTGTTTATTGATATTTGTTTGATATTGGTAGGTAGCAAGTTAGTAGTTTGCCAGGCAACTCATGTGTACAATTGTAGGTACAAAAGTGTTCTTATCATACTTCATTTGTGAGGAATTTAAAGATATATACATATTTTTTTCCTTTATTTTTTAATTTAAACCTTAGAATGGAAACAGGTATTCACGACGATATATTACATTTTAAAAATAATGGCTTAGACGGAGTTAAAACTATACTATGTTTTTAAAAACGTTAACAATATCAAATTGTAATATATTTGACTTACATTTTTTATGCCTTGTTTGTCGTTTACTGTATTTTTTTATATGTATCATTTCTTTGATAATTAATTTCTGGTACTGATTAGCTTCATCTATGATTTTGATCTCAGAGAAATTAAATTCGTGTTTTGTGCTTTTTCATGTTTGTGTAATGCAGTAGATGCATTATTTGTATACTTATGCTTTTTATTCTATTTTCTAAGAGTTGTGTTGTCATACCAACATTCTTTCTCGCGTCCGAAGAGAGACTGAAGTATTGGTGACTGCGACGCTTCCTTTTATACCCCCACCCGGGGCCAAAGGCTATATCTGCGCGGCCGCTGGTCGTTATTTATGTTTTCCGGATGGTGCTGTTGTTGCGCTTGAGTTTTAGCGATTTTAGATTTGTGGATTATCGTCTTCTATGCTGTTGGTTCGTCCCTTTTATTCAAATCACCTTGTTTCTCAATTCCTATGGCTTCTCGGATATAGATATATATATATATATATATATATATATATATATATATATATATATATATATATATATATATATATATATATATATATATATATATATATACACATATATATATATATACAAAACGAAACCAGTAACGGTAAGGATTACTCCTTCACCATTCAAAGTCAAACTATGTTTGTTTCCAGGGCCAAGGTGCCATCTGCCACCGTGGCATCTGCCCGGCAAGGCTCATCAGGAAGTTTCCTTGGGGGGTATTTTTACGACCAAGAACCGCACAGAAATTGAAATTTCTGTTTCTCTTTTATATATATACATATATATATATATATATATATATATATATATATATATATATATAATCTTAGTATTTTGTTTATGGAGCCATTGAAACAGTTGTGATACTAATCTTATTTTTTTAATACACATATTATTATTTATTATTAAACAAATTTCACAATATATTCTAGTATAATACCTTATCCTACTTTCTTACAATATTAAATGATATGTTAATGGCCCCTAAATGTGTACATATTTGTTTGTACCAATAAGTCAAACTTAGTATTAATTATATTGTATTTTTGTTTGTTTAGTTTTGAAAATTTCCTTAAATATAATATATAAATAAGTTGAACAATATTTGTGTAAGGTAGATATGAGAGAAAGTAAAAGCTGGAATCATTGAACTAGAGTAATTTCAGTATAAATAAAATATTTTAATTTGTTTAAAATATTTATTACAGATAAAAAATTCAGCAATAGCTTCAAAAAACATCCTCAGTAAAATTTTTTTTTTTTTTAAATACAAAAAACTTAATCAAATATGGTTAATTTTTTTTCTATTTAAATAGTTTATTCCCAACTAACTTGCAGTAAGTTCATTATAGGAAAACTAACTAACTAGGTAAATAACATTTTGTAAATTAGTTAAAAAGACTACTACCTAACGTAGATCTTAGATTAAAAATATATAATTAATTATACATGTCTATACAAATTTAAATATAATTATTTACTATATTTCGAACATTTTTTTTATTAATACTGTTCTAAATTTAATCATATTTTTGATATTTTTTATTATTTTAGGAATTTCATTGTAAATATTTATTTCTTCATAAACTAAATATCTTTTTCCAAAGTTACTTTTAACTGTTATTGTTTGAATTTGGTTATGTTGTCTAGTTTGGTGGCAGTGTAATGAAGAAATGTTTTTAAAATTAATTACTGAATGTTTATCTTTTAAAATGGTCGAATGAATTAATGAGCAAATTTTGAATGTATATAAACTTTCTAAATTTAAAAGGCCTCCTAGTGTATTCTTTATACAAATGTATTGACGATTCCAAATATGTCAATTTATATATACATTTTATTACTTTATTTTGTAATGTTTTAAAAGGTCTTAGAGTTTTTATATAAGCGGAGCCCCATAAGGAAATTAAATATTGAAATTTTGAAAAAAATTCCATTAATCGGAGATATGCTTTTTCTTTTTTTTAATGTGTACGCCTCCAACCTAAATTTTCATCAAAATGTAAACATAAAACTTTTATTGACTATTTTATTTCTTCTCCTTTAAAATTAATATTTGGATAAACATATTTTCTTGATAGGCTTTTATTAATAACTATAAAATTGGATTTTTCAAAATTTAATGTCAGTTTGTAAGCTGCTAACCAAAAATATATTAAAGATAATTCAAATTTTATAACACTATAAACTGTGTAAATATTTTTGGAAAAATAAATCATAGTTGTATCATCAGCAAATATATATATATATATGGCAATGACTCCTTTCGTCCTTCCTTACTGTCCATCTAAATTCCTTTGCATTTGGTTAAAAATTATATACACACTTTAATTTTACATTTCAGTATTTAAATGGTAATTAGTTAAAAAAAATGTTTACGAATATATTATTGCTGATGAAATAAAAATCTGTACCTTCCATGAAATGTTTTAGTATTTCTATATTTAGGTGAAGATTGAAACAGAATATGAGCCACCAAAAAATGATGTCTTTCGATGCCATAACTGTGATTTCTCAAGTAAAAGTAAACAGTATCTCATCCTCCACTTAAAACGGTCTCATGTTAAAACAGAGAAATCAGAAAAACCAAAAGTGAAAACTGAGAAAAAAGAAAGATCTGATAAATCTAAAATAAAAGGAGATAGCAGCTCTGGAAAAATGTATGAATGCAAATTTAGAAATTGTACTTTCCAAACATCAATAAAAAGCAATTATGTACATCACTTGAGGAAACATCAGAGTCAGAACCCACAAAGAATAATGTTTCATTTTTGTGATCTTTGTGATTTTATTGCAAAAACTGAAGAGAATCTGACTGAACATAAAAAGAGAATGCATTTAAATCATTTAAGGTAAGGACAATAAATTGATTTTATTAATTATATTAATACTAAAAAGTTGCTTAACAAAAATGTTGTGTGTTAATTACTGCATTATTTTACATTTCTGTGATTTTATTGAAGGTTCTAAAGTGCAATTTGTCCAGTTTTACTTCCAGTACTTATAAATATATACTAGAATGCATGCTCCAGATTTATAGCTACGAAATGTCATATTTGAATCACTGATATTTTATTTAGCGTTTTTGTAATATTAACATTTCACATTCATATTATTTTAATAAACTGGAATCGGTCTATTATTATGTCCCGCATAACGATCTTCGAAATTTCGCTTAAAAACGTGTTATCGACCTTCACAACGTCACTGCTGTCGTCAAGTCTTTTACTAAACTTTCTTTTATTTTATTAGTTTTATTAACCTATTATCGAAAAATAAATAAACCTATAACTGCTAGGCTGATCGGACTTTTACGCGATATTGTTCTATGTTTTAATTAAAGCCACTAAAAATTTCAGACTGGAGGCTTAAACGGTTTCAGAGATACAATTTTTTTTATCGAATGGTAAGTTGCGATTTAGTCGAAGATTATAGGTTTATGCGGTCTTGTTTTTTAATAACTCTTTGACGGACCTATAGCTCATTTAATTGGTTTTGAATCCCATAATTTGCCATTGTAGTCCCATTTTTCGGCCAATTTTAACAAAATGCAATATTTTGATCTATCATTGTTTACAGACAAGGCGTTCAGCATACATCCAGTGATCCGTACGCGAATTCTAAATCAAAACGTGAATTTCAATTATCGCCCTTTATCTCCATAACGGAATAGGTTGATTATTGATCAAGTAACAAATATTTCTATTTTCTCTTGCCACAATAAAGTTATTAATGAACTGTAAGCTGTAGCATGAATTAAAGTATGATATGATGAAAACTTGATTTTCTTTGGTGGGAACATAAAACTAATTTTCAATTTTAGACATTCTTAGGATCTTCAATATATTACCGCCAAAACAATCAGCTTTTCGAAGAGAATATAGTTGTGCAACTGCCTTGAGTGATATGACTGATTGCATTTTATATTCTCTTGATATTAACAAGGAATCAGTGCTGATTATGTTCCACTATACTACAGCTTTTGATATGCATAACCAAATGATTTTTAGCGATCTTGCAGTATACAGGCTCTACAAGATCTTTTATATCATAGTTGCGTTTATATCTTGCAAATAGAACTCAAAAAGTTATTGTTGAAGACAAAATATCAAATGTTAAGAACTTGATGGTAGGAGTTCCCCAGGAAAGTATCCTAGGACCTCTGTTATGTGCTATTTATACTTTAAATATTTATAAATATCTTGAACATTGGGAGTGTCACATATGTATGCTGATGATAACCTGCTGCTATTTTCTTTAGAGTATTCCCTTATTCAGGATGCAGCTGTAGAGCTCTTAATAACTCATTTGTAAAATCCACAAAACATAATGTTAAACCTAAATCCCAAAAAGCCAGCTGCTACATTGCTTTCAAATGACAAAACTTGAGGGATTCTATGCTTAATATTTTTAAAAATAAAAATTACTAATGAAAACATACAATTTAAAGATTCCTATAACATTTATGTTTGATTATTGATTATTGAAAATCTCTTACTCTGTTTTAAAAATGCATAGATCTTTTCTTAGCCAAACAAAACAGTTGTGTAAATTTCTTATGCTGTCCTATTTAAACTTTTATGATACCATTTATCGGCCCTGTCTAGATAGTGCTGAGATTTCCCTCATTCAAAAGCTACAGAATTATTGTTTAAGGTTTATTTTTGTAATTCGCAGACGGAATAGAATATCCCATAAACTCAACGAAATAACATGGCTCAATATGTCAAGACATCGAGAACTTCAATTGCTCTGTCTTTTTTGCTTAACTTAAAATATCGGTTACACCCTTGTGTCTCGTCTTTAAAATAAAATATGCTATTACTGCAACAAAATCTAACTTTTTCTGGTTAGTGCGCTGCATTATAAAACCCTTTAATCTCTATGGTTCCTTTTCCATGTATTTATTGCAGCATTGTAAATTAATAACCATTTATTGAATTAATAAACGTTTATTATTATTATTGGTATTATTAAATTAGTTTAAACTTTGCAGTGTTTTACAAAAAATATCCTGCATCATTTGAGTAGCTTTTATATTGATACATATTTTTAATGTTCTTTATTGACCCTAACTATTGAGATTTATTTTTATGTATGATAATTTGGCATATACATTGTGTGGAAATAAGAATTATTTGAAATACTTTACAATGTTAAAAAAAACTGTTTTTTAGGCAATATAAGTGCAGCAGGTGTGACTTTAAAACAGTTTTCAAGCATAGTCTTAAAACACATTCAATAAAACATAAAACGTATTCCTGTAATATTTGTGGTGTTGAACTTGAGACTGCTTTTGCGTTAGTTAAACACAGAAGGGGCCATCAAGTTAACCCCAAAAATAGGATATTTCTATGTGACGTCTGTGGTTTTCAAAGTAAGAATGATAGATCTCTTAAGATGCATAAGAAGACTCACAATCCTGAATTCAAATGTCCAGATTGCCCGTTCCAGACACATAGCAAGGTATGTTTCTAGAAGTCCTATGCTATATTTATACTGTTATATTTTACTGATTTATTTGAAACTTTAATTAATTAAGAAGATCTGTACAATTAGCCTCAGAAAAATCCATGCATTTTTACTAGGATTTAACCCCATTTTATGTTATTTAGGTAAGACAATTTTGAACTGTTACTTAGCCTTTGTAAGGTGAGTTAAGTCGTTTTAAAACTATATTTATTTTAATTAGAATTCAATTATTTATTAATTGTATGAATAAAGCCTATGAACTGTATGAATTTATCTGACGATAGCTGTACACAACACAAATAATTATGTTAAAATATAGCTTGAATAGTAATTACTGCTCAATTCAGTATGAGAAATGGCTTATTCAGAAATAGTCACATAACTTCTATTTCCTGTCAAAATTAACATTTCTATGAAAATCACAGAAAAAGGATTTATATGAAAAAGTGCTATTAAGAAAAGTTGTTTATTTTCTAGTTTCAGTAAAGTATACCGATTTCCAATTTTAATTTTTATAACTTTTTATAAGTAGTTTAAAATTTCGATTACACTCCTAAATTAGTCCATAGTTGTTTTAATTTTTTTTTGTATTAAGACATCTATTATCAAAAAATGTAATTGAATGAATCTATTTTAAAAATACCCCAATTTTGCATCAAATTTAACATAATTTTTAAAAAGTGATTTTTAAAAACCTCGAAAAAAAGTTTTTATTCAACATTTAAATCTGAAAAAATAATATTCAGGTGAGGTTACTCAAATTAAATATTTTTTTTAAGTTGGACAATCTTATAATTTTATTATTTTAAACCTTTTCATATTTTTTGCGATTTTTATGAAGAAATGTAAATTTTAACGATAACAAAAGTTATGTGACTATTTCTGAATAAGCCATTATTTATACTTAGGTCGCACAACTTCCTTGCATAAAAATTGTCGAAAATTTTATCCATTGGCGGAATGTGATGTTAGGAAGTGTATTATTTTATTTCTCGGATCTTCTTTAAGAGGCTGAAAAAGTTCCATGTTCCAAATATAAGAACTTTCATGTAATCCAGGACTATCATTACTAGATGTCCAGATTCCTTACAAAGTTTCTCGACCCGTGACGCAAATTGTTAAAAAAAAAATGTTTAAAAAGCATACATTCAACCATTATTTTGGTACAGGTAATAACACTGGGGTAGAGCATTATTTTGGACGTTTTTCAAAGATGTTATCTTTGCTGGTAAGTATATTTATTAACATCAGCGAAAGTTGTTAATTGTTCAGCGTTTTTTTTGGCGGTTTCTTTTGTAGGGCACCAACTTATTTTTTAACTGCAAAATTTTGACATTTTTTTTTGTCGGTTGATTTACTATTTCTAATAATTCATCTTGTCTCATATTGATGTGTTTAATGAATAAAAACTTCCTTTAAACCGATTGCGTTTGCAGCCACCGCCATTATTCACACGAATACTATAATATCTACTTTCTGCAGGAAAAAATGCTTTAATTAGAATTAATTAGTCATTGCTGCATAAAACCCTATGTTTTAAATAATAATGATAATGAATTAGTATGATATGTAAAATATAAGCTATTTTGTACAAACATTTCCACTATAATTGTTTAAAACAACATGATCTATTTTGGCCACACTGTAGCTTCTCCGGACGTTACATACAAACTTAAAATTTCACAGCCTTCAATAGCTACGTAAAAAACTACTTTCGTGTACATTTAAATAAATAAATAAATAAATAAAATAAATATCGTCTTTATTAATTTATGTGTGCATACAAAGAAACTTTGTCCCGCACACACCAGAGATAAGAAAGGCGATATTTAACCTACGGTTACTCTTACATTTAACCTTTTTCTCCCCCAAGATGTGTTAACAACAAAATCTAGTTATCAATTATAAATAAATATAAATATAACATTAAGTATTATACAAAGAGACAAAAGAATAGGTACAAATTACAATAAGTTACAAAGTTTGGCTAGCTAATAATTGATTTTTATATTTAATGCGTAATTGACCTAAGGAACATAATTTGAGATCAGAACTTAATGTATTGTATACACTCACAGCCATGTATGTAAAACTACACTGAAACAGAGCAGTTCGATGCTGAGGCATTGTCAAGCGGTCTCGGTGTCTGATATCTCTATGGTGCACAATATTGCGAAATATTAGTTTTTCTTTCATATATATACGGACAGATGATCTTAATACCTTCATAAGAAAAATTACAAAATGGAGCCTTACAGTATTTGCTATTTTTAACCATTTAAGTTCATTAATTTTTAAAGAAAGAATACTTCCTTAACTGATGTACAAAACGACAGCAAATATTTTGTACCTACTGCAAGCGATTTGTTGAAAAAGAATCCAAACATGGGTAATAGACAATATTGCAATAAGTGAAAGTCGACAATATTAAGGCCTTACAAAGTTTTTTCTGGTTTTAAAATTGAGTATAAAGCGATTTGCATATAACATCTTTATTTTAGCATAACTTTTTTTTTAATAGCATCTTAACATGATCTTTAAATCGCAGTTGAGTGTCCAAAAGCAGGCCTAGGTTCCTGGCACTATCTGAAAATTGTAAAGTGTCACCAGCCAGTTCGAGCTCCAGAGCAGGTGCGTCTATGCGTGTCCTGACAGAACAATAATACCTGAGTCTTACTTGAATTAATTTTTAAATTGTGCTCATTTGAGTAGCTGAAAATAGAACTCAAATCATTATTTAGCTGTTCAGTAGCTCTAGCAGATGAAGTACCTGTGCATCATCAGCATAGGTCTGGACATGAGAGTGTAACAGTCTGAAAGATATCAAATGTATAAATAAGAAATAGCTGGGGAACTCCTGAAACTATTTTGTTCCTATTTCATACTTTATTATTGCCGGCTGGAGGCCATGTCACAAAAAAATTAAATGGAAAGGGAGGTTATGCGATACATGAATTGAAAGGTCTTATCGAGTAGATTATTGTGTAAAAAAATTTAAAACGTTACACGCATTCCCATAAAACTAGTAGAAATTCTTTTAAATAAAAAAATCAGTTAACTACTTCAAATTTAATAGTAAATTTTGTACGAGCACAGCAGATTTAATTATGGGAAATTCATTCTTTTACTTTCCGAAATATATTTAGATGATACACTGGAAACTCAAATTAACAAACATGTATTGGCATAGATATGTTGATCATGTTTTAGCATGTTATACAGGAACTGAACGACACCTAAATATTTTTCTCAAATATATTAATAACATTCACTCAAATATAAACTTTACAATTCAGATATAATCTAATTATAATATGCATTTTCTAAATTTAATTAAAATACGAAATAATACATAATCTCACTGCCTTTAAGTTAATTGTCAGGCACAGTTAAACATCATCAAAAAGATCGCACTAAACAATGGATATTCAATAAATGTAATTAAAAAGGCTATCGGTGTGATATACTCTAACAAGATAAACGGCATATAAAACAAATAATTTCTTAAGTAATTTTTATTAAAAATAGCCATACAAAATCCGACAAACTTAAACAATCAGGTGTATACCAACAAAATTGTGGATATTGTGACAAAAGAATAGACAAACACTATAAATACTTCATCAAAGGAAAACCTGATTTCCTAGTACGAAATTGACTTAATTGAGGCTGGTTATACTTTTCATTCGAGTTGTAACGCCAGAAGAAGCTATTGTGTAACGAAACATGTCATCTTGTTTTAAACAAATATAGTGGAAGTGTCTGTAAAAAAAGTTTTTATTTTTACTTTAGTATTATTATGGATTCCCATATCATAGCTACAATGGTGTTGAATTAATGATATGTAAAAGTATTATATATAATACCGTGCATAAAAATATGTTTTTCTTTTTGTAATTCAGATTACCATAAACTTTTTAATTAATAATTAAATTATTTATTTTTACATTATTGAAATAATTATTATTTGTATTTACACATAACTAAAATAAAGTTTCGATCGTTATCAAAATTATCAATATTTGTTAGTAATTAATAAACTTAGGTTGGGGTCCGATATTTTAATTTAGGTATAGGGTCGGGTTTTTTGACATCTTATTTAGATTAGATAGTCCAACTAATTCCGACGCAGGATTCTGGAAGTGTGAATTGTATTTCCCATTGAGTTCATGCCATAATTGTGTTAGCCGGTCTTCCAAAAAAATAGCGAATTACCCAAAAAAATTTCACTAAAAGAGAGACATATTTAAAGCTTCTTCTTTTTTTTATTGAAAAAAACCCTACTGTTATGTTATAATTTTAGTGCAGTGGACCGTGTATCATAACTATTTTTCAGTAGGCTTTTTTTCAATGAAAAAAAGAAGAAGCTTTAAATATGTCTCTGATGAAATTGCAAATGTAATTCATAAAGTAAATTCATGTCAATCTAAATTCCTGTAATTTACTGTTAATACGTTTGAATAAATACTGCATTCTGTCCATTTTAATACGATTTAAAAATAAACAATTAAACTGTACTTTTTTTTATAGGTTAATTTCCAAAACCATTGTATAAATCACAAAAGTGCTGATGAAGTAACTATGTTTCCTTGTCCCCACTGTTCATACCAGTCGAGGTTAAAACGCAATCTAGCATGGCACATGAAGAGACATGCGGATCCTTCAAAAGCTCAAATATTTAAATGCCCGTCCTGCGAATATCAAACCTTCACAAATGCCCAGTTGAAGTCACATCTTATGGTTCACAAGAGTAAGGAAGAGGTCATCATGTTGAAATGTGATTTTTGCACCTTCGAAACGAAAAGAAAATCGAACATGGTACAACACAGGTTAAGGCATTTGAAAGATTCTCCTGATGTCCCTCTGTTGTCGTGTCCTGACTGTAACTACACTACAGTCGCAAAAAGACATTTAAATAAACATAGAAAAACTCACAATGTAAATCCAGACAAAATGTTTCAGTGTACATATTGTCCATATAAAATACATAGGAAAGTTTACTTGATGCGCCATATGGAAAACCACAAAACTGTAGAGACATTTGGAAATGATCAGTGGCAAAGGTATACATTCCCTCCGCAACCACAAATGACTATAACGGGAGTTACTGTCGTTCCAAATATAGGTCAGAATTTACCTCATAATTTAATTTAGGCAATATTACAGAATTAGTTTTCTTTTTGCAATGGGCAATTTATTATTGTTTTTTGTTTACAAAACAGTTATATATTTACAGATTTTTTTAAGTTTAGTGTGCATCTGCATTTATAATGGTTTTTGTATTGAAATTAAATTACACAAATCAAGCAGAAAAAAACAGTTATTAAATCAGATACAACAAATATCACAGCATGAAGAAACTTAACGTATATAACATCTCTCAAACTCAAAATGTCTTGAGAAAATCTCATTGACAAAGCTATACAGAGAAAATAATAGTGAAAGTTAACACGCAGTCTTATAAATAAGGAATTAATAGTTATTTACATTTGCAACAATTAATGTACAAAGTATAAAGTTCAAAACAGTTATAATGGTTCAAACATATAAAAATTAAAACAACATATACCTAACAAGATGTCATACACAGTGTCACATACCGTAAAACCCCATAACATTGAACATTTTTTGACTTTTGTCGTTTGCATATTTTAAGTAACAGACAATAGACAAACACCAATGTGGGCATGTAGGGGGGACCAATAATACCTTTGAAAATATGTAATAACATTTCTACATTTAGGTAAGTAAGACCCTCTTTTTTAAAAAAAATAGGGTGTTCAAAGTTGTTTATCCATGGACACAACTATGAACGAGACATTAGAATTACCTTTATGTTCAACGTAATGCGTTGTATACAATACATTGAACGAAAAAAATCCTTTATAACATTGTTTTACGTGAAAAAAAGTTGACGCAAAATAAAAACCTGATAAAAACAGTGATAATATTTATTAAAACTTATCTAAAATAAATATAAAATAAACGAAAATGTTCCTTTGGTCACAAACAGTGAAAAAGTGAGTAAATAGATAGGTTATTACCTAAAACACAAAAAAGTAGGTATTGATTTAAAATGAACACAACTTTATTGGACATTGCTTAAGTCTTCGTTGAATGTAAAACGGCCTCTAAGCTCTAGGGGATATCTCAACGTGCTTTTTACTTGGCCCTTTTCAATATATGACTCGTCTTCTACTTGGGGGAAAATAAAGGTTGACGGCTTTTGCCCATATCGTCGAAGACAACTGACTTTGAAGCCATTTTTATCTTTGGCGATAATTTTTGAGACGAATATTTTTTTGGCTTCCTTTTTTGTTCCTTCGTTGTATATAAATTCGGCCAATACGAATTTATAAGCAGGAGAATCAGTTTCTGTGCGAAGAGAAGTACTGTGGGTTGAACTGTCGTCTTCTTCTGAGCTAAGGCACAGGGCTTCCCGTTCTTTCTCGACTATTGCAGTAAGGTCCTCATCTTCCAACGAATTCATATAAATTATATTGTCTGATTCACCGCTATCGCCATCACTATCTCCTGATGAGTAGTTTTCTTTTTTGCTTAATGCGGACTTCTTGCTCTTTAAAGTTTTTTCGGCAATCCCTTTGCTGGTTGATGGGCGACTCGATGGGTTGTCATTCCGTAGTTGGACAAGATCCTCAAAAGCAATACTTTTCCCGGGAGCTACATCTATTTTAGATCTTTTTTTGGCTGGGGCATTTTCTTTTTCTCCATATCTCATATTCATTAGCATATCTATGACGACCTCAGAAACCACCTGAGAATTGCTGTTATCTTCAGTAGGCTCCTTTGGAAATCGGCTTAATACTTCCTCAGGATTCCACGGAAAAATCCCACATTTTTTGAATCCTGATACTAAATTATCAGATTTATTATCAGGTGCAACAGCATCACATAATGTTTTTAATAATCGGGGAAATTTTTCTTTGGGCAACACTTGCGACTTTTTTTTTAAGGATTGCTTCCATGCATCTAATATAGACCTCCACTTTCGCTTCAATGGCCCATAAAAGGCAACATCAAGGGGCTGTGCAAGGTGGGTAGAATTTTTAGGAAGGCAGCAGAATGAAATATTGTTTTCTTGGGCTCCTCTTAAAACATCTTCAGAGAAATGGCTAGAGAGATTGTCCCCTATAAGCACGACTCGCCCTTCAATTCTTTTTCGAAAAGGTATAAACGAATTCAAAAACCAGTCGGCGAAAATTACTGCGTCAAACCAACCGCTCTTACTACGGTTATATCTGGTGCATCTCGGTCCGCCTTCAGTCCAGGTTTGCCACAGATTCTCTGCTTTATATACCACGTATGGTGGAAGTACATGTCCATCCGCAGATACACAAAACATTACGGAAACGCTACTCTTTGACGAATCCCTGATGCGCTCAGGGTATTTTATGCCTTTACGAAAAATACATTTTTTAGTCCCCGGGCATCGGATAAATTGGTCTCATCGTAATTGAAGATTCTATTCGGAGGTAGAGGCTCGTTGTTGTCAAAAATTATCTCTTTTAAATTAGTAAAGTAGTCTGCCATATTTTCAGGTGTAACGCTTGCCTTCGATTTTTTTAAATTTTGACAAATCCTTAAAGTGAGATCATTTTTGTGTCTCCGAATAAATCTTTGACACCACTTTCTACTGGGTAACTTATTTTCCTGAAGTTGAGAAGCCTCTAAGCCGTGCCTAATAATTAATTGCTGTACCAAATGAGCCAAATCTGAATAATCGAAAGGAAACCCCCATTCGCTTACAACTAGGATATGTTGGACGATTGCATTTTCCATTTCGACAGGAAGAACAAACGGTTTCCCCACTTTTCCTCCGTGACGAATATTTAATTTATTTGATAACGTACCTTTTGGAAAACCGAATTGTCTGCTGGCTTTAGAAAGACTAATTCTATTTTGTCTTATCATAGCTAATGCCGCTTCAAGTCGTGGTTTATCTTCGGCATCATAACGCCGATATTTACGCTTTCCCGGCATTGATATTTTCTGAAATTAATAAAATAGTCGGTATAATTATTTTTTATCATGTTTAAAAAATGGATCAATAACTTTGAACGGTTGTTCAAAGTTAAGGGAAATATTTGAAATTTGGAGGTTAGATTATAAAATATACCATAACAATATTTTACGCCAAAATTCACTATTCTCCACATACTTACGGTGTAATGAGGTCTAAGGACACTGAACAAACATGAAAACAAGTATATAGAACAACTATGTAAGCAGATCTGAGGTAAATTTGAAGCACTCCTAATTTCGCGGGCTTTTTTGACACACCGTTCAATGTTTTTAGGATCGATAGTATGCATCGAAACGTTATCAGCGCAGTACAAATTTATTCGTTTATGATCGGAGGAACTTATCGAACACAATCTGTCCTTGTTTTAAGAATATATAGGAATGAAGTAAGGGAATATATGTTTTAATGACTTTATGTTCAAAGATATATGACGGTTCAAAGTTATGGGGTTTTACGATAGTTGAAAAATTTATAATATAAAAATTCTACAGTATAACTACACAAAAGTCACAAGTGGTTAAAAAATCATCAATTCTATAGTAGGCTCTCGCACAAAGCAGTTTTTTAACCTCCCTTCTAAACTTCACCAAAGATGGTATCAGTCTAATGTGTTGGGGTATGTGGTTAAATCATTTTTTAATATTATAAATTATTGAACTTTTTATACGAGAGGTAGAAGGGATAGATAGTGAAAGCAAATCAGGGTCTCTAAAGTTGTAATTATGCTTGTCACTTAATTAATTTCGCTGTTTATATTTTTTACACATTAAGCATACAATCTCTAAAATAAACAAAGAAGCTAATGGGAATATACCATGCTTGGCAAATAAAGATTTACAAGTTCACAAACTCTTGCTCTACACATATATCGCACAGTCTTTTTCCGGGGATTAAAAGCACTTTGGAAAAGTTGCATGGAGCTTATACCTCAAAAGCAAATGCCATAGCATAAATGTGATTCAATTAGAGAGAAGTATACGCTCCTTACAATACTGTAATCATTTAAATTATTTGAAATTACTCTTTTGGCATAACAACTTGAAGCTATTTTGGACTTTTTTTTGGAGAATTTATATGAAATTCAAACTTTAATCGGTTATCAATGCACCACCCAAACTTATATCATCTAAGTTACACCCAAAAGAGACTATATTAGTCTTCGCAATATACTAAAGATAATTGATTTGAGTCACACCAACGTTTAATTAATTTTATTATTTCAATATCCACACCTAGGGCCTTGCTGTCCCTGTTATGCCCAAGTATGGTTGTATCATCCCCAAACAGGGTGAATCTGCCAGATATATTAATTCCTGCAAAGTTATTTATATACAAGAAGAACAAAATGGGTCCCAAGACTGATCCTTATGGTACCCCAAACTCCAATTATTGACATATGTCCCCCAAAAAGAACACACTGTACCCCGTTTCCCAAATAAGACTGAAACCATTTCAGCGGTGCATCCCTAAAACCATACGTTTCAAGTTTTCGCAGCAGTTGCAGTCAAACGCCTGTGACAAATCACAGAAGACTGCCGCGGCAACCTCTTTCTCATTCAGTCTCACATAAAAATCTTCCAAGAATGAAAATATGGCATCACTTGAGCTTTTCACTTGTTGAATCCAAAACTGTTCAAATTTTAGGACACCGTACTTGATTAGGAATGCAACCATTCAGATTTTACCAATTTTTCTATAATTTTAGATAATGTTTGCAGCAGCGACAATGGTCTGCAATTCGATGCTAGGTCCTCATCTCCCTCCTTAAATATTGGAATGACTGTTGCTATCTTCAGGCAATCTGGAAATTCCTTTCTTATAAAACGAATCATTAATACAGTCTGTCAACACGGTCAATACGGTATCTGAAAGTTCAAAGAACATTTTAATTAATATATCATCCCATCCTGTAGCTCTATTCCTCTTAATATCCAAAATCACTTTCTTGATTTCATAAATGTCTGTTGGCAAAAAGAAAAATGAGTTATGCTGGACAGGAACATTTTTTAAAAATTCAGAATAACGGATACTTGAGGACAATCTGTGCTTCAAGGTAGCAGCAATGGAGCAAAAAAAGTTATTCATTTCATCCGCTGAGAGGTTCGAATCTGCAACACATCGTTTCGTTTTCCTTTTTCCTCTAAGTTCGTTTACCATTTTCCAAGCTTCACTCTGCTTGTTTTTTGCATATTCCATTCTCCTACTGTAATAAAGATCCTTTGCGTACTTAATCGTTTTTCTATAAATACGTCTGTAATTTGAGAAAACAAAACCAAAATGTTGATTAGTCATAAAATATTTTCTAATATAGCAAAGAGACCTCATATTTCTAGTTGCAACCTTCAAACCCTTTGTAATTCAAGGCTTTTTTGACTTTCTCTTTATATTTTTAATCGGAAATGATTTATTAAATATTTGACATAAAATAAGAACAATTACAAATATAAAATTCAAGCTATAGAGAATAGAGATATTTTGAAGATTGCTTTAAACTTATTATAGTTATTGTATTTACACTGTTTTTTTAGTAGTTACATTGACTGTTAGAGATATGACGGACCCCTCCATAAATATGCTGACTTTTCAAGAGTTTTCTTTTTTAATAGAACAATTTATACATATTTCTAAGACAATTCTTTATAACAGGGTTCGAAAATATATTTTCGCAGGTACACATTGTCCCAAAATGTCTGTAACCAGCAACATCTCCGTTGCTAAAATTATAAAAAAGAAAAGGTTCTTTACAAGTTTCAAAAACTCTCTCAAATTGCACTCTTAAATCCGTCTTGCTGCTTTTAAACTTTAAAAACTCCACCCTCTTTTTTTTAAACTACTCCTCTATTTACTACTTCCTGTAACAGGCCATACTATATTATTAATAAATAAAGTATACAATCGTAAAAATTTTCGAAAAATATATTTTAGAAGACAAGAAAAACATATTTTTTTCGAAAAAAATATGATGTCTGTACGGATTTCTGCGTCTTAAAAAAATAATTGTGCGAACGATGACTTGATGATTTAAGGAATTTAGATGATTCAAGGCCTTATAGATTCCACTATTCATAGCCATCTATGAATATTCTACTTAATATATTCATGGCTCTTTAAAACGAAATATAATATAAATTCTAAAGAATTATGCAAACTTTTAAGTTAATTTTTAGATTCTGGCTAAATTATTAATTAAAAGAGAAAAAATGAGGCAATTTTTTGAACACAGTGGCTCATTATGTTTGCTTTTAACAAAACTGATTTTTTTAAGCAAAATTTACTTTTTTTTTCAC
The DNA here is from genome assembly GCA_030620095.1 of Kuschelorhynchus macadamiae. Classification (NCBI taxonomy): domain Eukaryota; kingdom Metazoa; phylum Arthropoda; class Insecta; order Coleoptera; family Curculionidae; genus Kuschelorhynchus; species Kuschelorhynchus macadamiae. The sequence continues at coordinate 47,679 of JAUTXW010000752.1, forward strand.
GGCATCGCCATGTCAATCTGTCAACTCGATTCGTTTCCAATCTTCACCAAAAATACTCTAGGTTAACGTCTCACGGGGCTTAGTTTTATTTATTTGAAGGGTATAAAAATGTAAAAAAAAATCATATTTTGAGAATGGTCAGACCGATGTTAGTCAAATTGAAAAGAGAAATAGTTGGGGTAAAATGTTTTAACATCGAAAAATTCTGAAAATATTTAAAAAAAAACGGTAAATTTCCTTTACCCGGAACTTCCGTCGTTATGAATTTTTCTTTTTATTAGGAATAATGACGTACGATCCAATTTAGTTTCGTACATAGTCATTTAGTAACGCATATACTGTCTTTATAAACATTTTTATTGGGCGCCATTTTGTTCCAACATATTGAATTCGTACCAATATTTTCCAGTTTCTACCTATGTCACACTTGATTTTTGGTTATAGTTTGCAGTGGCGGCTCCTCCATTAGGTTAAATGGTCAATGACCTCCCAATAAATATTTCCAAACAGAAACAAACAAATAAAATAATACATAACTTATATTTCAATTTTTTTTTAATTTGGAAATTTCCTCTATTATTCTACACGTATAAACTCGTTGACCGTTCTCTTAATTCCGCGATACACTATTGATGCCTCGTACCGCGATCTCCGGAGAGGTTTCTTTTTTTTTTTTTTTCGTGGTTATAAACAGAGGCGAGTTTTTCCCGAGTGTTCTCGATCAAATTCGCATAGGTAATCTACGGCTTACGTTGGCAAAATTTGGGTCAACCGCCGCGCCGAGGAAACCTAAATATTTCTGTCAGTTGATGTATTTAATGTGGATCGTGTGATGATAGGTTGTGGGTACGATTGCGTATTTTTATAGATTTTATTTTAAAGACTTTACATTTTGTTTGTTGATTTTGTGGTTTAAATGAATGTTTTAAAGAAAGGTAGCCACATTGTAACAGTAATCGATCTTTGCCAAAATTTAATTCAGCAAACAAGTAAAGACAAAAACAAAGAAGTAAATCGTTATTTTCGTAGAAATATGTACGATTTTTGTTCCTGGACATGCGTTTGAGAAGTAACAAAGGCATTTAATTGTTTCGTGTGTCTGATTTTTTCAAAGGGCTCTTTGTGGTTTATATGTATTGACCCCCTGAAGTAGTTTTTACACTGATTTTTTTAAGACCGCCAATTTGATCCGTAATGTTGAATTCGTACCAGTTTGGCCCTATTTCAATCAATTTATTTGGCTGCCATTTTGAATTTGCACCAAAATTGTATCAGTTCATCTCTATACCACAATGCACAAAATTTAAAATTAATTTATAAGTAGTTTTTACAAGCCGAATTTTTAAATACTAGCTGGCCCGACAGACATGAATTTTAAGAATATGGGGCGCATTCGCCACACTGTCCAGAAATATTATTGAAGAAAAACCATATTGATTTTATAAAAAAAATATCTACATATACAACATACAAACAATACAAAAAATAATGTTGGAAGGTCTCAAAAAAATCACTGAAATGGTGCAATACAACACGCTTACGAACTTGCTAACAAATATGCCTTAGTGTTTTGAATTATAGATTTTATTAAGACGCCATTTTAAATTTGTACCAACATTTTACCGGTTGATTCTTATGTAATACTTAAATAGGTTTTTAGTACTAGTTTTTTAAACATTTTACTAGGCTACCATTTTGTTTCGCCACATTAGATTTTCACCAAAATGTTACCAGGTCATTCCCATGTGATCCTTAATTTTTGACCAATCAATCGGGAAAGTAGTTTTTTAGCTATGCCTCGAAAAGACAGACAGACCGACGGAATCGAGACGAGATATTTTTGGGCATCTAGGGACCTTGAAACGTAAATATCTGAAACAAATCTCAGATGATGAATTTTTCACTATTAGAATACTTCCCTTTTATGAGGGAAGTAAAAAATAACATTTGTAAAACTGCAAAACACGCCAAATGTCTTATTTTTTTGTATTTTGTTTCTGATACTGTGTGTATGCTCTTCTTCTGTTGCTGATATTCGCCTATTAGTTTGTTCAATGTACAATTTTTCACAGACCTGGCATAGAATGCTTCAGTGGCGGATCGTGATCTATCGAAAATAAAATATAATATATAAATTTAAATAATTCATCTATGGGCGTTATTGATGTTAATCAAACACGGTCTGCCTCCCAATATTCAAAGTCAACATAAAATTTTAAAAAATACTATTCTTTAATGTCTGCACTCCACCTACTAGCAGCGGTGACAAATGAATTGTTTCTTATTTCTTTTAAAAACCAAATTAGTGCGCGTACTTGTCAGTCACTCTTTCATTCAAATCAGGAATAGACCGAATAAGTTTCTGTTCAACTGACAAACATACTAGGGCATTAACCCTATCTTGACACGTGGTACTTCTTAGAAATGTCTAATGTCTTTATCCGTTTCAGAGCAGAAAATTTTTTTGAAAAACCCTTAAGATTATTGTCATCTAAGAAATTGAGTGGTAGTGCACAAGATGAATAATTTTTGTATTTAACTGATCAGTATATAATATTAAATATGATAAATTTCTAGTGGTGACGCTCTCTAGGTTTCTTCAGTTAACCTTCTTTTTGTCTCAAAAACCTCCACTGCCTTTGCCTGCTCTTGCATTTTCTGATTCCTAGTAACGCTTTAATTATCTCTAAATATTATTGAACACGTACTGATTTCTGCAGAACTATTATTCGTTTTTGAAGCTCATTATAAGGGATGTGCGCTTGAGGCATTATCTTATGAAACAGTGTAAGCCACAGTACAAATGAGTGCGCCTATAATACAAAACACTGCAGGTAAATTCTTTGCAGCTCCGCACTTAATATAAAGTTTGTCGTTTATTGGTCACTTTAAGTTCACTGGTATTTGCTGCAAGTTGCCATTGGATGTACTGTGACTTGGCAGTGCGACAGTGGCTGCTCGACCTACTATCGGTGAAAAGACGAATTTACGAGGGAACGCGGACAATATATTATACAGTGTCTGTAGTAACGTATAAGTGCATTGCAGAGGTGAACGAAAGTATGCTGATAAGTTAAAGCTGGATTAAAGTTATTATTTTTTGAAATTCGTGACCAGTGCTGCGGCTCTTATTTATTAACAAACCGCCACTGGAATGCTGTTTACTGCGTGGTTTTGCAATTTGATTTTGTCTTTTGGGTTTCCAAGTGGTTTACCTATGCTTGTTCGTGGCTTATGTATTGTTTGTAAGTTGTGTTTTCCAAGAATTCTTCCAATTCTGTCTGTTGTGGATTTTACATATGGTAAGACTAGCTGTGCCTGCCTTTCCGCTTCATAGTTTTTAGTATTCGTCGTTCGGGAACCCTGTATAAAAAATACTCTATTCAAACTAACAGTACAACAACCATTGGCCTTGAGCCTCGGCCCACCCTAAATTTTAGAGTACGAGCCGTCACTGTATCTTACATAGAATAAAATCATACAAATAATAAATGTCTATGAATAAATTTGCTAATATATAAAATCATTATTTTTAAAAAGACTTTAATATTGTAGTAATAACTTCTGTAATATTTCCTTAACTATATGTAATTATTATCAACAAATAATTATTCAGTAACCTGTTTTTTATTTCCATAAAATGGGATTGCTTAAAAACCGACATCGCTGCATTTTTGTCAATAGCAGAGAACACTATTTAACAACTAGTGAAACGGTAAATCGAAAGAAGTTGTATTACTTTAAATCAGGCATTATTTTTGGGCAATTTTGTGAGGTTTTGGGCTATTTTTGATAATTCTTGTGTGAGTTCTTGGATATCATGGCGCTTAAGTGCGAACTATGCAAAACTTCGGACTATTTAACCCCTAACGTCGCTTTTAATATATAAGTCAAAATGTTGTTTTTTGCTATTTTATCGTTCTTAAAAAGCAAAATTACATATCTGCACTTTTTTTCTCTAAGCTACATATTCTTATATTCTGGGGCAAAATACAGAGTAAGTCAACACTTGAAAAAAAAGTACATTTACGAATAGGTAAAACTGGGAAACAATCTGTATCTGCCATGGTAGACATATGTAAGTCGCCCACATTTTAAAAATATTCTCAATTATACAAGGTGCGTCAAAAAAGTAAGGCAACTAAAAGTTGTACTTTTTTTTAAATAGGACACCCTCTATTTGACTTGATTTTTAAATTCTACATAAAATTGTAATACTTTTTGTATACCATGTTATGTGGATAAATTTGATAGTTTTTCTTTGCTTTAAAAAAAAAATTGTCAAATTTGATATACAATCAATTAGCAATATAACTCTTATTTGTGCAACTAAAAATAAAATATTTTGCTTCTACACAAAAATAAGAATAGAATAAAATATTGTTTTCGTAATATTGAAGATGTCTCATACAGGGTGTTCAAATTTAAATTCCAAGCTTTAACACCTTTCAACTAAATTATTTCAGTTTTTTTAAATATCACCCCCGTATATTTTTATTTATTCTTTGAGAGCATAAAATATCTACATCTTTTATTAAACCATTATATACCTGCCCTCTATAGTTTTCAAATATAAAATTTTCGTAATGAATACAAAAGGAATAATTATATAATCTTAAGACTTTAACATCTTAATTTACAGTAAGCAAGACCACGAGAAAATATAAGTATCATTCATTTCATATTACATTAAAGCGTGTTATGTTCAGCAACTTAATGATAAAGCGATTAGAACCATTTCCGAACTTACGAGAGAATATCATGTTTTAGGATGAATCCAGCGAACAGGCATAATATAATATAATGATTTGAAAATTGTGAAAATAGGGTCTACCCGTCTATTTTGCAAATAAATAAACTTTAATGCTAAGAATACATTTCAATTTAGGTAGTCGAAACTTCTGTTAATATCAATTGTTAAAGTTATATAGGTAATAATTTTAAAAGGTTAATCAAACGTTTTCATTGCTATATTTTAAAAGATAATCGAATAAATGCCCGCCTACACGAATACATTAAACCTTTTAATAATACTTTGCCTAGTTATAAGTAACATGTCTGGTGATATGGTGGCGCATACCTCCTTAATTCGGCCTTGCAAGTTCTCCCTTGTAGGTGGCCGGTTGTAAACCCGATCTTTAATATAACCCCACAAAAAAAAATCTAATGGAGTTAAATCGCAAGATCTGGGTGGCCATTCGATGAATCCGCTGCAAGCAATCCACTTTTTCCGTTGAAAATTGACGTCCATGTTGTACCTCTCTCTCCAAGTGTTCACGACTCCTAAATAAAGCTTCATCCGAAAACATGATCTTCGCTAAAAAGTTATTCTCTCTCTCTATTCGCCTTATCATTAAGTTGCAAAATTTAACACGCCTTTCAAAATCTTTATTGTGTAACTGTTGGTGTAATTCCCTATGGTATTAATATTTATATCTTCTTGTGGTCCTGCTTACTCTAGATTGGGAAGTCTCGTTTAAACTAGCAAGTTGTCGACGACTTAAATTGGTCTAGTCGAATGCGGTCTTATCGCGCGGGTCCAAAGGTCACCAACATTATGAATCAAATCAGAAAACACAGTGAATACCAAAATATTATGTGATTCTTTTATCGAGCTATTAAATCTCGATGGTCTATTTACAAATATACAGGGAGAAAGAAAATAGTTTTTTTTTATTATATTACGCAATATTATTAAGATAGCCACTTAATATTATTTTATATAATAAATGCCGAGGGACTAAATATGAAAATTCGCTAAATATGTATTTGGTTAAAAATTTTTGGTTGGCAAAAACAAAAATACACAAAATGGCAAGCGCCTTAATAAAGCCGGAAGGCGGTTCAAATCAGTGGAACAATCAGGATATGTTCTGTTTATACAGCCACTTAATGAAAGTGAGATTTTTTTTATCAATCACCAAAAATTATGAGCCCCGCTTAACCTAAAACTCTAACCACTTATACAGTGTCATTTATTAAAATGCGGGCTACCTCTGTGCAAAGAAAACTTGTTTTTTTTGTACTGTGATAACAAAAAAAGTTTATTTTGCAAAAATATTATACACTTTTGTGAAAAACACAAGATAATTAGTTATTACTTCGCTCGTGAGATTTTTTCAGATCTTTACGTTTAAGGGTCCCTTTATGCCGGAAAACATGTTTTCTCAATTCAGTCTGTCTGTCCATCAGTCTTTTCGCGGCATAGCTAAAGAACCACTTATCCGATTTCTTCAAATTTCAGTCTAAAATTAAGGGCCATGCATGCGAAAAATACAGGCTATATATATATATATATATATATATATATATATATATATATATATATATATATATATATATATATATATGTGTTTTCATTCCGGGTGTACATCCGTTCACTACTGTCGTTCTGAAAAGAACAGTTTTGCTGACGTTTCGGCAAAATCACATTTGGCATTTTCGAAGCTTTCTTTCTCGCGTCCGAATAGAGACTGAAGTGTTGGTTTTTTTTTTTTTTTTTTTTTTTTTTTTTTGTGTCGATGGGGAATGCTTTTACGCACGAATTCCCTTCCGGAAGAAGGGAAGACAGTGTGGGACTCGTTGCTCTGACAGGTTTTCACCTGTCGGAGTCAACAATACCCACTAAACCCCAACGGGCCCCCATCAGATGGACCATCATTGGGCTAGCCAAGGATCCTTCGATGGGGTTGGTGCCGTCCTTTCGGGAGAAACTCCTATGAAGGACATGGTCTTCGCTGTCGTAGGGGGGGGAGGTCCTCTCTTGGCAGGATGTTTTTGCCACCTCTCGTTACTTGTAGTCATCTGAAATAAAAGAAATTATTAGTAATGAAAATGTTGTCTTACCAGTTGGGATATTTCTCTGCTGTCCTCCTTTCTTCTGTCCGGATTGCCGCTGCCTTCGTCCTACTGTCCCGTGGTCCAGTCTGCCGCTGCCAGTGTCCCTCCGTCAGTGTACCTGGTGGTCTTCGTGTCTTTGGTCCTCTTCTGTGCCCTCAGCGACACTGCTGTTCCGTGATCCGGCAGTGTTGAGGCTGAGGTGGGGTGTTCTTTTACCTCAGGTTCAACTGCAGCTCACGCCGGAGCCAGTTGAGGTACCTGGGATCCTCTTCTTTTACCTCAGGTTCAGCTGCAACTCACGCCGGAGCCAGCTGAGGTACCTGGGAATCCTCTTCTTGGAGTTTGGTGGCCTCTTGTTGATACTCTTGGGGTTTCGGTGAGCAGAATCTAGTTCCTGAGGAGCACGGAGACTCAGAAATTTCGACTTGCCCACTTCCATCCTAGAGTATATTAGCGCAGGAGCCCGTGTCTAGGTCTCCTGTGCCTTGTCCAATTGTTGCGTCTTGGAGCTAGCGGATCGTAATCTACCAGGTCCCGTGAAGTGTTGGTGACTGCGACGCTTCCTTTTATATCCCCACTCGGGGCCGAAGGTTATATTTGCGCAGGCGTTGGTCGTTATTTATGTTTTCCGGATGGTGCTGTTGTTGTTGCGCTAATTGCGCTTGAGTTTTTGCGATTTTAGATTTGTCGATTATTGTCTTCCATACTGTTGGTAGTTTTAATGGTTCGTCCCTTTTATTTAAATCACCTTGCTTTTCAATTTCTATGGCTTCTCGGATTATTCTGGTCTTATAATATTCTATATTGGCAATCTCCCTACACCCATCGAAATTTATTTTATGGCCGGTTTCCTGATGATGTAGGAATAAAGCTGAGGTTGTTTGTTTATTTCTGATGCTGAGTTTATGCTCTTCCACTCTTGCTGATATTCGCCTGTTAGTTTGCCCTACGTACAACTTTTCACAGTCCTGGCACGGAATACTGTACACTCCGTGGTTTTCCAGTTTGATCTTTTGGGTTTCCGAGTAGTTTACCTATAGTTGTTTGTGGCTTGTGTATTGTTTGTATGTTGTGTTTCCTCAGAATTCTTCCGATTCTGTCTGTTGTGCCTTTTACATATGGTAAGACTACTCGTTGCTTTCCCGGTTCATATTTTTTGTTGTTCGTTGTTCGGGAAACTTGTGCATTAATAGCTTCCTCTATGGTGCGATTTGTGTAGCCATTTTTCTTTAAAGCACTAGATATTACCTTAAGTTCGTTTTGTCTCGTCTGTGTATCAGTTAGTCGCACGGATCTAGATATTAGAGTATTTGCCACAGCTCGAATTTGTGCTGGGTGATGATGTGATTTTGCATTTAAATATCTGTCTGTATGTGTTGGTTTTCTATACACGGTGTATTCGAAATATCCGTTATGTAGTTTTGTGACCATATATATATATATATATATATATATATATATATATATATATATATATATATATATATATATATATATATATATATATATAATCTTTTTTCTTGGTTTGAGGTCAATACATTAACAACAAAATTAGTACATATTTTTAAACATATATTTCGTTTCTAAGGTGACGTTTCGACCATAGTTTTGGTCTTTTTCAAACCTAAAATTTGTTTAGCACTATTTTTTTAAGTTTATAAAGTATTAAAAATTTAGGACTTACCATAGAACGTAAAATAGTTGACTAAAAAGTATACATAATCCACATATCTACATTTAAAATATTTATAAAAATTAGATAAAACATCTTAAAAGCTAAGGTAACCTAGTAGCTTACTGCAAAAGGTTTATAGTTATTCTGCTACGAGTATTATAAGTCTTACTTATACAGGGTGATCCAAATTCCATGTCAAACGTTGCAAAATAAAAAATTATTTTTCTCTATTTTTTCAAATGGAACACCCTATATATTTTTTTTCTGTCAGGTACAGAATTAACAGATCAACATTTTTTATTATTACACTTATCTCAAAATTCCTGAAGGTTTTTGAAATATTCTTAAAAAACTAATGTTGTACTTTGTTTTTCAGTACGATAATTGAATAAACTCACTAGTAATGTGGAAAAATGGAACACCCTATATATATTTTTTTTCTGTCCGATACAGAATTAACAGATCAACATTTATTATTATTACTTATCTCAAAATTCCTGAAGGTTTTTGAAATATTCTTAAAAAACTAATGTTGTACTTTGTTTTTCAGTACGATAATTGAATAACCTCACTAGTAATGTTCATACCTTCGCGATTTTAAATATTAGATAGGTCAGCGTAGTTCTAGCTATGGGGAAAAACCTAAAATCCTAACATTTTTTCTAATTACGTTTGCTGCATAAAATTTAAATTACTGCCAAGAGTTAAGGCTCGACTTAAGGTGTAACAGCTTTATTTAACATTATTAACAAATATCTAATTATTGCTAAAATTAATTTTTACTTAGAACATATGTTCGATATGTCTTCCATTCTCTTCGAGGCATAAACGAAGACGGGTATGAAAAGATCTTCCTACTATTCTTAATACTTCGGGCGTAATACTTTGAAATGCGGTTCTAATCCGTTGCTGCATATTTTCGGGAGTTGTTGGAGGTTTGTTGTAAACAATTTCCTTAACGTAGCCCCATAGAAAAAAAATCTAATTTCGTTAGATCAGGCGACCGGGGCGGCCACGCACTTGCTCCCTGTCTTCCAATCCATCGATCTGGAAAATTATTATTTAAATGATCCCTAACTGGCAACGAAAAATGTGCTGGAGCACCATCTTGTTGCAACCACATTGTATTTCTCAGATTAACCGGCAAATTTTCGCACAAATTTGGCAAGTGATTTTCTAGGAAGTCGAGATACATGGCTCCAGTTAAATGTCCATTAAAAAAATGGGGACCAATAACATGTTCACCAATAATTCCCCCCCACACATTAACTGACCATCTGTGTTGTAGATCAAGCTGCCTAAAAATTCTTGGATTATGGTCGGCGTAGTAATGGTAGTTATGACGATTTACAAATCCATTCTTATGAAATGTGGCCTCATCAGAGAATAAAACTTTATCAAAAAAATCAAAGCTTAACCTAATTTTAGCTTGTGCCCAATTACAAAAGTCAACACGTTTCTCAAAATCTGCTGGAAGGAGTTCTTGATGCAACTGAATATGATATGCATGAAATTTATGGCTCTTTAAAATTCGCTGAACAGTTCTTTCGCTTACTCCTACGGCATCCCCGACTGCTTTTTGGCTAACAGAAGGATTTTTCGTGACAGCTAATAGCACAGCTAATTCATTTTCTTCCGTTCGAACGGGCCTATTTCTAACTGGTCTTGTATAATTTACATTTCCCGTTGCCATAAATCTCTCTAATAAGTTCGTCATGCTCCTTCTGTCTGGGTGCCTTCGTTCTGGATAATTTTGCGCATAAATCCTACTGGCCAAAAAGGCATTTCTATGCGATTCACCTAACACAAAAACCATATCAACCAGTTCTTCGCGGGTGTACTCCATGACGATAGAACGTTCAAATAAAACTTCTAAACAGTGACGCAAACAAACGAAAAATGAACTACGTAGAAGGTAAAGACCACTATATGAAAAATCCGATAATTATTTCAATTTGTAAAACTTAAAAAACGAATAAGTAAATTGCCGATATGTTTTAGTTGTTTGACAGTTTCTAGACAATTTGTTTTTCATGGCCTACTTAAATTCTAGTTAATAATTTGGGCAACACTTGTCAATAATATTAAATAAAGGTTAAGGCCGTTTTACATGCTGCAAGTTTCTTGCAGCAAGGGGTTGCACCTGCAAGATATTGCGCGCAATTTGTCTTGCAGACTGTAAAGCGGCAGTTGTATTTCAATTGCAAGTGTCAGCGTATGCCTTTGTGCAAGTCTCTTGCAACTTGTAGGAAGACCTGCAGCATGTAAAACGTCTTTACGGCTTAACTCTTGGCAGTAATTCAAATTTTATGCGGTAAACGTAATTATAAAAAATGTTGGGATTTTAGGTTTTTTCCCATAGCTATAACTACGCTGACCTATTTATTATTCAAAATCGCGAAGTTGCTTACTTATGAACATTACTAGTGAGGTTATTCAATTACCGTACTGAAAAACAAAGTACAACATTAGTTTTTTAAGAATATTTCAAAAACCTTCAGGAATTTTGAGATAAGTGTAATAATAAAAAATGTTGATCTGTTAATTCTGTATCGGACAGAAAAAAAATATATATAGGGTGTTCCATTTTTCCACATTACTATTGAGTTTATTCAATTATCGTACTGAAAAACAAAGTACAACATTAGTTTTTTAAGAATATTTCAAAAACCTTCAGGAATTTTGAGATAAGTGTAATAATGAAAAATGTTGATCTGTTAATTCTGGACCGGACAGAAAAAAAATATATAGGGTGTTCCATTTGAAAAAATCGAGAAAAATTATTTTTTATTTTGCAACGTTTGACATGGAATTTGGGTCACCCTGTATAAGTAAGACTTATAATACTCATAGCAGAATAACTATAAACCTTTTGCAGTAAGCTACTAGGTTACCTTAGCTTTTAAGATGTTTTATCTAATTTTTATAAATATTTTAAATGTAGACTATAATTTTTTTTTCTTCGATTTTACCTTTTTTCTCAGAAACTATTAAAAAAAGAGAGATACTATTCTAGGAGTCTGTAGACTAGGTAAAGAGTGTTTCAAAAATGTAAAAAATATAGGGTGTTCCATTTAAAAAAATACAACTCTTATGCGCCACTATTTTTTGTAACACCCTGTATAATCAAGAATATTTTTAAAATGTGCTCTCTAATCAACAGCATATAGTGGCTTTTAAATATTTTTTCTAAAATAAATGGTTAAGTTATAATAAAAGACGGGAGGTGAGCTGCAGGACCCTGTATATATATATATATATATATATATATATATATATATATATATATATATAGCCTGTAATTTTCGTTACCCCCGAGTTTCTGGTAAAGCGAAAAGCAGAAACTTGTCCATGAAAAAAAAAAGATAATTATTTAATTCCGAAGAAGATTAAGAAATGTACACGAAAAAATCCAAAGGCAAAAGACTTAAGTTACAATGCAAAAATGGATATTCATAATGCAATTTATGATTTATACTCGTCAAAGACTAATATAATCCTTCAGAAACTTTTTAATATTATAGACTAAAAAATATCATCATCACTTAAAAAGTCCTCATCTTCTAAGACGTCCTCAAATGGCGCAATGATCATTGGTGCTATTTGGACATCTAGAACTCGTTCTCGATTCCACCAATCCTATATTAATTTCTCAATTTGTTCCGCAGATTTCTTCCAGTACTCTGGCGTAATATAATTTAATGAATCTTGCCAAACAATTTGCACTTCATCTGATGTAAGACCATCGTTCACGTGTTTTTCGTAATATGATTTTGCCCCAGCCCATATTAATTTTATTCCGTTAAACTGGCAATGGTATGGCGGCAGTCGTAAAACCTCATGTCCATTTTCCCGTAATATTTCATCTACGGCATATATTGTTGGTTTTTTAATAGATTTTCCATTAAAAGAAGTTCTATTTTCAGCATATTGGGTAAAGGATTTTGTTTTTGTTTTATTAGCAAGTCATAAATATCACTTTTCTTCTAGGATGAAGTACGTTGTTTATTTAAGATTCTTGAATGATAAGATGCATTGTCCAGAATGATTAAAGATGGGGCATCTAAATTTGGAATCAGTTATTCTGTTAACCACTTTTCAAACAGTTCACAGTTCATATTATCATGGTAGTTTATACTTTGGGATGTTGAAGAAAACAGTAAACTTGCACCTGGGAGAAATCCTGTTGAAGAACCTGCATGTAAAATGATGAACCGTTTTCCCGTCCCACATCCCTTTTTTCTCTTGACACTTTTTACAGACTCGTCCTGCCAAGATTTGGAACCACTTCCATTAGAAAATATCCAAATCTTGTCTAAAAATACCACTTTTCGAAATTTTGAATTAACATTTTCCGTGTATTTCTTTAAAAACTGGATACGCTGACTTGCTATATGTGGCAACTCGCATAAAAATCTTCGATTAGTCCTTTTTATATCGAAAACCCAACATTTTTATTAATTTTGACAATGATTTTAGTCCAATTTCCAATATGCCTCGATTTTTTAAAGCTTCTTTTAAAACTTGAATGGTTATATTAGTTTTTGATGTGTATAAATCGTAAATTGCATTATGAACATCAATTTTTACATTGTCACTTAAGTCTTCTGTCTTTGGCTTTTTTCGTGTACATTTCTTAATCTTCTTCGGTAGTAAATTATGCTTTTTTTCATACACAATTTTCTGTACAGTCCTTATACCGATTCCCAGAGCTTTTGCTACTGTCTCCTGGATATTGGCCGGTGAATTTTCATTTTCGTAATATTTTATTAGATTTAATACCATTTTTTCGCTTGTGGATGCAAAAAACCCGAAAATTGTTTTCTATTACTCATTTTGTCACTGACTGTCCGGATTTTATGCGGAGGATATGATTACACGTAATAAAAGAAAAACAAACTTAAAAAGTTTGTCGTTGATAAATCGTATGATCCGCACGATAACACTGCTTTTGACTATATGTTCTTCTATGTGAAATAGAATTTGAACTCTTTATCTTGATTTGTAGCAATTTTGCGAAACTGCGAAAATCTCATCAAACCTTTCCATAAAATCTTGAAAAGCCACTTTAGAAAGGGTGCCTCAGTCTGGAAAATATCCAGACATTTCATGGGGAGATGGATTTTTTTTGAGCTTGACCCAATATATAGACCATATTTATCATTTCATTTTGGGAAAAGTTCATTTTGAAATAGGCGAGAAAGAAATACATTACGTTTTTGACATTTCATAGTTCTAGCAGTATTACGAGTGCTTCGACACGAAAATATCCACCATTCCTCTCAAAAAATCCGATTTTGGTTCAAAAACCTCCCAGATAGGGATGGACGAAAATGAATTAGCTGAAAACTTGTCGATAAAATTAAATTATCGATAGGTATGCCCTAAAATTTTTTTTTTATATTGTTAAATATGTAGACCATTTATTAACTATTTTAAAAAATTCTGTATCTATTGTTTTTTAATTTGCTGCTCGCAATTACGGAAAAATATTCAAGTTAAAACTATCACCTTTGATTGAAATGATTAGAAGCTCAAATCTTGTATATTTTACCATATTCCTTCATGATTATGATTAAATACTTGCTTTAATATAGACTCGGAATTCTTTACAGTAAACCTAACCAATCCTAGCCTAACCTAATATGTATTTTTTACTATAGATTTTAGTTAAAAAAAAATATAAAAAGTCACTGCCTGCACGGGACGGAGATCCATTGCATCCAAAGTTTAATTCCTTGCCACTGTTCCACGGCGAAAATTTAAGGAACCTACTTTGATATCTCTAATAATTAAGCAAAAATATACAGGATGTATGCGTTCTTGAAATAATCTTCAATGTGTCCGCACCATAGATGTCCACCTTAGAAACGTGACAAAGTTGGCCAATCAAATTGGGAATTGTATTCCGGATGCGTGTCGCTTGTGTTTATATAAATTTAGTATAAACCAGTCATAATCAGGTACTTGAAAAAAGTATGTACAGGTAGAATAATACAAAAACTAGGAATAAAAGAACAAGGAACAAATAAAATTTTGTATATATAAAAAAATCAAGGAATAACCAGTGTTACCTATTTACTTCGAACATCCAACAATCTAAAATTTGCAAACAAATAAAATAGTGGCCTGGTGAACCCGCACTCGTCTCTCATTTCTTATTTATTGCCATTTGTCTAAATAAAAAGGGAATACATATGTGTTAGTTTCAACCCATTTTATTAGGGAGAAAAGATTAGAGCAAGAAATATCGAATCGACGGTTGTAGCCTATTTATCTTCAGTCTTCCCGGAATTTGTATTAAATTTCCTGATTGTCGTCCCTTGTTTTGCATAGTTTATGTTAGAACACAAAAATCCGCCAAATATCCACTTTTTAATAAAATATCCGAAAAAACTCCACAATATTTTAAAATCCGAAAAAAATCCACTCTGAAAAAATCTGCAAATCGGATTTTAATCTGCTAATAGGTAATACTGAGTTCTAGTCGCCATTTGCTATAGACTGTTTTTTTTTTCATGGCTGCTTTGATCGTCTCTACAAGAATAAGTAAAAAGAAACAGGGTGATATTTAAAAAAAAACTGAAATCATTTAGTTCAGATGTTAAAGTATGGTTTTTAAATTTGAACACCCAGTATGTAATATCTTCAATATTACGAAAATAATATTTTATTTCGATCTGATTTTGTGCAGAAGCAAAATATTTTATTTTTAGTTACTTTTTTTTTTGACTATTTTTATTAAAAGCCAAATATTTACAAAAACTATCAACTTTAGCCATATAACATGTCATACAAAACAAGCATTAGGTAGAATGTAAGATTCAGGTCAAATACAGGGTGTTCCATTAAAAAAATGCAACTTTTAGTTGGCCTATTTTTTTTATGAACCCTTTATAATTGAAAATATTTTTAAAATATGCCCAACTTAGATAAGTATATCAAAGCAGGTTCAGTTTATTTCCAAATTTTACCTATTCGGCGTAAATTTACTTTTTTCAATCGTTGACTCACCCTCTCTAGATACAAAATACACAGGTATATACAGTGTGTCCCGCTTTTCATGAATACACCCTAACACCTCAGTTATTAATAATGCGACTTGATTCAAATTTGGGTGGTGATTGTATGTTAGAAAAATGAAGTATTTGGCATAATGAATATTTTTATTTACCATTGGCGTGCGGTGTTGAGTGGCAAAAAGGGGTTGACTTTTCGAAAAAATGATATTAGGGGCTTAATTTAGATGATTTTCTCTATCAGATTTAGAATCAGCATACCCAAGAATCCCTTAATTTGTATTTTCAAAATCTGGAGCTTATTTTACAATCAGAAAGAAGTAAACAAAATTAAGCGAGCCTAGGTGTACGTTTTTATGCATAATGTGAAAAAAATTATTTTTACAGGGAGAGGAATATACTATTATGTTTAAAATAAAAATTGACAGTACGTTGAACAATTAATATTCTTCAAATGCAGTAGCAAATAGTTACATTTGTGAATATGACATATTGCTTTTATTTTATGCAATTTAAACATGTCAACCTAAAATGGTATTTCATAACTATCCAATCCGTTCTATCACTAAAGAAATTAATGAAATATTAAATAATTTTTTGCCTTTATGTGTTTCTAGTAAGACATTAAAAACTTTTTTAGAATAAAATGTGTAGCTTGCTATAGCACGAATTGTAATAAAAACTTGATATTGTCCACTCTTTAGTTGCCCATTGTTTAAAAGATATAAAAATGGTACATATTTTTTGTATATATAAATTCACATTGTTTGTGTAACGCGCAGCACAAGTATTATGTATTCTTTAGTGTACAAAGTAGCTTTAATGTATACATGACCACACGTTTTTAAACAAAAACTATTTATTCAATATTTTTAATTAGCTTCTTTTATCAAGTTTATATAATTAACGTCACTTTATAATTAAGTTTTATTTTTAAGATAAAATGAAGTGTATTGTATTATTATAGAAAAAAATCTCACTCTTTTTAATTTTTTAATGTGCAATTTATATTATTATATTTATATTTTGCTTACTCAAAACATTGTAAAATCATCTTTTAAATGCACTTTATTTGAAAAAAGGAACTTCTAAAACGAATTTTTATAAATATTTTTAGAAGAGCTTGTTTTTGTATAGAAGTTGCTTCGAGTATTAGTCATAAGTAGATAGTATTTCTAATAATGAGGCCAGGCACATTTTTATAATATTGCAATTGGGTACTGTAAACCATGGTTACTTTGATCAAATTTTTATTAACCTTATTTTTTTTCTGCAGGATTATTTCACTAGCTAATCATTCTTTATAAATGTGGACCATTGTAGACCTCGCTTTTAACGCTAGGTCATCATTGAACAACATCGAACGCATCGTGGCAATATCGACGGATCCTGTTTGCAAGTTTCACAGCAGTTTGTGGTTTGATCTTTCCTTAGATAATAACCAAATATTGCAGCCCAAAAAAAACGAACAAAATTAAGGATTTGAAATTAGCCTGAACACTATCTACAAAGATTGTAGATTTAAAAAGAAGAGTTAATTGTTAAATGTTGTATGGATATTTTCGGACTTTTTTTAATATCTGTCTATAGATGTATGAATGTAAAAAAATGAATTTGTAGTTATACAGAACTCTTCTAATTTTGATACCAATTGAGATTTTAAATTGATTAGTAATAACCTTAAGTCATATACAATTTAAAATAATTTTGCTTAATGATTAGTACCATGAAGGCTTTGTAAATAAAATGTATTTACATATTTAAATCTAGAGTAAATATTACGGAAGATTCTTCGAAGCTATCTGTCAAATCACGAGAATGTTTCAAACATGCTCAGTATTATGTTTTGCTTTACTCATAATTTACGTTAAGCGTTTCTAACAAAAATAGGCATATTGAATATAAAATGATAGTACAATTAGGTGTATATTATAACCTGTAATGACTTTCTTCTAGAATTTTATGCCACACATTCTTTTGATTGTCTTGTTTTTATATTTGGAATATAACAAAAAAAATATATTTTGAACGAAAATATGGTCAATTATACTCTATTAGAGTGTTTTCGATCGGCCGAATCAGTGGGCCTCTAGTGAATTCTTACACTAATTTAATTACATGTGACAGAAAGAGGAACAAATAACAGCAGGTCGAACATACTTTTTTTAATTAAACGCCTGGGTTGCGTTTTGCGCCAAAAGAGTCAAAATGTGTTAGTGGAGAACATTCTACTGCATGATGGATCCAGTGAAAATACAATGTTTCTTACAGCACGCGTTTTCTCAAATTTCTCAGGTATCTTCAAAGGTAAAGGCAGCAAACCTAGTATATTTATAATCGGCAAGAATTTAATAGATATATGATATCTAGGTGTGTTAAATTTAAAAACATGTATGCTAGGTCTGCTACATATTTACAAGTTCATGTATACATCAATATTCATTTTCTATAAACTACATTATAAATCCGGCTATTTCCACATTTTAACTTTTTTTCTATCTTTTGAAATTAAACCAATACTTATTAAGAAAGGCCCCGTACATATTAAATATGCTCTCATCTTATTTGTGAAAATGTTTTCTCCACTTTTTTTTAAATAATATTTATTTTGCAAGTACAACAAATATTGCATTTTAAATTGTAGCAGACAGATGCATCCTTTAGTGACACTGGCTTAAATTTCTATAGATACACCTTAAATAAAATGAACAGTTTTTTTGTACTTTTTCAATTCTATTTATATTATAGGCAGACAGGGTCCAAAAAAACATCACATTTAAAATAGCTAAGTACAAGACAGTGTAATTTTAAGACTTTCACTCAATACATGACGATCCGATAGGAGCATTTCTGGAATGTGTGTAGACTATTGCCATTATTTAAAACGGAATTCTTTATCGGTTCTAATACCCACATCCCTTTCATATTTGCTAAACTCGAAACTACTACCAACAATATTGATATTAAGATCAACCTGAAGTATAAGACTGCTCTATCTACAACTATATGTAAAATGTGCTTCTAGTCCCATGCAGCATTTTTCGTTAACGTGGCAGAGAGTGGGAGTTTGAATAATATGTGATAACCAAGCAATAGCCAGGACTGTGATTTGATATGACCGAACATGGAACGGTTAGTGTTTGCACAAATGGGGACGGTGTTGATGATTTTTAATGGATAATTTTTTTCGCGAGTAGTAGACTTTTTTGCTGATGAGAGAAACATATTCAAAATAATATAAATATCAATTATTATACCGGAAAAAATAAATGTATGTAAGTATTTTACTAAATATAAAATAGTATAGAATAACAAAGCAATAGATACAATTTTATGTGTTATTCCTAAATAATATGTTGTGCCTGTGACATACATAATAAAAATCCAGGTTATATTTGGTAGAAAATCAATTTAAAAAGGACATTTTGTTTCTAGCGTTATTTTTACATAATTTTATTATTTGATACTTCATATATATATAGGGTGTAAATTACTTTATGTACAAAACTATGGAAGGCAAGTTAACACAAAGTCATATAAATAAGGGCCTCAAAACGCTTTGTTTTCGAGATACACTGTGTAAATTTGTTTATCGTTTTTGCAGATTTCGAGATATTCATGTTAAATTCTTTAGATTTGTAACATTTTGGCCTCTTAGATTTTTTTTTATATTATTCATTTTTAGGAATGTTATTTCGCAAAATATATACGATCTTCCATGATGCTTATAATGCATGTGGAAAATTGAAAAAATGAACAGTTTACTAAATAACTTCTAAATTGTACAAAACATCGAAATAATCTAACGTAAAAAAAAAGATACACAACATTTGATTTTGTGGTAAAATTCGATTTTATTGTTGACATTGGTCACGGTCATGGTGTTGTTGACATTGGTCATATAGCGTAATCAAAATCTGATTCAAAATTCTCTGAAAATGCAGAATATACAGTGGCGGCATATTAATTGGAAATGTATTTATTTTATTCTGTTTTATTTTTGAAATAAAAATACTATTTCAATTATTATTGTCATTATACAATTACTTGTTGTATGTGTTTTAAAACAATTTATTTTTCTATCTAATTTAAAAAAACTAAATTTTTAAACGGTAAACTAATTGGAAACGCTACATTTAACGTAAAATTAATAAAGGAGGCTTGTTTGAAAATTGTCACTTGATAAGTGTCAGTTACATGTTATTCTTCGTTCTAATACGTATTCTCGAAAAAGGTGTAACGAAAGTGAAAGAATAATTATGACACACTTGCAAGGTTATTCGTATAAGAATTGCTCAGATGGTAAATCGTTCGAAAAAAGCCGTGCTTAATGCCATTCAATATATACATAAACTTGGGGCAGCTGAAAATATTTTTAGGAAGTGACGTCCTAGAGAAACTAGTGAAACCGATCGTCGTACGAACTATTCGTATTTCCAAGACAGACCCATAAGTCAGCAGTTGACATTTGAAAAGACGTTTGTGCTGAGAATCCTCGACAACTCAGTGTTCGATTAAACGAGACGCAACTTCTTGGCAGAGTTCGACGAAAGAAACCTTATGTGTATGAAATGACGATCGAAGAAGTCGTTTGGAATTTGCTAGGCGCCAATCTAACTTGGAATGTCCATCCATTATGGAATTATGGTCAAATATAACACAGATAGGCGAGCCGGTGGCCGAGAGCGTAAAGTTTACACTGGACTTGGTGTCGCAGGTCCTGGGTTCGAATCGTAGGTAGATGCACGACTTTTCAAGTCTGCAGCTAATATTAGTGGTTTAAAAAAATCCAACAGGGAAGAGTTTAAAATGAATTTCACTGTCCACGCTGCCATTCACGCCAGTAACCAGGCCGGGGGGAACCGGATGTTCCCGTGGTAGTTTGGGGGTAAATTCACATTCCCCGCCACCACCTCTCAGGTGGAGGAGATGGCCGAGGTTCGGACTCTTCGATAAACTGTAGGGCCCGTCTGGCTGACATTCCCCAGACGTAAATTGCTTCCCCCATCCTTGAAGGGTGATTCTTGTCCCTCTTTCCGCGCACCCTTCCACTCCCCCTATATGTACTTGTCGGAACAAAAAGGTGCTATATGTAACAATCGGATGTTCGGGCAGGGTCACGTTACCCGACCAGTCCCTAACAACCACGATCAATTAGAATATGGGTAAATAGTAAATGTACCAATTTACGAGCCCACAACCAAACAGTCAGTCAGTCATAACACAGATAAATTTGGTTCTGATGAAAAAGGTTTCATTTTGGCGTGCACCTAATAAAGAGTTTGACAGTCCCTTTACTATCAAGCCAGTAAAGTTTGGAAATGGTTTAATTATATTATGGGGCTGCTTTTCTTGGAGGGGTGTAAGCTTCTATATAAAATAAAAGAGAATATGGATCAGTATTTCGGAAAATGTAATGCAGTCGTACGCAGAAGAGAACTGGAATGATGGTACTTTGGAAATTCCAGCATGATCCGAAAGCGCTTAACAGGAAGAGTAACTGCCTGGCTTCAAGATAATCACGTGTTTTACAATGGTCATCTTGAAGCGCAGATCTTAACCCATTTGAAAATCTTTGGACTATAGACAATTAGTGCTGAGAAGATTTGAAAGTCATTGAAGCTAATGACTACCCTACAAAGTATTACTCATTATAAATAAAATAAATGTTTATTTGTACAAATTTATTACCCTTAATATCAAGTTTCCAATTAGTTTTCCGCTTAAAAATTTATCTTTTTTAAATTAAGTAGAAAAATCGATTATTTTAAATACATCCAACTGTTAATTTATTCAGAAACCAAAAAAAAATGAAAATAATATACCTAATAACAATAAACGAACTAGTAGTGTTTTAATTTCGAAAATATAACAGAATAAAATAATTACTGGCGGTTATCGTTTCCAATTAATATAGCCCCACTATATATATATATATATATATATATATATATATATATATATATATATATATATAAACCAACTAAAAACAACGGTTTAACTCCTTCGGTCTAGAAGACAAAGCCTTTGCCGATCACTTTTTACATACTTTTTTCTTATTTTTATGGAATAAATCATTTCCAATATTCTCCGACGCAGTTAAAAATGTCATAATAAATAATAAAGTTTTTTCATAACAAAGTCGAAACAATATTTCTTAGAAATTATCAATATGGAGACCGCGAACAAAGCAATGACTATTGTAAGTTTCATACTGACCATATAGGGAAACTATTGAGTATTTCCCAAAGTGAAAGAGCTAGTATAAAATGTTAAATATAAAAGTTTTCTTTACTTCAGTAGATTGTTAAAACATCCTGAAACTTTTGTATTTACTAGCTCTCTTACTTCTGGAAATAATCGACCGTTTCCTTACTTACCAGAGACCCTGTATATAAAACATACATATAAAAATGTGTCTTGAAAAATGTAATAAAATGTAAGTATAATCATACACAATAATTATAAAAATAAAATACATTTTATATGAAAAAGACATTTTTTATTTCAGCCTTATTTTTTACAAATCACAATTTTACAAGTTATCGGTAAAAATAAAAAACAATGTAAATATTGATTTAAGGAGCAGGTTAGTTTTTATATTTTTTAATTAAAAGTTTTGTTAATATAAATAAAACATAGAACAGTAGCAAATTTAATTTTAATTTAATGAAATACCCTATTTATTTTGCTACCAGAAGAAATATCTTCCCTGATTTCCTGAATATATAAGTCAACATTTGATTCAGCCGTTTTTGAGAAATTTGTATTTTAATGTATATGATATATTGAAATGATCAATTTCGCCAGGCGTTTCGCATACTTCAATGTAACATGGTTACATATCGATTTTTGCCTCAAAATTGTTTAAACTTTGTCTACAAATACGAGAAGTGTTAAAACTTAAAAACTTTAGTTTAATCCCGAATAAATCAATAAAAACTAGGGTCCAAACAAAAATAACCATATTTAAATCCGGGTTTAGACTATCACGGTAGATTCACATTCGATTTTTTTTTTAATACCAAGGCTTTACACAAAAAACTATTTTATTTTGCAGATTTATTTTTAATAAACAGGTCCGAATCTAATTAACTAACCCTTAACTCAGAGGCGTGCGGTGAAATTTTGAGAAAGGGAAGCAATTTTTAGGTACCTATCTATTTGTAATGTAATTCGATTCTTCGATCTTTTTTTCCAAATTCGTCAATGACGTCATCATAAAAACGTCGATGCTCCGACATATTTTGGAGAAGTTGGTTTTCAATGAACAACAACGATGTATGCGAAAGTCTCTCCTGCCCCGTTGAATTTCTCACGAAATTTTTTATACGTTTAAGTGTTGAAAAATTGCGTTCTACTGATGAACTTGTGGCAGGTATTATCAATACTAATTCACACAATTTCGACACTTCGGTGTCCAACTCCTTGTCTTTTAAAAATTGCATTAGTTCCTGCGTTATTTTTTGCCCTAATGTCAGCAGTTTCGTAAATCACTTTTAGTTCAGATCGCAGTAACACTCGGTCGAAGAACTGGCCATAATGAAGAAGAGATTTAAACGCATCTTCTGGAAAAGTTTTTCCTTTAAATGCATCAAAATTGCAGAGCTCGAGAAATTTAAAATCATTTAAACCGTTAAATCTATAGTTTATTTGTTGCTGAATTTGACATTATTTCATAAAAGAGGCGTCTGTATGATGTCTGAACATCTCCCACCTTGTCTGTTTGAAGACACTTGGCTTGTAACTGTACATTTAACATCATCGTTTTCTCCCAAAATAGGTCAGTCATCTCTTTTTTGCCTTAACATGGACTTAAAATCATCCACTTTTTTTAGGCAAAAAGCAATATCATTTGTTTTAGTTTGTAATATATTAAAAACATTGTCCGAGAATGGAAACATTTCTGAAAATATGTTCAACAAATAATTAAAATTAAAATCTCGTTTCAAACAGTCCAAAAACCCCCTCGAACTATTTATTGCTTCTGAATCCCACGTTTCATTATTTTCTATTATATTCTCAAATAGTTCAATAAGTGATTCACGATTTTCGGATACTGTTAACACAAGTCTTCCATTATAGTTCCACCTAGTAAGAGCTACTTTGGGCAATGGTTTGTGGACAATCGAGTCCAAAGCTTGTGTACGTTTTGTTGACTTGGAAAAAGAAGCAGCCATGCCACTTAAAGTAACTAAAAATAGTTTACACTCTTTAATGTGATTGATGGACTGGGATAAAACTAAATTTAATTTATGAGCAAAACAATGGACAAACACAGCACTTGGGAAAGTTTCTCGAACTCTAGCTTGCAGACCCCCTAATTGTCCTGCCATCACTGCAGCTCCATCATAGCTTTGAGCAACTAATTTTTTCCCTCCATTAATTTAATTAGTAACGTTATAAACTACGGTATATAATGCATCTGCTGTACGATTTTCGAACACATTCTTAAAACCTAAAAATCGTTCTTGAACACTTCCGTCTGTTTTAACGTAGCGTATTACTATAGATAATTGGCTAAAATTAGTGATATCAGTTGTTTCGTCCAGAACAATAGCAATGAACCGCGCCTCGCCAATCTCCTGCTTAATTCTTTTTAGAATAATGGTTGCAACAGCGGAAATTAAATCATTCTGGATTCAATTCGACTTTCCGCGAAAAACGCTAAAATGCTCTAAATGATTTTTTAAGCAATCATCATATTTAGCCATTCTCAAGTAAATCTTGAAAATTTCCTCTATTTGAAGAAACCCTTGTTTCGTCATAACCTCTAAAACCCAATTCGTGCTGTCCGAGAAAACAAACATCAATAAGCCTTCTTAATATTTGCCTATTTTTATCGACTAGTTCATTGTGTTGGCGGTGACTAATTTCCAACTGTTTATTAAGGCCGTGTTCAATTTTGGTTTTGCCAAAGACTTTTTCTTTTCTGACGGCCTGCAAATGCGCTTTGGATATAATGTGTCTTTTTACAGCTCGATGAAAATTGTTTAAATCGGAAAAACCAGTTTTATTCCAGAGATTTTCAAAAAGTAAACATGGCCAACAAAATAATTTACTTATATTTTCACACCCTGTTAGCTATTTAAATTGTTCGTATTGTTTTTCCGGATAAAAATGTCTAATACAGTTTTTCATTTTTGTGGTTAAATTTTTCATAGGCGGTTTTGCCCTTCCTTCCTTCTTTGGAAATTATTTGAAGCTTATCAGCGAAGTTTAATGTTGAAAATCCCTTTATTATTAAGACACACACCACACATACTCTTCTTACTAAATTCTCCAACATTTTCAACGTTATTACCGACAGCCGAAGTTGACGGTATTTGCATATCCACGTTCGTATTATTGTCTTCCATATCGCACCATGCACGACGCGACGTACGTATCACACAACACACGGATAGCCGTTCAAACAAAGAACCTATTCCAACGATAGCTTCAGCCCCCACTTAAAGCACGCGACTGAAATGCAAAAATTACAAACAGCCAGTGGAAAGTTCAATAACCTCTGGCTCGATTCGCAGGAAATCAAGCATACAGGACTTGGCTGCAGAGAAGCTAGCGGCCTGCATAGGTTCTATTCGATTTTCTATTGTGGCTGGGTCGGAGTCAAGGCCTCATTTAATATGGGCTTGATAATTAAGATATTTTAGCATTTTTAATATAAACTAAATTAATGGTTTCCTATTTCAAAAATTACATTTTAGATGTTTTGTAATTTTTTTTGGGGAAGCTTGCTTCCATGGACTGCACGCCCCTGCCTTATCTTATAAAGTCCTATTATTTGAAAATTTCTATCTATAGAAATTACCAGCTAACATATATATTAATTTCAAAATAATTAGATTTTTTCTAAGGATAGGTTAGGTTAGTTTTTTTTAAGAAACTGAAGCTGCAATTGTATTTAGCATCTTTTGTTAAGATTTTTGTGGGATCTGAGTTTAGTTGCTTTGATCTGGTAAATAAAAGAAATAGAATAAAAGTAGAACTTTTTACAGGAACTTTGCTAAAAGCGAGAATTTACAAATCTAAAATAATGTTGATTTTAAGCGTAGGTATCTCCTTAATAAATGGGTTATTGGGAAAAGAATCTCAGTATTTTAGATATCTGATTTATTTTTGGAAAGACCGCCCGGCCGGCTGTCGGAAAATTTCGTCACCGAGTAATTGCATCCATTGGCCTATTGCCTTATAATTGCGACACATTCTGAAAGTAACATTTCACCACGGCCGAGCGTCGTAATATTTCGACAACTTTGGGATCACCGCATGGCCGGGCGACGAAATATTTCGGCACTGTCGAAAAATTACGACGTTAGGCGATGCCGGTTCTATAGTTCGTTTATTATAAGAATGTAGTAAAATCAGAGAAAAAAGATGCAAGAATGGCTAATACATGAAAAAGAGGGAGATAGATTTGTAAATTTTTTTACTGAACATAGTATATTGTTTATTCGGAGGTCTCAACCGGTTTTGAGTTCGTTACTTCGCTAGTGCTGTTTAAAATGTCTCTGGAAGAGGGTGCCGGTCCTTCTCAAAGGCCAACACGCGGCCAAAAGCGTAAACAAGATTTCGGGCATTGTGGCTTAAACGAACATGATATTAGGCAAATTTTGAGATCTGTAGATGAGGATAGTTTCTACCTTAGTAGTGAGGAAGAGCCATTTCCAGACAGAAAGCGAATACTCACCTGATTTAGACAGTGAAAGTATTAGTTCTGAAATATCTTCGATTGACGAAGATAATGAGCCTGACCAAGTTATCGTAAATGAGGAACCAGAAGACTTGGAAGCAATTTTGCAGCAAAGTGAACAGGAAATTCGTTGGACCAATAATGAATTTGTTCCTCTACTACACGAGTTTGACCAAAACATAAGTGGTTTGAAAAATGGTAACTTCGCTCCGGATTCAAAAGAACTGGATTACTTTCTTAGTATGTTCTCGGAAGAAATAGTAATCATTATTGTTATAGAAACAAACAGGTATGCCGCCCAGGAGAAGGCTAAAAACTAGAAAGATGTTACTCTTCCAGAAATATATGTTGTTTTTGCATTAACCATGTTGATGTCACGGGTCAAAAAACTTGAAATGAAGGAGTACTGGTCACAGGATAACTTGCTTTATACATCGATTTTTGGGCAAAACATGTCAAGAGACAGATATTTTACAATTCGACGTTATTTACACTTTTGCAACAACGAGGAGGTGCCCCAGAATAATCGCCTGTATAAAATTGACTAGATATTGCAAAAATTAAAAGCAAACTTTTAGGACCACTTCTATCCCTTCCAAAACTTAGTAATAGATGAGAGTATGATCTTATTTAAAGGCAGATTGTCGTTTAAGCAATATATTAAAACTAAAAGGCACCGATTTGGGATAAAATTATATGTTCTTTGTGATTGTGAAACGGGCATCGTTTTGGAATTTATCATATATGCGGGTAAATCAACTAATGTACAGGCTGAAAAGACTCATAATTTGGGTATAACGGGAGAAATTGTTGCTAAACTATTAAGCCCATATTTAAACAAAGGGCATTCGTTGTTTACCGACAAGTTTTATACTAGCCCTTCTCTGTCAAAGTATCTTTTCGAAAACAAAACGAACTCTTGCGGCACGGTACGACAAAACCGAAAACTAATGCCATTGTTTGAGAGGAAGCTGAAAACTGGGGAAATCGAATGGAGAAGCAACGAAACTACGTTAGCGCTAAAATGGAAAGACCGTCGCGATGTCCTAATGCTAACAACAATGCATGAAAATCAAATTGTCACCCTTCCAAAAATAAACCGGACTACAAGGGAAAATATAAAGCCTTTAGGTGTTGTAGAATATAATAAGAGTATGGGTGCAGTGGACAGGTCAGACATGATGATCAGCAGCATCGACTGCACCCGTAAATCAATAAAGTGGTACGTAAAGGCATTTTTGCACTCATTAGATATTACTTTACTCAACACCCACGCGATGTTTTTGACCCAACATCCAGAAAAGGTTCCAATTGCAAAGTTTCACTTAGAAGTTATTCGGCAGTTGTTGGAAAGGTATTTTATATTATTAAATTTGGCAGTTAATCTTTATATAGTTTTTTTAGATATTCATCCAGACTGACAGGACGGCATTTTCCGGAAATGGTTCCAAGGAAAGAGGGAAAGAAAAGTGGAACTAGGAGATGCAGAGTGTGTTCTCAAACAAAGACAGGCCCAAAGAAAAGAAAGGAGAGCAGCTTTATGTGTAGCGAATGCAACGTTGCGCTATGTGTAGTGCCCTGTTTTGGAATTTATTACAATGTGGCGGATTTTTAACGCTTACTTAAAATATTTTTTTATTCGAATTTGAGTTTTGTTTTTGAGTTTAAAGATTTGTTTTTGAGTTTATAGTTTTATTTTTGAATTTAGAGTTTTGTTTTTGAGTTTTGTTTTTAAGTTTTATTTTTGAATTGTATGTTATAAATTTTGCTTGTACCTCTTTGATTTTTGTGATTTAATAAAGTATTTTTGCTGTGTTGTCTCCTATATTTAACTTTATCCGAATAAAACAAAGATTTGACAGCAGTTTCATGGTAAATTAACTTAAATTTAAATAAAACATCACGAGAAAAGTGTCAAATCACTGTTTTATTAAAATAAATGGGCATATATTATGCTATTTATCAACTTTTTTATAGTGACGTATATTTCCGTCATCAGACACTGAGCCAGTGCAAAATGTGCCGGCGGGAGAGCTAGTACAGTTTAAAAAGTGCCGTCCTGAAAGGGTTAACGGCAACTTGAAAAAAATTGATTACTATTTTGGTTTTCTGCTGTCAATTTTACTTTGGGATGGTACTAATTTACCATGAGACAAATTGTTTGAGAAGGTCAAAATGCTACTAAAATATTAAATAAAACATACAAGTCGATATTTAAAAAGAATAGTTGCTGATTTACCCAATAGTGTACAGGGTTTTAATACAAAAAATATATTTTTTTACCTTCCTGTATATTTAAAAGTAACTGTTCATGTTGAACCATCCTCTAAAGCAGCCATGTCAAACATGCGGCCCGCGAACAAGTTGAAAACCGTTTTTGAAAGCGCGCAGGGCTGCAACAACGATTGGTATAATAAAATGTACAATTGTACATAGTGCCATCTATGTTTAGGAGGATGAACTACACATACTCAAGCTAAAACCTAAAGCCAAACGTTATCTGGCTTGTTCCATGAAATTCTATCGCGCAAAAACATAGATGACGCTATCTGAACATTCTGGAAAGAACTCGAGAAATCACAATCCGTATATAAGCCGTGTTCGATTGAGTTCAGTGTTTAGTCAGTTGCGATAGAGTTTCGAGTTGAGTTGCGCACTTATTGTTACAACACTTAACAGTACTTATTATAATTTATTTCGGATACAGTTTTTAACATGTCTCTTTCAAAACCAAGTGGAAGTAAGAGGAAACTTGTGGGAATTAGAGTTTTTTTGCTGTGAAGTGAAAGAAAAAATTACTTGTTTGATTTGTAATAGTACAGTCGGTGTCCCAAAATTATATAATATAAAACGTCACTATGATATTCATAAAACTATGTTTGACAAGTATACAGGCATGGTAGAAACGAAAAGTTAAAATCACGGTTGAAAGGTCAGCAGCTTATATTTAAAAGTCCAAAGCAAGAAAATTAATTTGTCCTTCAAGTTAGCTACGTACTGTCGGAGTTGATCGCGAAACACTCAAAACCATTTGTTGAAGGTGAATTTATAAAAGAGTGCCTTGTAAAGGCCGCGGAAATTGTAAGTCCCGGGAGCGTGAAGGCATTTGAAAATATATCCTTGTCCCGGAATACTGTCGCTGAAAGAGTTACTGAGTTGGCTGCCAATATAAGTGAGCACATAAAAACAAAATCAGACTTTCATTGCATTTTCTATTGCCTGTGACGAAAGTACGGATGTGTGTGGTTTGTCGTGGCGCAACTCGCTGTTTTTCTTCGTGCGGTTGATACAGATATCAATGTGTATGAAGAATTACTGGAATTAATACCATTGCATGATACAACAACTGGGAAGGATATTTTCAATGCTGTTTATGGACTTCTGCAAAAGTACAATTTAGATTTGTCAAAAACTTCGTTAAAATATTACAAAGATCAGAGAAACGGGTAGTGATAAACCAGATTTTCATCATATTCATTCTATAATCCACCAAGAAGTTTTATGCTCAAAAGTGATCAAGTTGGAAAGTGTTTTAGTCAGTGAAAAAAATTATAAACTTGATAAGGTCACGAGGCCTTAATTAGCGGCAGTTTTCTGCATTTTTACGTGATTTAGAAAGCGAGTACACTGGTTTACCACATTATGCAGAGGTGCGATGGCTTTCGTGTTCTATGGTACTCGACCGGTTTTGGAAACTCAAAGAAATACGCGTTTTCATAGAAACAAAACGAGAAGATGTCAGCTTATTATGCGATATACTTAATACGACTTAAATGCGAAATTGCAAGGACCACGTCAAGTTATTACAGATATGCATGATGAAAGCTTTCAAGTGTAAGATAATGTGGGAAAAACAGTTAGCAGAGGATATAATAATAAGATAATAATCTGTCACATTTTCTGAATTGAAAGGCATATCAGGAAAGCACAAGTGTCCCAATATCATACAAAATATATTCAGAGAAAATGAGAAACCTACTGGCAAAATATGAGAAGCGTTTTCAGGATTTTAAGACCCAAGAACAG
The DNA here is from genome assembly GCA_030620095.1 of Kuschelorhynchus macadamiae. Lineage (NCBI taxonomy): Eukaryota > Metazoa > Arthropoda > Insecta > Coleoptera > Curculionidae > Kuschelorhynchus > Kuschelorhynchus macadamiae. The sequence goes on from JAUTXW010000752.1 coordinate 77,935, forward strand.
AGTTTTTCTCTATTTACTGGTCTTTTCACTATCGATATTGATAAAGTTCCCCCTCACTTACAAATGGAAGTAATTGAGATTCAGTGTCAGACCCATTTAAATAAAAAATTTGATAGTGTTGGTACATTCGAATTTTATAAGTACTTGCCTGTTCAATATCAAGAAATGAGAAAATTTGCCTGTAAAATCCTGTCAATGTTTGGAAGTACAACATTATTATACCCTGTATTTCGAAAGCGAAGCGTTTGCAGACCTACATATATTTGGATGAAGTTTTTGCTTATTTATATGAGTTTTTGGACAGCCTGTATAAAAACGCTTTATTTCGGTTACCCGGTGTTATATGAAAGATTATTGATTAAAAAAAATATTTTACCTAATAGGTACCAAGAAATGTTATGAAAAGTAAAATAATTTCTTCTTTAATAAAATTCGGTTAACCAAAATAAACAAAATTACTCCTATGGTTAATATTTAATACAAAACTAAAAAACCGTCTCGAGCTTTGAAACCACTTTTCTCAAAAAGAATAAAGAAAAGTAAATTATTCTCCTAAATATTACATAATTCAGGAGAATAATCGTAATTTTAGATATTGAAAAAGATATAGGATCTGACAAAAGTAATTAATACTGAAGTAAAACTGACAAGCAGAAAATCAAAATTGTAATACATTTTTTCAAGTTCTTTTTAAGAAAGTCAAAAAAATTAAAGTCAGTCATTTAAAAAAGAATGTTTAATGTTGGAACAACGCACATAATTAAAAAACAAATTAATTCTCAAAAATTAAATCAGATATCAAAAATTTGAGAAATTTGTGTTTTCCTTATAACCGACTTATTAAGCAGATACACTTAAAATCACAATTATTGCAGATTTGCAAATTTTTGCTCATGGCAAAGTTCGTGTAAGAAATAATAATTGTTGTACTACCCCTCGTATGTCCCAGATCAAAGCAAATTTTAAAACTCGGATCCCAAAAAAAAATTATAAATATAATGAAAAGAAAAACAAAATATAGACCAGTTCTGCAAATAACGTAAATCTGTTGATTTACGTTTTCGTTCCTCAAGTCTAGTTATGCTACTTCAACAGATATGCTATAAAATATTGACAAATATCTCTTGAAATAAATAATTTTATTTTTATATAATAACAAAATATGGTTATTTCATAATATTTATTTCAAAAATATTTTTGCGTATATAAAAAAAAGTTTTACTTTTCGCCTAATTTTTGTTAATATAAATTTTATTATTTTGTCATGTATAGCTTTTTAAATGTTATGTACTTTCTTTTGGTTTCTCTTTAGTTTGATAGGCTTCTCTTATTGTCTCCATATTTTTCCTCTTGGCTCTAGATACTTTGAAAACGTTTGCTGATTTTACTTTCTTTCTTGTCATAGCTTCCAACTGACTCCTCAACAGGTTAATGGCATCTGTGTTTTTAGGCATATGTATATACCTTATTTGTCTAGCACTAACAAAAAAGTTTGATAAAGGTTTCTGGTTACCTACACAAATAATAAACAAATCATTATTAAATGTTAAAAAAGGGATATGTTCTGGGTGGCCCGTTTATTTTGGGCCACCCCCTAATCTCAGAAGTGGTGAGTTTTAGGGAAAAAAATTAATTACAAAAGTTTCGTGGATTAATTTGTATTTTTAAATATTTTTTATTTTCATATAAACAGGGTGTTTAGTTTCGCGTGGAAAGGAATCAAGTTTTTATTTTAAATAAAACACTCTATATATTGATATGGCTTTTAACAGCTCTCTCAAAGACCAATTCAATGATGTATAATAGTAGGAGTCTGTAACACAACGTTTCAGATGTATTTACGTTTATCTTCAGTTTTTGACCTACTTTCAACCGTTTTTTCAACTATTTTTGGACTTATTAAGGATTATCTTCAGTACAAGTAAAAAAATTGAATAAAGCTTAATAGAATATTTTGAGTATTTAGGCTTGATTTTGTTTTTGGAGTTAATGAAAAACATTTGGCTCTTGGAAAATACATAAAGTAATTATAATTCATTAATGAACGAGATTAAACATATAAGTTAAAAATTAGCTAATGCAAAAATTCTTGAATATGTCCTACATTTTGGACACTCTGGGTGTATTTTATGTATTAATATATTAGCATATAATATTATCATAGTATATATTACTACTTTAGATTTTGAATTGTCTGAAAATTACTGTTAACACAATTAAATGAGTTATTAAATTTGACATGTATAATAGGATTTTATGGACAACGGATTCGACGGAGTATTGTCTTTATTGTTGGCAGCTGTCAAAATAAAATAAATCATTAAATCTTCAATTAAAATCGGACTTTGGCACTAACGAATTGCATCACTAAATTTCCATTAAGTCAACAGAAAAACATATTTGGTAGGGTCTATCAGCAGTTTAGAAACAATGGAAACTTGAGGACTGGAAGAAAAAGGTGTCGTTAAGTTTTAAAGGAAGAAAAGCTAGATCTTTTGTTACACTTTGAAGATATTCCTGAAAGCTCCACAAGTCAGGCATCTTTAGACTGAATGTTAAAAGAACAACACTTCAAACATGTCTACACATAAATAAATGGAAGCCATACAAGTGCTTACCTGTTCCGAAGTTAAAACAAAGAGATTTTAATGTCAGGTTGGAATTTTGTAGTATTTTTTTGGAAAACATATTTGATTAGCAATATTTTTGATCACAACCTAAATTCTCAGCGTTATTTAGAATTTGTACACAACTTATTGATCGGGGGAACGAAGAAATCTAATCTGGTAGGAAGATAGGGCTCCTTATCACGCAGCGATATCGGAATTGAATATCCACTACAGGGAATAGATAGGAGAAAACGGATGTTATACTTGGCCCCCAAGGAGTCCCGACCTTACACCGAGATTTTGTGTGGGGTACACTGAAAGAGATGGTCTACAAACATAGACCATCTACAACCCAGGAACTTACATCAAATAGGGGAAGCTATACAGTATCTTGATGAAACTAATTTTGTTAGAAATGTAGTGTTGTGACCATATCTACCACTTGTATTGCTCAAAATGGAAGGCATATTTAACGGTTTCTGCAATAGCTATTAGTTCTTAAAGTATCTATAGTATTATGTTTAATCATGTTCCTCAATAAATAATATTATGATTATTACGTTAGCTATTTATTTTCTATGAAATGAAAGATAAAATCAAACCTAAATACTCAATTTTAAACATATTCTATTCAACTTTATTTAATTTTTTTCACGAAAATCGTTTTTATAATGCAATAAAAAAATAAGAGATTCTGGTACTGAAGATAGCAATAAGTCCGAAACGGTGACTCTCAGACCCATGTTGCTATATATCGTTGAACTTGCATTTCAATGCTCTATTTGGAATCGATATAATATACAGGGGGTTGCATTTTAAAAAATTGAGAAAATTAACGGCTCGCAAAAATTGCCACTATTGTTATATTTTTAATCTAAAAATGTTGCTACTACAAGGCAAATAGAACATAAATTTGTCTTTTTTGTGAACAAGAAAGTTGAAAAGTTTATTAGTACCGGGGATATATCGGGTTGAAAATAGGTCAAAAACTGAAGATAAACGCGAATAAATCCGAAACGTTGCGTCACAGACTATTATACATAATTAAATTGATCTTTGATATAACTATTAAAAGCCATGTGAATATATAGTGTTGTATTTAAAATACAAAAGTTGATTAGGTGTAGCCCAATAGAAACGGTCCACACAGTACAGGCACGTAGCCCGACTAACGATTTGGATTAATATTCCTGCAAAATTTAAAGTCATTTGAACAAGATTTTTTAAATACTTTATTAAGCCGCCATTTTGTTTTGCTATCTTGGATTCATACTAAAATTTTTGTTGCAAACATTGATGTAAATTGGGCAATTAGTTTTTTTAATAAAAATTTCACTAGGCCGCCAACTTGCATGTTGGATTTTTACTAAAATATTACCAAGTCATCCCCATATGACCTTCAATTTTTGACTAAAATTTGAAGTTATTCTGGTAAGTAGTAAGCTCTGCCGCGAACTGACAAACAGACCGACGAAATTGATAAAACATCCTTTTCGGCATCTAGGGACGCCAAAACGTGAAAATTTATAAAACGTGAGGGGGTGATTTTTTTACGATTACAGACATTTTATTTGGCCGCCATCTTGAATTAGTACCTCAATTTTACTAGTTCCTAGTTTAACTCTATACCATAATTATTTATAACACACAATTTGAACAATCCACTAAGTAGTTTTTCAGGCTGAATTATTAATACATTTATTAAGTTATCACTTTTACCAGTTGTTCCTTATGTTATACTCGATTTTTGTGTAAAATTTGAGATAAATTGGATAAGAAGTTTTTTAGTAATAAGTATTTAACATTTCACTAGGGCGCCATTTTGTTTCGCCATATTGAAGTTTTACCAAAATGTTTTATTTATGTATTTCAAATAATACTTACAGAGTACAAAATAAAAATCTAAATAGTATATAAGCATACACAAGAGACTCAATAACGTAACTTAAACTAAATCCTATGTATGTATCATTTAAGATAAAATATTATGCATCATGAACATGTCTGTTTGATTTGCTGTTTAAAACTATCAACACTGAATCTAAATAGGTCAATCTGTTCAAAATTGTCTGTGTAGTTTCTCATCAATCTGTCGCATACTCCCTGACAACCGTAATTTGTTCTGTGGTAGGTGATGTGGAAAAGCTGCCTTGATCTTGTAGTTCTTTAAGTTATTCGAAAAATAAGTGATGATAATAAACTGCCACATTCTATGTTACCTAATATTAGTTTATGCAGGAATACTAATAATGCATTTTGTCTATGCAGCTTTAGACTTTCAATTCCTGCAAGTTGAATATGTGTAGTATAGTCTACGAGCCCAGTCGCATATGTATTGGACCAAGGGTGTATTTAAAATAATTCACCTAGTATTTACTGCATGCAACATAGCTTCAACAAATGCAACTACATTTTTTTGATAGTGGTATTAACAATTAATTAACAATATCGCATATCTATATCACTACAATAAATACTAGGTATCAAAAATAAATATCTCCTACGTATTCCTTTGGTCCAATACATATGCGACTGGGCTCGTATATCTTTATATGGAAATATTAATTTTTGCAGCAAGAACTTTACAAAACAATTTTGGACACGCTCTAGTCTTTCTATATTAAAATTGTAAAAGGGACACCATATGACACTATTGTATTCTAAAATGTTACGAACGAGAGAGTTGTACAAACACTTAACAGCCATAATATCACAGATCTTTACACATGTTCGACATATGAATCCTACCATTTTAGAGGCTCTTAACAATATACTATCCACATGTTTATTAAAACTTAAATCTGTACTAAATATTACACCTAAATCATTAAAATTATCTACAAGTTGTACAGTAGTGTTTTCAATTGTATATTGAAAATCAATTGAACGTTTACATTTATGAAAGCACACGACCTTACATTTTGAGATGTTAATTTGCAGAAAGTGTGCAGTGCACCAGTTTACAAAATTCATCAAGTCACTTTCAATTGCTTTGCAGTCTTCTACAGAGTTGACAACCGAGAACATTTTTAGATTGTCCGCATATAAAAGACATTTGCATTTTCTAAAAACAGACTCCATACTGGAGAGCTTTTTGATCAGCAGCTGATACGGGACTCTGTCAAATGCTTTTGTCAGATCGCTATAAATGACGTCCTTGAGACCCTTTCTCTAGGTTATGAACAAGGTAGTCCTGAAACACTCCCAGGTTGGTCGCAGTTGATCTACCTCTGAAGTAACCGTGCTGTACCGGTGACAGATGATGTTTTGAAGCTTCAAAGAGGTCTTCTGTTAAAATAGACTCAAACACTTTTGACATAATTGGTAGTAAACAGATTCCTCGAAAATTTCTCATATTCTTCTTTGATCCAGACTTATGTATGGGAACAAGACATGATTTTTTCCATATTGTGGGAAATTTAGCTTAGTCAAATGATAACTGCAATATCATACTAAGTGGCTTCGCCAGTGTACTGCTTCAGTTTTTTTGAAATGCTGAGGGAATTCCGTCGTATCCAGTGCTTTTTCCAGTATCCAGGTCGCCAAGCTTCTTCCGTAATTCATCATATGTAAACAAATGACATGTTAAATTTAAAAAGTTATTGTCTGTCGTGGCCTGATTTTAAACAGTCTGGTCCTTCTTGATGACAATGAGAAATACATTTCAAGATCAATATGATGCTGTACTATATTGCTAAGTGGTATGAGTTATGGTTACCAGATCATCCCCATATGACCCTTAATTTTTGACCAAAATTTGAAGGGTAATTAGTTTTTTAGCTATGCTGCAAACAGACAGACTGACAGAATTGAAAAAACAATTTTTCTGGCATCTCAAAATCTCAGAGGGTAATTTTTTCACGATTACAATACTTCCCTTTTACGAGGGAAGAATTGATAATAAATTAACTAGACTCACTCTCGACCAAAATATTAAGCTTAGCATTTCTTGTGTGCTAGTCTTTAAAATTAGATATTATTACTGATATTTATTTTTCATAACATTATTTTAGTCGACAAAAAATAAATGCCCTTTATTATTTTTCTCTATAAAAACAGGTTTTATTCAGGGAATTTGAGTTTTACTAAATATTTAAACATTTTATTAGGCCGCCATTTTGTTTTATCATACAAATTTACTAGCCTATCCCTATTGAACACATCATTTTATGAAACAATTTCAAGTCAATTGGATAAGTCGTTTTTTGGTACTAAATTTTTAAACATTTCATTAGGCCCACATTCCATGATAATGAATTTATACACAAATTTCACCAGTTTATCCCTATATCACACTTTATTTTTGTGCAAATAAGTAGTTTCTTAATAATTATTTTTTTTTTACATTTTGTTTCTCCATATTGGATTTTTACCAAAATGTAATAATTTCAACTCTATACAGTCCGTGATTTTTGACCAAAATTTGAAGAATTGGCTAAGTTTTAAGCAATGTTGCATACAGACAGAACAAAAAATAGTTACTAAAAAACTAATTATCCAATTTATTTCAAATTTTGCACAAAAATCAAGTATTATGTAAGAATAAACTGGCAAAATTTTAGTACAAATTCAAGATGGCCAAATAGAATGGAGGCCTAATAAAATATTTAAAAGTCAGCCTCGAAAAACAGATTGATTTCAAATTTTCTGCAAGAATTAAGTGATATAGAGATGGAACTGGTAAAATTGGGGTACGAATTCAAGATGGCGGTCAAATAAAATGTTTGTTATTGTGAGAAAAAATCCAGATGCCAAAAAACATGTATTCTTAATTCTGTCGGTCTATCAGTCGGTAAGTCTGTCAGTTCGCAACATAGCTAAAAATTATAAACATCTTTACTATTAATATTTGAAGAGTTAGAATGTCTCTTACAATGATTTGGAGTACCTCAAGACTAGATGCTGACACTTATCAAAGTGAAGGTATCTATGCAGATCATCCACAAAAGTCAAAAATAATAACGGTGACAGTACCGATCCCTGTGGAACTCCAAAGAGACGTCTAGATATGGAAAGATTTTTCCAGCTTAACAACTATTTCATGTTCTGTCAAATATGAATTGAGCCATTCGTTGCGTATCCCACACTTATCCCCATGGCTTCCAACTTTGTCACAAAGTGCTCGGAAGAGATACAGAAGCCCGTATTGTCAAAACATAGACCCAATACCAGTTTTGAACCCTCCAATCTCCCTACACCAGGTAAAGAAGTACAAGTTCTGCAGTTGATGTGGCTAAGTAATGTAAAGCATTATTACAGAGAAATTAGAAAATCTGAATTTATAATCTACTCAAAGAGTTTGCTAAAGGATGAACAAATGATATGTTGCATAAGATGGAGGTTGCCCTGTTTATAGTTATCATTTTTTTTGGGAAGTTACTGGTTTTAATTGATATTAATATGGGCGGTAAAAGGTTTGCTTATATTGGAGGTTTATATTTCCTGGATCTCTTTAAAAAAAATTGTATTTTTGCAGTCAGCAAAAATCTTGCAAGTACACTGTTTAAGCTCTCTCTAATGAACTGGGCAAGTCTCTGTTTCTCTATCTATTTATTTTTCATTTGTGGAGCGTCTGCGTTATGTTATTGCTCTGGGCAGTTTTGCAGCCATTATCTTTTTAATTGTAGTTTTGTACTACTTTTTATATCTTCAAGAGTATGATTTTTATTTAAAAAAAAATAGGAATAGTATTGCTTTATGTGGAACTAGTAATTACAATACAATCAATAATTTACCATTACAAATTCCCCGAACTGCTATAATTTAGAGTTATACACTGGTCATGGTCAAATACTGGTCATAATTTATTGTAGGTGGCAACAATTTATCGAATAAATGTGGCTGCAAATGGTGAAGTCTTTTTTATCATCTATAATTTTGTTTTAAGTGTTTAGATATTTTAATTATCAGCTTCCTTTGTTTCCTTTATACTGGACTAGCTGAGTCCCTGCAGTTCTAGCGCATACAAATGGGAATGAAAAATATGTATATAACAACAACTCATAACTAAAAATAAAAGTTGAAACTATTTTAAATAATGCTTGTTTATAAACTACCTGTTTAGTGTTGCCTTTTGATGCCTAAATCGATAAATTATCTAGAGTGTTAAAAACATGAGTAAGAAGATTAATTCTAGTAATGAATGAATAGAGTTCAATTTTATATCTTTTATAAAAGTAATTTTTTTGTGTTTATTGAACAACAGACTCCTCCTAAAATCTCATTTTGCTGTAGATATTGTAAATCAGGAAAAACACAATTCATTCATTTTCATCCTGTAAGGGAGGGATTTTGTAAAATCCAGAAACAGATTTTTAAATAGTTTTTGAAAACTACTGATAAAATAATCTCTTTAGAATATCAATTAGTTTTTTTTAAGCCTTTGACAAAAAAATCATTTCAAAATTTCATTTAAATAAAGAAATATTTAAATATAATAAGTATTGTTTGTAGTATTTTTTTGGAAAACATATTTGATTAGCAATATTTTTGATCACAACCTAAATTCTCAGCGTTATTTAGAATTTGTACACAACTTATTGATCGGGGGAACGAAGAAATCTAATCTGGTAGGAAGATAGGGCTCCTTATCACGCAGCGATATCGGAATTGAATATCCACTACAGGGAATAGATAGGAGAAAACGGATGTTATACTTGGCCCCCAAGGAGTCCCGACCTTACACCGAGATTTTGTGTGGGGTACACTGAAAGAGATGGTCTACAAACATAGACCATCTACAACCCAGGAACTTACATCAAATAGGGGAAGCTATACAGTATCTTGATGAAACTAATTTTGTTAGAAATGTAGTGTTGTGACCATATCTACCACTTGTATTGCTCAAAATGGAAGGCATATTTAACGGTTTCTGCAATAGCTATTAGTTCTTAAAGTATCTATAGTATTATGTTTAATCATGTTCCTCAATAAATAATATTATGATTATTACGTTAGCTATTTATTTTCTATGAAATGAAAGATAAAATCAAACCTAAATACTCAATTTTAAACATATTCTATTCAACTTTATTTAATTTTTTTCACGAAAATCGTTTTTATAATGCAATAAAAAAATAAGAGATTCTGGTACTGAAGATAGCAATAAGTCCGAAACGGTGACTCTCAGACCCATGTTGCTATATATCGTTGAACTTGCATTTCAATGCTCTATTTGGAATCGATATAATATACAGGGGGTTGCATTTTAAAAAATTGAGAAAATTAACGGCTCGCAAAAATTGCCACTATTGTTATATTTTTAATCTAAAAATGTTGCTACTACAAGGCAAATAGAACATAAATTTGTCTTTTTTGTGAACAAGAAAGTTGAAAAGTTTATTAGTACCGGGGATATATCGGGTTGAAAATAGGTCAAAAACTGAAGATAAACGCGAATAAATCCGAAACGTTGCGTCACAGACTATTATACATAATTAAATTGATCTTTGATATAACTATTAAAAGCCATGTGAATATATAGTGTTGTATTTAAAATACAAAAGTTGATTAGGTGTAGCCCAATAGAAACGGTCCACACAGTACAGGCACGTAGCCCGACTAACGATTTGGATTAATATTCCTGCAAAATTTAAAGTCATTTGAACAAGATTTTTTAAATACTTTATTAAGCCGCCATTTTGTTTTGCTATCTTGGATTCATACTAAAATTTTTGTTGCAAACATTGATGTAAATTGGGCAATTAGTTTTTTTAATAAAAATTTCACTAGGCCGCCAACTTGCATGTTGGATTTTTACTAAAATATTACCAAGTCATCCCCATATGACCTTCAATTTTTGACTAAAATTTGAAGTTATTCTGGTAAGTAGTAAGCTCTGCCGCGAACTGACAAACAGACCGACGAAATTGATAAAACATCCTTTTCGGCATCTAGGGACGCCAAAACGTGAAAATTTATAAAACGTGAGGGGGTGATTTTTTTACGATTACAGACATTTTATTTGGCCGCCATCTTGAATTAGTACCTCAATTTTACTAGTTCCTAGTTTAACTCTATACCATAATTATTTATAACACACAATTTGAACAATCCACTAAGTAGTTTTTCAGGCTGAATTATTAATACATTTATTAAGTTATCACTTTTACCAGTTGTTCCTTATGTTATACTCGATTTTTGTGTAAAATTTGAGATAAATTGGATAAGAAGTTTTTTAGTAATAAGTATTTAACATTTCACTAGGGCGCCATTTTGTTTCGCCATATTGAAGTTTTACCAAAATGTTTTATTTATGTATTTCAAATAATACTTACAGAGTACAAAATAAAAATCTAAATAGTATATAAGCATACACAAGAGACTCAATAACGTAACTTAAACTAAATCCTATGTATGTATCATTTAAGATAAAATATTATGCATCATGAACATGTCTGTTTGATTTGCTGTTTAAAACTATCAACACTGAATCTAAATAGGTCAATGTGTTCAAAATTGTCTGTGTAGTTTCTCATCAATCTGTCGCATACTCCCTGACAACCGTAATTTGTTCTGTGGTAGGTGATGTGGAAAAGCTGCCTTGATCTTGTAGTTCTTTAAGTTATTCGAAAAATAAGTGATGATAATAAACTGCCACATTCTATGTTACCTAATATTAGTTTATGCAGGAATACTAATAATGCATTTTGTCTATGCAGCTTTAGACTTTCAATTCCTGCAAGTTGAATATGTGTAGTATAGTCTACGAGCCCAGTCGCATATGTATTGGACCAAGGGTGTATTTAAAATAATTCACCTAGTATTTACTGCATGCAACATAGCTTCAACAAATGCAACTACATTTTTTTGATAGTGGTATTAACAATTAATTAACAATATCGCATATCTATATCACTACAATAAATACTAGGTATCAAAAATAAATATCTCCTACGTATTCCTTTGGTCCAATACATATGCGACTGGGCTCGTATATCTTTATATGGAAATATTAATTTTTGCAGCAAGAACTTTACAAAACAATTTTGGACACGCTCTAGTCTTTCTATATTAAAATTGTAAAAGGGACACCATATGACACTATTGTATTCTAAAATGTTACGAACGAGAGAGTTGTACAAACACTTAACAGCCATAATATCACAGATCTTTACACATGTTCGACATATGAATCCTACCATTTTAGAGGCTCTTAACAATATACTATCCACATGTTTATTAAAACTTAAATCTGTACTAAATATTACACCTAAATCATTAAAATTATCTACAAGTTGTACAGTAGTGTTTTCAATTGTATATTGAAAATCAATTGAACGTTTACATTTATGAAAGCACACGACCTTACATTTTGAGATGTTAATTTGCAGAAAGTGTGCAGTGCACCAGTTTACAAAATTCATCAAGTCACTTTCAATTGCTTTGCAGTCTTCTACAGAGTTGACAACCGAGAACATTTTTAGATTGTCCGCATATAAAAGACATTTGCATTTTCTAAAAACAGACTCCATACTGGAGAGCTTTTTGATCAGCAGCTGATACGGGACTCTGTCAAATGCTTTTGTCAGATCGCTATAAATGACGTCCTTGAGACCCTTTCTCTAGGTTATGAACAAGGTAGTCCTGAAACACTCCCAGGTTGGTCGCAGTTGATCTACCTCTGAAGTAACCGTGCTGTACCGGTGACAGATGATGTTTTGAAGCTTCAAAGAGGTCTTCTGTTAAAATAGACTCAAACACTTTTGACATAATTGGTAGTAAACAGATTCCTCGAAAATTTCTCATATTCTTCTTTGATCCAGACTTATGTATGGGAACAAGACATGATTTTTTCCATATTGTGGGAAATTTAGCTTAGTCAAATGATAACTGCAATATCATACTAAGTGGCTTCGCCAGTGTACTGCTTCAGTTTTTTTGAAATGCTGAGGGAATTCCGTCGTATCCAGTGCTTTTTCCAGTATCCAGGTCGCCAAGCTTCTTCCGTAATTCATCATATGTAAACAAATGACATGTTAAATTTAAAAAGTTATTGTCTGTCGTGGCCTGATTTTAAACAGTCTGGTCCTTCTTGATGATAATGAGAAATACATTTCAAGATCAATATGATGCTGTACTATATTGCTAAGTGGTATGAGTTATGGTTACCAGATCATCCCCATATGACCCTTAATTTTTGACCAAAATTTGAAGGGTAATTAGTTTTTTAGCTATGCTGCAAACAGACAGACTGACAGAATTGAAAAAACAATTTTTCTGGCATCTCAAAATCTCAGAGGGTAATTTTTTCACGATTACAATACTTCCCTTTTACGAGGGAAGAATTGATAATAAATTAACTAGACTCACTCTCGACCAAAATATTAAGCTTAGCATTTCTTGTGTGCTAGTCTTTAAAATTAGATATTATTACTGATATTTATTTTTCATAACATTATTTTAGTCGACAAAAAATAAATGCCCTTTATTATTTTCTCTCTATAAAAACAGGTTTTATTCAGGGAATTTGAGTTTTACTAAATATTTAAACATTTTATTAGGCCGCCATTTTGTTTTATCATACAAATTTACTAGCCTATCCCTATTGAACACATCATTTTATGAAACAATTTCAAGTCAATTGGATAAGTCGTTTTTTGGTACTAAATTTTTAAACATTTCATTAGGCCCACATTCCATGATAATGAATTTATACACAAATTTCACCAGTTTATCCCTATATCACACTTTATTTTTGTGCAAATAAGTAGTTTCTTAATAATTATTTTTTTTTTACATTTTGTTTCTCCATATTGGATTTTTACCAAAATGTAATAATTTCAACTCTATACAGTCCGTGATTTTTGACCAAAATTTGAAGAATTGGCTAAGTTTTAAGCAATGTTGCATACAGACAGAACAAAAAATAGTTACTAAAAAACTAATTATCCAATTTATTTCAAATTTTGCACAAAAATCAAGTATTATGTAAGAATAAACTGGCAAAATTTTAGTACAAATTCAAGATGGCCAAATAGAATGGAGGCCTAATAAAATATTTAAAAGTCAGCCTCGAAAAACAGATTGATTTCAAATTTTCTGCAAGAATTAAGTGATATAGAGATGGAACTGGTAAAATTGGGGTACGAATTCAAGATGGCGGTCAAATAAAATGTTTGTTATTGTGAGAAAAAATCCAGATGCCAAAAAACATGTATTCTTAATTCTGTCGGTCTATCAGTCGGTAAGTCTGTCAGTTCGCAACATAGCTAAAAATTATAAACATCTTTACTATTAATATTTGAAGAGTTAGAATGTCTCTTACAATGATTTGGAGTACCTCAAGACTAGATGCTGACACTTATCAAAGTGAAGGTATCTATGCAGATCATCCACAAAAGTCAAAAATAATAACGGTGACAGTACCGATCCCTGTGGAACTCCAAAGAGACGTCTAGATATGGAAAGATTTTTCCAGCTTAACAACTATTTCATGTTCTGTCAAATATGAATTGAGCCATTCGTTGCGTATCCCACACTTATCCCCATGGCTTCCAACTTTGTCACAAAGTGCTCGGAAGAGATACAGAAGCCCGTATTGTCAAAACATAGACCCAATACCAGTTTTGAACCCTCCAATCTCCCTACACCAGGTAAAGAAGTACAAGTTCTGCAGTTGATGTGGCTAAGTAATGTCTAAACTCAGAGCATTATTACAGAGAAATTAGAAAATCTGAATTTATAATCTACTCAAAGAGTTTGCTAAAGGATGAACAAATGATATGTTGCATAAGATGGAGGTTGCCCTGTTTATAGTTATCATTTTTTTTGGGAAGTTACTGGTTTTAATTGATATTAATATGGGCGGTAAAAGGTTTGCTTATATTGGAGGTTTATATTTCCTGGATCTCTTTAAAAAAAATTGTATTTTTGCAGTCACCAAAAATCTTGCAAGTACACTGTTTAAGCTCTCTCTAATGAACTGGGCAAGTCTCTGTTTCTCTATCTATTTATTTTTCATTTGTGGAGCGTCTGCGTTATGTTATTGCTCTGGGCAGTTTTGCAGCCATTATCTTTTTAATTGTAGTTTTGTACTACTTTTTATATCTTCAAGAGTATGATTTTTATTTAAAAAAAAATAGGAATAGTATTGCTTTATGTGGAACTAGTAATTACAATACAATCAATAATTTACCATTACAAATTCCCCGAACTGCTATAATTTAGAGTTATACACTGGTCATGGTCAAATACTGGTCATAATTTATTGTAGGTGGCAACAATTTATCGAATAAATGTGGCTGCAAATGGTGAAGTCTTTTTTATCATCTATAATTTTGTTTTAAGTGTTTAGATATTTTAATTATCAGCTTCCTTTGTTTCCTTTATACTGGACTAGCTGAGTCCCTGCAGTTCTAGCGCATACAAATGGGAATGAAAAATATGTATATAACAACAACTCATAACTAAAAATAAAAGTTGAAACTATTTTAAATAATGCTTGTTTATAAACTACCTGTTTAGTGTTGCCTTTTGATGCCTAAATCGATAAATTATCTAGAGTGTTAAAAACATGAGTAAGAAGATTAATTCTAGTAATGAATGAATAGAGTTCAATTTTATATCTTTTATAAAAGTAATTTTTTTGTGTTTATTGAACAACAGACTCCTCCTAAAATCTCATTTTGCTGTAGATATTGTAAATCAGGAAAAACACAATTCATTCATTTTCATCCTGTAAGGGAGGGATTTTGTAAAATCCAGAAACAGATTTTTAAATAGTTTTTGAAAACTACTGATAAAATAATCTCTTTAGAATATCAATTAGTTTTTTTTAAGCCTTTGACAAAAAAATCATTTCAAAATTTCATTTAAATAAAGAAATATTTAAATATAATAAAAACCCCTTAGGTGGTAGTTTGAAACTTAAGAAATTAATTTTTATATATATTTTAAAACCATTGATGTAAGAATTGTTTTAACATCTCATTTAGTTGAATAGAAATTGTAACAAATTAAAAACACAGTTCAGGGTGGAATATCAAGAAATGCAGAAAATGACTTTTAGATAATTATTTTTTAAAACCATTGAAAAAAGAATATTTTTAAAATCACGTTTTGTCGAAAAGATATTGTAAAAAAAGTAATAAAGCATTTTACCCCTTTAAGAGTGGCGCTTTATATAATCCATAAACCTGTTTTTATATAATTATTTTGAAAGCTATTACAAAATAATTGATTTTTAGATAATTATTTTTGAAAGACACTGACAAAATAATTGTTTTAAAAACTCATTTAGTTGAAGAGATATTGTAAAAAAAAGAAAATCACAATTCACCTTCTTAAAGGTGGAATTTATTAAAAATCCAGATATTGATTTTTAGATAATTATTTTTGAAAACTATAATTGAAGGAATTGTTTGCAATGCAATCCTTTTCACTGCTCTAGGGGACTAGTTTCAAAAAAATCCTTTGTTATCTCGCACCTAAAACACAATGCAACCTTTTTCACTGTCCTAGAGGGCTTGTTTCAAAAAATCCTTCCTTATCTTGCACCTATATCACAAAGAGAAAGTCTATGTGAAATTTGAACTTTTATAACGTTTTTCAACTTTTATATCATTTTTCATTATAAAATATTTAAAGATTTTAAATACTAAGGACAAACAAAAATGTATTTTACTCTTGGAAAAATTATTTTCATTGAATAGAAAATTTGGTCAAATGAAAGGTCAACTGAACAGTCAAAGGCACAACCCTATTTTTACTAAGAACTCTTTTTTTCCACCTGCCAAATAACATAAAAATGTCTTCAAAAAGCTTATTATAGTTTATTAAAATATTTTAATGAAGATTTATTTATTTATCAACTGCACCTTACAGAATAAAATTTCCAAATAATACACAAACAAACTACAATTCTACAAACTAAACAATTTAAAAAAATACAATGTGTTTTATTTTATTATAAAATATTATATTAAAAATGATATGATGTCAATATCATCAATATCAAATTTTAATATGATATATTAAAAATGTCAATATCTGTAAAGTTTTCGTTATTTATATTACACGTTCTGTCGACAACAGCCTTTTGTCCATAATTAGTCCTGTGTATTGAAGAAGTAAATGAAAGTCTTTGGCGAGTATTTCTGTTAGGTACACGAAAATGTATTGCTTTTAAGAGTTCTTCACAGTCAATGTGCCCATTAATCCATTAATTAGCTTACGGAGGAAAAACAAAAAGCTGCTTCTACGGCGAGTTTCTAGGCTCGAGTATCCAACTAATAATAGGCGAATCTCGTGTGATATGTCGGTGTATGGTATATGTTGCTTACACCGAATAAACTTTACAAATTTGGGCTGTACCCTTTCTAAATGATTTATGTGGGTTTGATAAATCCGTGACCAAACAATAGATGCAATGTATTCCAATATACTTCTAACCAATGAATTATACAGTGTTTTTAGAGATTTGATAGCTCACGATCAAAAATTACACCTAGGTCATTAAACGTGATTGCAGAGTATTATCACAGATGGTATAAGAAAATATCACAGGCGTTGGTATTTTGTAGAATCTCATGATTCTACATTTATTAACATTGAGCTTCAAGTAATTATCTAGTCTATTGAGATCATTCTGTATCATTTTAGGGTCACTGATAGATTTAACAGTAGACATTTACAAAAAAAATTACAAGTAATGTCATTTACAAATAATAAAAACAATATTGGGCCCATAGTAAACATAAGTAACATAAATTTCACTAGAAACAGCTCCAAACAATTTAGCTGTCTGTTTTCGAGAAGAAAGATAGGAAGCGATCCACGCCAGTTATCGCGTAAGGGAACTTCTATCGTGAATACTTTAAAATCAAAACGTTTGCAACTAAATTTTTAGATTTGTGATCAATGCCCTGAAAATCGAGGTCCTATTACATGTGAATTGATAATCACTCACATTAGAGTTAACTTGCCACTGACCAAATGTAGTGCGATATATGATGAAAATTACTTATTGGATCAAGGATTGCATCCCAGTGAACCCAAAATCATATCCCAAAATTATTTATTCTAAATTAACTTAAAAAGAACATCTGGAAATTTACCGTACTACTACTCGTATGTACATATACCAACTTAACTGACCTCTCATATCACCGAGTATCACATCTTCCATTTCGATATTCATGTGTGCATCAACCCTAATAATTTTTCCAGTTACACAACTATCATTTCTGAGATCAATAGCCGTGAAACGGTTTTCGAGATTTTTAACTAGCCCGGCTAGCGTATTGAAAAAAGTTGATTTTTCTGCTTTTGTGGCATTCGTGTTGTTAACTAATGCCATTTTGGAATCTAGCTATACGATAAACCCATTTATATAAATAACAACAACAACAAATACCAAACTATGTTGTTGTTTCTTCATTGTTGGCGCGGATACTAGTTAATTTGCCAGATTGCTCCTCATCCGGGGCTTATTTAGAGCTGGAGCGACCCTTCCAGATAATTTACACCTTATTCCGGTTTGGAGACGTTATCGGTGGGATCTCCGGAAGGCGAGCTCTGAGCTCCCGGTCACCCTGTGTATTTTAATATCTTTAAATTTGTCTTTCTTAATAAACTCTTCTAATGCATCTTGGCTTACACTAGATGCCCCTTGAGAGTACTACTGGTCTCACGAGATAAAAATAATAATAAAAATTTCTTTCAAGCTATCTCCTTACCCCTCCCACTCCCGCCACCTAGCGGCCATTACGCTAATATTCTATGTAGAACTGCGTCAAACGAAAGGGATAGAATACAGAAACAACTAGGCCTCACACGTACACAGCGTCTGCTCCCTTTCTAACGGGGCCGTTAGTTTCCACTCTGAGCGTTTGAGTCTCCCGCTTCCCTCCGAAATAGAGCAGCAAAATCGAACACGTGGAACCACTTATGTTAATAACACAGAGTCCCACCTTCTACAGACGAACCGGAAGACTACACTAAACAACACCAAACTAATTTAAAATATTTCGTTCTCTTCTTTTTCGATGTGGAGTCGGCTGCCACTTTCTTGCTTTCAGCGCCATTCTCCAGCCAGCTCAATAGGTAATGCATCTTGACTTCCACTAGATGCCTTTTGAGAGTACTACACTACTACTGGTATCACGAGATGACCTTTTCTTTCAAGCCGTCCCCTTACCCATCTCACTACATATCGGCCATTACGCTAATATTCTATGTAAGACTTCGGACGAACGGGATAGAATGTAGGAATAATTAGGCCTCACACGTTTACAGCGTCTGCTCCCTTTCTAGCGTTGTCATTAGTTTCCTGCACACGAAACGGTTGAGTCTCCCGCATCCCGAAATAAAGCAGCTGAACCCAATGCGTGGAACCACTTATGTTAAAAAGATAGGTCTGCCTTCGACAAGGTCTTTCGGAAGAAAGAGTTACGGTCCTTTAAGGGACAACCGGTTTGCCAACTGATTCTGGATTCTATTCGTAGAGTTGTCTAACTCGTAACCGTACCGATATCTCAGCCAGTGTTGTTTAGTGCGTCGAATAACCCTTGTATGAGCGTGGGCTTCCCTCTCATTCATATGTTGCAAAACAATAAATTCGCAAATTTAAGCAAACCGCCGCAATAGCGCCCCAGCTAACAATATTATTCAGCAATTGAACTCTTATAGTAGGTAATAAGTAGAGAGAGAGCAGCGATTATATTTGTTTATAATGGTTGGTATAGAGTTCATTGGATTTAGCATGAACCACATTAAGCGTTGGCAGTATTATTACGTTCGTAATAGATCTATTACCAATTGAATAATTTCCTTACGCTTGAAAATTGTATTTTAAGTATGTAAGCCGGATCTGACTTTTTTCTTTTATGATTTTATGATTCCGTTAACAGCACGGCTTGCAAAATTATTCTACGCCCGAAGCTTAGTCAGAGCTGGGGCGATCCTCCCAAATGACTTACACCTTATTCCAGTTTGGAGACGTTAGACTCCCGGTCACCCCGATTATTCCAAATATCCTTTTCGATCTAAATTAACTTTTAAATCTGTCTATTGCATCTCCCCGTCAACTAGGTGTCCGTTGGGTATTCCTGATTCTCGAGATGGCATTTTCTTTCAAGCTGCACCCTTACTACTTAGTGGCCATTACGCTAAATTCTATAGAGAAACGGGCAGACGAACAGGGTGGAACACAGGAATAACCAGGTTTAACACACAGGGATGGTTTGTTCCCACTCTGAACGTTTGAGTCTCATGCATCCCCCTGTAGCTAAGGTTAACCAAAACGCAATTTGATTTAGTAGTTGTTGAGGTTTTGTTAAAAAACAAACATTTTAAAAAAGCAATGTTAGACATCACTTATATTACTTAACCAAAGTAACTTTAAATGATCGTGTCACCTTCATAAATGACTGGTGAATTTTAAAAGTGTCTGAAGTTTGACAATGACCTAAAATGACCAGTCATTTACATATAAGTGATTGGTTCCCAAACGTATCACGTATTGCGGATTGGAAAAAGGACCGCATAAATGATCTAAAATGAACGGTGTTTTTTTAACTAAACAGATGAGCATTGGTATCAGATGAAAACTTATAATTGAGCTTACGATAAACTTTTAGACACACTTTCGAGCCTTTTTTAAAATGACTGTATAAATGACCATAAGCGGTTAGTCATAAATGTCACAAGTAACCAATTTATAAATGAACGGGTCATTTGACGACATTAAATAAAGTCACCGCTCAAACTGGTTTAGGAAGGCAGGACCTCTGCAATGTAAACTTTAACGAATTTTGTTTATACTGCAATATTTTCAATGAGTCACCAAATTGAAGCAAAACGCCGCAAGTGGATCCACAGACTGTTGTTAAAAATAAAGTGGTTGGGGAAGGTTAAACATTTTTACTTTCAACCTTGCCGTTTTGTAGAGGAGAAAAAGTGACAATGGCAAAGTGGAAATTATTTTCACCGCTCATTTCAGTTAATCCTAAAATTTTAGGAAAACCGGAAAACTAGCAAAAAACAAGGCTCCAAGATAAATCTTGCACAACTGTAAACAAAAGAACAAAACAAAAAATACTAAAACACGGTCTCCTAATCACATAAGCTGTGCAATAAAATAGCTAAAGCTAGGGCGAGGCAAGGCAGGACATGGTTTAGGCAAAAAGATTAAACCGAGTTTTACCCTACTTCAGTGAAACAACAAAAAAAACGGCGAAGTTGGATTACGTATATCTGATTTTTGATAATAGCTACATGGAATAAAAGAATAGGTAACTAATAACTGGTCCATATAAAGTTTAGTTCCATCTTCCCACGATTACAACAAATAATGCGTGCCAATACTGCCAAAGGCCAATCGATGGCCGATGGCTATTTCGTAGGTCAGACAGATACTAGACAGGAGTCAGCGCATCGTAGTTGTAACTATTTGATATTCTTGTTTATGTATAGAATGTTGGTCCGGATTAGTTCCATGGTTCCGATAGCAGGAATCAGTTCTAACAATTCAGTTCCAGTTATAGCCTATCTAGAACGCGCGGAACACAATGAAGCTTCGGAACTTGTTTTACGTAAAAACAAACATACAAAAACAAAACTTAAAAAATTAGTACACATTTGTGATACAAAAATGGGTGATAATTTTAATGTTGGGACTAAATATAATCCTTTGAAACCTATATTCCAAAAAGTATCTAACAAAACATTAAAAAATACAGAAAGAAAAATTAAGTTTGACGTACAGTCTTCCGGTTCGTCTCGTCGAATGCAGACCTGTGTGTTGTTAACATAAGTGGTGCCACGTGTTCGGTTTTACTGCTTTATTTCGGGGGAAAACGGGAGACTCAACCGCTCAGAGTGGAAACTAACGACCCCGCTAGAAAGGGAGCATACGCTGTGAACGTGTGAGGCCTAGTTGTTCCTGCATTCTATCCCGTTCGTCTGCCGCAGTTCTACATAGAATATTAGCGTAACGGCCGCTACGTGGCGGGAGTGGGAGGGGTAAGGGGATAGCTTGAAAGAAAAGGTTATCTCGTGAGACCAGTAGTACTCTCAAGGGGCATCTAGTGGAAGCCAAGATGCATTAGAAAGTTTTTAAATAAAGTCAAATTTAAAGATTTTGAAATACACGGGGTGACCGGGAGCTCAGAGCTCGCCATCCGGACATCCCACCGATAACGTCCCCAAACCGGAATAAAGTGTATCTCGCTCCGAGGGTCGCCGGATAAAGCGAGTAAGCTCCGGACGGGGAGCAATCTGGCAAGTTGCGAAGTGCAGTGCCAAAAACATATATTGGAATTGGAAAGTTTGACGTAAATGGACGGAAACAAGGGACGTAACTTTCATTGTGTTCCGCGATTTAACAAGGGTTATAGGTAAAGACCTGTAAACTCTAATGTAGCCACTATTATTTATTTTATTTATCTTTTTGGCAACATTGGTGTGCGGGGTTTGATTTCGGCTCGAGGGTTTCCCACAATAATTTCGTTGACGTTTAAAGAATACAATCAATCTGTGAACACAACAGTCACGGGTAGTGGTTTGAGCACAACGATTAACAAAAACCGAAACAACTGTTAGTGTTAAGTATCAATTATATACCCATATAACTATCGCTTTCTTTCCCCGTCTCTTTATCGGTAGCAGAAAATTATCATCAAATCCCTTATCTATGGTCTATAATTTGTCGTCCCATGTTTGGATTCGCTTAGTCACTTTAAACCTATTTAGGAATATAGACAATAGTACCCTTTTGTGATTTTATTTAGTATTTTATTTATTGTTTGCACTCGTTATGGATATAAATAATTATATAGACAACCTAAATATATCGGTAAGTATATTTATTTATTTATTTTAAATAAAACAAATGATTTTTTTAAAACAGTAGTAAGATTGGACCAACAATGACCACGTATAAATCGTGTAAATTGCATCCACTTGAACCGATTTGCTTCAAAGGGGTTTGAACTCGCATTTATCGCGTCATATTAGATCGGATGCGTACATTAAAAACTTCAGTTCACCAGTGTACAACAAGAAAGAAAGAGTGGAAAAGGTCATTTTTAAAATTATTATTCTACTTAAGAGTTTAGATCTGTGGCCATTTTAATTTTTTTACTTTTTGAAAGAGTTTTATTGATTCCAAAATACACGTCAAAAATCTTATACTAGAAAACAGCTTATTCTAAATAAATATAGAAAATCCAAATATTTGAAGTTAATTTGGCACCAACGAAAAAAACAAGTAAGTATCACACACAAATCTATACAACAATAAAAAATCAAATCAAACAAATATCACAAATATTAGAATTTAGAGACTCAATTGAAAAGCCCTTTCACAAAATGCATTGAACCCATTATTATATTCGACTGTGTTAATAATTTTTTTTTACAGTAATTCTCACAAGTGTTGTTTCAATTTCCTCTTAAATAAGTCCTGCTTTGTAATACTCTTTAGATACTTAATATCTTTATTTGACCTTAGTTTTGGTAAGTAAATATTATTTGTTTGTATAGCACAATGTCACTCACCAACTTCTTCAAATTTAACATTAATTGTTTAGTTTTATTAATAATCTGATTGACATACAAAATAATTTTGAACCTATAGATATTATTGATATTAAGTGATTTACTTATACAATTCGCACATAGGGGTTCTAAATGACAACTTGAGAACATTTTTCACTGCTCTATTTTGAAGAGTTAATGGTCTCAAATAACAGTGAGAAGTCGTGGCCAATACAGATATCAGGTAGTGCAAAGAATTCCAATAAATGATGCAATTTTCTTTCTGACATGATTAATATGTGTAGACTAAGGTAGTGTGCTGTGTATTAAGAGATATTTAATTTCTCAGTTATTTTTTAAAATCTGGTTCTTAAACTATATATAATAGTTATTATTAGTATTTCTTTTGCCAATAAACATGAAATAAGGTTTTTAATAAATGCCGTTGGTTTATGAGATTTTAACCAAATTCTTGTCTAAGTCACTAGCAATATGTAATTTTATTAAATTAATATTCTTTCTATTGCTGTATCATTTGCATACAACTTTACTTTGCCATTCAATGGTAAGGGGCTAATTGAATTTATATATAATAAAAAGAGTATTGGATCTAGTACTGAGCCTTGGGGGACTTCACATCTAACGATCTGTGTAGCATTATTAATGTTGTTAACACTGACATTGTTTCCTGTTTGTTAAATAGTTCACAAATCACTGATATGGAACCCTCTTTACTCCTGCTTCTGCTAATTTCAAAAGTGTATTGTACTCAAAGGTGTCAAATGTAAATCTAGAGACACTAAAGAACAAATATTCCCATTATCAATTTTTAACTGTATATCTGATATCAAATCTATTACAGCAATCTCTATGTCTCTAGCTTTGCGAAAACCATGGCCCTCACGTAAAAAAAATTATGATTATCCAGAAACAATTGCAGTCTTTCCTAGTCACAAATTTCCAGTATATTTGAAAATACAGGCAGCATGGACACTGGTTGATAATTTGAGGGAATTTCACAATCACCATCCTTAAATAAAAGTCGAACTCAAGCTATTTTAACTTGTCTGGAATCTTTAACTTGGTAGGGGTTGTGGCACATTCTTTTTGAAGCTGTTTAACACTTGATACAGTGATACTATCCACTCCACTAGATTTTTTCTTTACGTTGATCTGCTGGTATATCTGGGTTTTTCTTTGACAGCTGTAATTCAGTATTAATAAAAAAAAGCATTGAAAGCATTTGCTATATCTTCACTTTGAATTAGAAGTGTATCATTTTGCTTTAAGGTTTGAATTGTGTTTATGGTTTGACCTCTGTTGTATAACATCTTGTTACCAGTAACTTAGGTTTTTTTTTCATTTTCCATGCTGTTATCAAACTGTTTAATTATCGACAGGAATTAAAACCACCCAAAAGAATACAAACAGAAATTTGCTTTAAAAATATTAAAATATAATCCACGTTTGTATTGTGAT